>OZ038516.1:52114107-52176607 GCA_964036315.1 Acanthosepion esculentum | reverse complement strand
AAAGAAAAGAAAGAAATATGAAAGGAAAGGTAAATGAAAGAAAAGAGAGAAGGAAACATAAAGAAAAGAAAGAAATCTAAAAGGAAAGGCAAATGAAAGAAAAGACAGAAGAGAACAGAAAAAAAGAAAGAAATATGAAAGGAAAGGCAAATGACAGAAAAGAGAGAAGAGAACGTAAAGAAAAGAAATATGAAAGGAAAGGCAAATGAAAGAAAAGAGAGAAGGAAACATAAAGAAAAGAAAGAAATCTAAAAGTAAAGGCAAATGAAAGAAAAGACAGAAGAGAACAGAAAGAAAAGAAAGAAATATGAAAGGAAAGGCAAATGAAAGAAAAGAGAGAAGGAAACATAAAGAAAAGAAAGAAATATGAAAGGAAAGGCAAATGAAAGAAAAGAGAGAAGGAAACAGAAAGAAAAGAAAGAAATTTAAAGGAAAGGCAAATGAAAGAAAAGACAGAAGAGAACAGAAAGAAAAGAAAGAAATATGAAAGGAAAGGCAAATGAAAGAAAAGAGAGAAGGAAACATAAAGATAAGAAAGAAATATGAAAGGAAAGGCAAATGAAAAAAAAGAGAAGGAAACCTAAATAAAAGAAAGAAATATGAAAGGAAAGGCAAATGAAAGAAAAGAGAGAAGGAAACATAAAGAAAAGAAAGAAATATGAAAGGAAAGGCAAATGAAAGAAAAGACAGAAGGAAACATAAAGAAAATAAAGAAATATGAAAGGAAAGGCAAATGAAAGAAAAGAGAGAAGGAAACATAAAGAAAAGAAAGAAATATGAAAGGAAAGGCAAATGAAAAAAAAGAGAAGGAAACCTAAATAAAAGAAAGAAATATGAAAGGAAAGGCAAATGAAAGAAAAGAGAGAAGGAAACATAAAGAAAAGAAAGAAATATGAAAGGAAAGGCAAATGAAAGAAAAGACAGAAGGAAACATAAAGAAAAGAAAGAAATATGAAAGGAAAGGCAAATGAAAGAAAAGAGAGAAGGAAAAATAAAGAAAAGAAAGAAATATGAAAGGAAAGGCAAATGAAAGAAAAGACAGAAGGAAACATAAAGAAAAAAAGAAATATGAAAGGAAAGGCAAATAAAAGAAAAGTCAGAAGAGAACAGAAAGAAAAGAAAGAAATATGAAAGGAAAGGCAAATGAAAGAAAAGAGAGAAGGGAACATAAAGAAAAGAAAGAAATATGAAAGGAAAGGCAAATGAAAGAAAAGAGAAATGGAAACATAAAGAAAAGAAAGAAATCTAAAAGGAAAGGCAAATGAAAGAAAAGACAGAAGAGAACCGAAAAAAAGAAAGAAATATGAAAGGAAAGGCAAATGAAAGAAAAGAGAGAAGGAAACATAAAGAAAAGAAAGAAATCTAAAAGGAAAGGCAAATGAAAGAAAAGACAGAAGAGAACAGAAAGAAAAGAAAGAAATATGAAACGAAAGGCAAATGAAAGAAAAGAGAGAAGGGAACATAAAGAAAAGAAAAAAATATGAAAGGAAAGGTAAATGAAGAAAAGAGTGAAGGAAACATAAAGAAAGGAAGAAATAAGAAAGGAAAGGCAAATGAAGAAAAGAGAGGAGGAAACAGAAAGAAAAGAAAGAAATATGAAAGGAAAGTCAAATGAGAGAAAAGAGAGAAGGAAACAGAAAGAAAAGAAAGAAATATGAAAGGAAAGGCAAATGAAAGAAAAGACAGAAGAGAACAGAAAGAAAAGAAAGAAATATGAAAGGAAAGGCAAATGAAAGAAAAGAAAGAAGGAAACATAAAGAAAAGAAAGAAATATGAAAGGAAAGTAAAATGAAGAAAAGAGAGAAGGAAACATAAAGAAAAGAAAGAAATATGAAAGGAAAGGTAAATGAAAGAAAAGACAGAAGAGAACAGAAAGAAAAGAAAGAAATATGAAAGGAAAGGCAAATTAAAGAAAAGACAGAAGAGAACAGAAAAAAAGAAAGAAATATGAAAGGAAAGGCAAATGAAAGAAAAGAGAGAAGGGAACTTAAAGAAAGAAAGAAATATGAAAGGAAAGGCAAATGAAAGAAAAGAGAGAAGGAAACATAAAGAAAAGAAAGAAATCTAAAAGGAAAGGCAAATGAAAGAAAATACAGAAGAGAACAGAAAGAAAAGAAAGAAATATGAAACGAACGGCAAATGAAAGAAAAGAGAGAAGGAAACATAAAGTAAAGAAAGAAATATGAAAGGAAAGGCAAATGAAAAAAAGAGAGAAGGAAACATAAAGAAAAGAAAGAAATATGAAAGGAAAGGCAAATGAAAGAAAAGAGAGAAGGAAACAAAGAAAAGAAAGAAATCTAAAAGGAAAGCCAAATGAAAGAAAAGACAGAAGAGAACAGAAAAAAAAGAAAGAAATATGAAAGGAAAGGCAAATGTAAGAAAAGAGAGAAGGAAACATAAAGTAAAGAAAGAAATATGAAAGGAAAGGCAAATGAAAGAAAAGGGAGAAGGGAACATAAAAAAAGAAAGAAATATGAAAGGAAAGGTAAATGAAAGAAAAGACAGAAGAGAACAGAAAGAAAAGAAAGAAATCTAAAAGGAAAGGCAAATGAAAGAAAAGACAGACGAGAACAGAAAGAAAAGAAAGAAATATGAAAGGAAAGGCAAATGAAAGAAAAGAGAGAAGGGAACATAAAGAAAAGAAAGAAATATGGAAGGAAAGGCAAATGAAAGAAAAGAGACAAGGAAACATAAAGAAAAGAAAGAATTCTAAAAGGAAAGGCAAATGAAAGAAAAGACAGAAGAGAACAGAAATAAAAGAAAGAAATATGAAAGGAAAGGCAAATGAAAGAAAAGAGAGAAGGAAACATAAAGAAATGAAAGAAATATGAAAGGAAAGGCAAATGAAAGAAAAGAGAGAAGGAAACATAAAGAAAAGAAAGAAATATGAAAGGAAAGGGGAATGAAAGAAAAGAAAGAAGGAAACATAAAGAAAAGAAAGAAATCTAAAAGGAAAGGCAAATGAAAGAAAAGACAGAAGAGAACAGAAAGAAAAGAAAGAAATATGAAAGGAAAGGCAAATGAAATAAAAGAGAGAAGGAAACATAAAGAAATGAAAGAAATATGAAAGGAAAGGCAAATGAAAGAAAAGAGAGAAGGAAACATAAAGAAAAGAAAGAAATCTAAAAGGAAAGGCAAATGAAAGAAAAGACAGAAGTGAACAGAAATAAAAGAAAGAAATATGAAAGGAAAGGCAAATGAAAGAAAAGAGAGAAGGGAACAGAAAGAAAAGAAAGAAATATGAAAGGAAAGGCAAATGAAAGAAAAGAGAGAAGGGAACATAAAGAAAAGAAAGAAATATGAAAGGTTAGGCAAATGAAGAAAAGAGAGAAGGAAACATAAAGAAAAGAAAGAAATATGAAAGGAAAGGTAAATGAAGAAAAGAGAGAAGGAAACATAAAGAAAAGAAATAAATAAGAAAGGAAAGGCAAATGAAGAAAAGAGAGAAGGAAACAGAAAGAAAAGAAAGAAATATGAAAGGAAAGTCAAATGAGAGAAAAGAGAGAAGGAAACAGAAAGAAAAGAAAGAAATATGAAAGGAAAGGCAAATGAAAGAAAAGAGAGAAGGAAACATAAAGAAAGGAAAAAAATATGAAAGGAAAGGCAAATGAAAGAGAAGAGAGAAGGAAACATAAAGAAAAGAAAGAAATATGAAAGGAAAGACAAATGAAGAAAAGAGAGAAGGAAACAGAAAGGAAAGAAAGAAATATGAAAGGAAAGGCAAATGAAAGAAAAGAGAGGAGGAAACATAAAGAAAAGAAAGAGATATGAAAGGAAAGGCAAATGAAGGAAAAGAGAGAAGGAAACATAAAGAAAAGAAAGAAATATGAAAGGAAAGGCAAATGAAAGAAAAGAGAGAAGGAAACAGAAAGAAAAGAAGGAGATATGAAAGGAAAGGCAAATGAAAGAAAAGAGAGAAGGAAACATAAAGAAAAGAAAGAAATATGAAAGGAAAGGCAAATGAAAGAAAAGAGAGAAGGAAACAGAAAGAAAAGAAAGAGATATGAAAGGAAAGGCAAATGAAAGAAAAGAGAGAAGGAAACATAAAGAAAAGAAAGAAATATGAAAGGAAAGGCAAATGAAAGAAAAGAGAGAAGGAAACATAAAGAAAAGGAAGAAATATGAAAGGAAAGGCAAATGAAAGAAAAGAGAGAAGGAAACAGAAAGAAAAGAAAGAGATATGTAAGGAAAGGCAAATGAAAGAAAAGAGAGAAGGAAACATAAAGAAAAGAAAGAAATATGAAAGGAAAGGCAAATGAAAGAAAAGAGAGAAGGAAACAGAAAGAAAAGAAAGAAATATGAAAGGAAAGGCAAATGAAAGAAAAGAGAGAAGGAAACAGAAAGAAAAGAAAGAGATATGAAAGGAAAGGCAAATGAAAGAAAAGTGAGAAGGAAACATAAAGAAAAGAAAGAGATATGAAAGGAAAGGCAAATGAAAGAAAAGAGAGAAGGAAACAGAAAGAAATGAAAGAGATATGAAAGGAAAGGCAAATGAAAGAAAATAGAGAAGGAAACATAAAGAAAAGAAAGAAATATGAAAGGAAAGGCAAATGAAAGAAAAGAGAGAAGGAAACAGAAAGACAAGAAAGAGATATGAAAGGAAAGGCAAATGAAAGAAAAGAGAGAAGGAAACATAAAGAAAAGAAAGAAATATGAAAGGAAAGGCAAATGAAAGAAAAGAGAGAAGGAAACAGAAAGAAAAGAAAGAGATATGTAAGGAAAGGCAAATGAAAGAAAAGAGAGAAGGAAACATAAAGAAAAGAAAGAAATATGAAAGGAAAGGCAAATGAAAAAAAAGAGAGAAGCAAACAGAAAGAAAAGAAAGAGATATGAAAGGAAAGGCAAATGAAAGATAAGAGAGAAGGAAACAGAAAGAAAAGAAAGAGATATGTAAGGAAAGGCAAATGAAAGAAAAGAGAGAAGGAAACATAAAGAAAAGAAAGAAATAAGAAAGGAAAGGCAAATGAAGAAAAGTGAGCAGAAAGAAAATATAAAAAATAGCGTTAAAACTGAAATGGAAGAAAAAGCAAATAAAAAAAGAAGTAAAAAAATGAAAGAAAAATGTATTTGAAAAATAAAAGCAGAAAAGAAAAGTTAATGAAAAAGAAAAAAATGTTGAAAAATTTCAAAGATAAACAAAGTGAAAGCAAAAGTAAAAAACGAAAATGAAAAGAAGTATGCGAGAAAAGAATTTGATGGTAAAGTTAAAATTATTATGTCCCATGACTGATGCTAACCTCCAGGACACTGACTCATTCTCGAACGAAAGATCCTTCACGATCTCACGATTTCCTCTGACATGAAGTGGAAATATTATATTGAATCACTTGCTAAGTCTGCAGTTATGAAAATTGGGTCAGTATTTTCTGCTAAAATATTTTTTTTTGTCAGAATGAATCTTACATATGATTATTGTTCTAATAAACTTCCTGCTATCGTACTAACAATTTAAGAATTTAGCTGCAGTATTATATTGGTTTAATGTGGTAACTCGCCATTTTATTCTTCGCTACAAAAACAAATAAGCAATGTGAATAGAGAAATATGTAAATAAATAATATTCATATAAAGATTATGAGGATGAGGCGGATAGACAACAATTGATTTGAAGTTTGGAACCTTCAGAGAATCCCTCGCACAGAAGTCTGTTCGACAAATTGGCGGCTTTTGGGAAGAAGCTGTCTGAATGAAACTTCCTTCTTACATTTGGAATACGGAGGAAATGTGGGTGATTCAACTCCGTGGATGTAGCATGACGTCCTACCTGTAAAGGTCTGAACAGGTGGAACTAAAGAATGGGGCACTCATCTGAACATCTGCCATAGAAATAACGACAAATAACTCAGGTGTCCCGGCTTCAGTCACCTTCTCAACCAGAATGTATCTTAAATATTTATAAATCTACTATTCGTCCACGCTATGAACATTGCTGCCACATATGGTCTACTGCTCTTGCTATATATTTAGAGATACTTGATAAAAATCAAAGACGAATCTATCTTACATATTTATAAGTCTATCATTCACCATTGCTTTGAGTATTGCTGCCACATCTGGTCAGGTTCTTCTGCTATATATTTAGATATACTTGATAAAAGCCAAAGAAGAATCTATCTAACATATTTATAAGTCTATCATTCATCCTTGCTTTGAATATTGCTGCCACGTATGGCCTATTGCTCTTGCTATATAATTAGAGATACTTGATAAAAACAAAAGAATAATCTATCTTACATATTTATAAGTCTATCATTCACCCTTGCTCTGAATATTGCTGCCACATATTGTCTTTTTCTCTTGCTATATATTTAGAGATACTTGATAAAAGCCAAAGATGAATCTGCAATTTTATTGGCCCAGATCTGGCATCTCGGCTTTAGTTTTTTTCCCACCGCCGTAACGTGGCTTCCCTCTGCCTTTTCTGTAAACAATTTCATGGTAATTTCTCATGATGAACATTCGTCTTTAATACGTAGCGTCTATTTATTTACAGGAAGTACCTTATCTTACAGTTGAAATGGCTAGATATAACCGTAAGCTCTATGCTAATAGTTCCTCCTATCGCACTTCTCGCTTGTGGAACTCTCTTCCATCTTCTTGCTTGAGTCTACCTCTTCTCTGGCGACAAAGTGATGGTTGTTTATATACTGAATTGATGCTTATATATAGAATTGATCCCCCATTTTATATCCACATTATAATTTCTCTTTTCTTTATGAAATACTGATTAGGTATGGATCCACTTCTTCTTCCCCAGCTATGGGTTAATTAGTAAGTAATTTTTATCTCTAAATCGTTATTACCTCAAAAAATAAAAAAATTAAAATATAAAAATATTTCTGGCTTTAAATAACCTGCAGTGTTGATAAGCCGTAGAAAACGAAACATTCAATCAATGAAATATTGAAACTTGATATATAATTGATCCCCCACTTTATATCCACATTATAATTTCTTGTTTGTTAATAAGCCGTAGAAAACGAACCAATCAGTCAATGAAATATTGATTAGCTACACAGGCATGTCTTTTAGATTTATTTACATTCTCTGGAATATAAATGTATAAAAATATCGTGGTCACAAAGTGAGGGATCAGTGTATATACTGATTTTGATATAGAATTGGTCCCCTACTTTAAAGCCACATTATAATTTTTTTGTTTGTTCATAAACCGTAGAAAACGAATCAATCAATCAATGAAATACTGTCTTTTAGATTTATTTACATTCTCTGGAAAAAAATATGTAGAAACTACAATGACCATAAAGTGGGGGTTCAGTTTATATATTGATATTAATATAGAATTGATCACCCACTTTATATCCACATCATAATTTCTTGACTGTTGATAAGCCGTATAAAACGGATCAATAAATCAATGAAATGCTGATTAGCTACACAGGCATGAGTTTTAAATTTATTTACATTCTTTGGCACATAAATGAACAGAAACTACATTGGCCACAGTGTGAGGGATCAATTTATATACCGATTGTGATATAGAATTCGTTCCTCACTTTATAGCCACATTATAATTTTTGTTTGTGGATAAGCCGTAGAAAACAAATAAGTCAATCAATGAAATATTGATTAGCTACACAGACGTATCTTTTAGATTTATTTACATTCTCTGGAATATAAATGTATAGAAGCTACTGTGGTCACAAAGTGAGGGATCTGTTTATTTATTGATTCTGATATAGAATTGGTTCCCCACTTTATATCCACATTATAATTTCTCGTTTATTGATTACCCGTAGAAAACGAATCAATCAATGATATATTGATTTGCTACACAGGCATGTCTTTTAGATTTATTTACATTCTCTGGAATATAAATGTATAGAAGCTACTGTGGTCACAAAGTGAGGGATCTGTTTATTTATTGATTCTGATATAGAATTGGTTCCCCACTTTATATCCACATTATAATTTCTTGTTTGCTTATAAAATTCTTATTAGGTATGAATCCACCTCATCTCCCCAGCTATGGGTTAAATTTTATGTCTTGTATCACCAAATTATTATCTAAAAAAAAATTCTTAGAAACTGAAAAAAAGATCTAGCTGTCTCCGCCCCCCAGCTATGGGTTAATTATTAGGACTTACATTAGTAAATCGCTATTCTTCAAAAAAATATTCTTGCTATCTAAAATATTTTCTTGCTTTAAAAAACCTGAAATGGGTTGATAATCCGTAAAAAACGAATCAAAAACCATTATACTTCTCTCCACCTTCGTTTCCATATTAGCTATGAATTATTTTGACTTATTCGGAAAGTTTTTGGTATTGTTTCACTGTCTTCTCTACGGTCTGGAATTCAGAGTTTATGACAGGGAAGCCAATCTACGCTACAATTTAACCTCTAGATAAGAGAAACGAGATGGATTCTTGCCTTTCTCGACGGTAACAGTGCGAAAATAAATGCGACAGACTTTTGTCTTCTAATCTCATGCAAGACTGAACTGTTTAAATTTTTTTTTTAAATAAAATCGATGAGAAACTTGAGCATTTATTATGATCAACAACATCTATTACTACCTTCAGACATAACCTGTACGCTCTTCCATAATTTAATTGGACAACCGTCTTGTGCTTCCTTTAACACAACTACGTGTCGCTTTGCAGTTCAAGAGATTTGCTGTCCCTCGATTCGCAGTTATACACAACGGAATATGAGAATATTCAAATCTGATCCAGAACTATCATCCAATCGCGATGAAAGGATGTTCTCTCGTGGAGGCCCCGTGTTTTGAGCGTCTATTGGGACTTAAACGCAACCTCAAGCTCAGGTTAACAGTTTGGGAACACGAGATGCTGTAATCTTGGACGTGCGGATGGTGTAATGAATAATGGCTTTGGAATTGTTAATCGGAGAACCAAGTTCCAATTCCAGTTGGGTTCGTTATATTCACCTGCAGGCAAATACATTAGGGAAAGTTATGAATCCACCTCTTTCCCCCCAGCTATGGGTTAATTAGTAATACTTTTATCATTGACATATTATCATCTCCAAAAAAACAATTTACAGTCAAAAATATTTTCCGTCTTTAACCCTTTGAGACCTGCGTTCCTGAACAATTTTAACGTTTCTGCCTGAGCTCCTGAATCAAAATTTGAAAATAATTGGTATGTCTTATACAGGAATAAATTGTCGCTGCCGACACTTGAGTTTGAACATAGATCGCCAGTGAGCAAACGCAGTCGATCCCCTTATTGAATTAAACAGACCACGTGACCATAGAGGAAACGCATAAGTAGGAAGTCGCGTGACGTCTACATGATCGTTATTTCTATCCTATTACTATAAGGAGCGCTATTCTCTACTCTATTCACTATACTATTTCTGTATTCAGATCGCTATACAGAATACTATTCGAGCAACTATTATCCGTCAAGTACTATTAGTGCGTGTGCTATTCGAAGGCGTCTGACACCAGTAGTGTTCAACGGCGTTACTGTAGTTATATCTGCGATTACAAAGTCTCTACTACAACGAGCATTACGAAAGTGACAACGAGTATTCATTAACATTACACAATGGCAACGAATGTTTGTTGACATCACAAAAGTATGAAATGTTTTACGGTAGATATAAAAACTCCAGTGGACAAAAATCGCAGTCTCATTAAAAAAAGTTTTATATATAAACAGAGACAAAGAAATCGATCTTTCTTGAACATATAAGTAGGATTTAGGATCAAATGTAAATCAAATATGGATCTGGATCCGACAGAATGTTAGAATAAAGAATAAATAGGAACCGCTTATTAATCTAAAATGTTTCACTTCTATTAACCATTCGAGCTGTGCGTTCCTAAATAATTTTGACCCTTCTGCCTGAGCTCCTGAATCAAAATTCGCAAATAATTTGTATGTAATGTTTCACGGTAGATATAAAAATAGTTACAAGTGTTTACCCACCGTACAAACGGTGGCTGGGCAATAAGTCATTTTTCTCTACCACTGTTTAACCACTGGCGGGATATTACGTCAATTTTCCCTACCACCTGTAACGCTCCAATTTTGAACCTGAACTTAACCCTTTGAGTCGTGCATTCGTGAACAAATTTAACCCATAATCCTGAGCTCCAGACTCAAAATTCGCAAAGAATTGGTATGTAATTGTTTCGGACACCCTCCCCCCAAAAAAAAACAAAATAAAAAATTATGTATTTAATTGTTTCGGAAAAAAAAAACGCCCATTCACTAAGTCTGGAAAAATTGTGGAGATAATGCATGAAAAAACAACAAAAAAAAAAAAATTAAAATAAACATACACACAAAAAGGCTGAAATTCCTAACCCTTTGGGCCCTGCGTTCCTGAACAATTTTAAACCTTCTGCCTCAGCTTCAGAATGTTAGAATAAAGAATAAATTGGAACCGTTTATTAATCTAAAATGTTTTACTTTTATTTACAATTTCAGCCCTACGTTCCTGAACAATTTTCTGCCTAAGCTCCTGAGTCAAAATCCGCAGATAATAAATAGTTACAAGTGTTTACCCACCGTTTAACCAGTGGCTGGACATTACGTCATTTTTCTCTACCACTTTTCAACCGGTGGCTGAACATAAAGACATTTTATCTACCACCGGTAAAGCGGTGGTCAGGCCTCAAAGGGTTAAACAATAAGCAATCTGTTGATGAGCCATAGAAAACGAAACAATCAACTAATTAGACCCCCCAAGAGGATGTCTAACATACGATCCATTGCTAAAGTAAGTATCTGGCTCCTCTTACTAGCCTCTACCTTTGCAGGAGTCAGATGTCAGATCCGCCCGAAAATGGAGTTTTGCTGGCATGTATGGACAGGAGGTACCCAGTCTTCACTTACCTCTCTCGATATCGCCCAATTGACGAATTATTTTCCACCCTACAACCACTTTCCCACAGATGAAAAGTCACAAGCCTCTCACTGCTCTTATCGACATTTTCATGAAAAGTACTCAGACGAACTACATTCCTTAGTTCCACCAGTTCTCACCTTCACGTCTAGGATCCGTCATGCCGCACAGATTGTAGCAAACCACACCCATTCCCTTTGTATTCCATCGGTGAGATGTAAGTTCCACTGTAGCATATTCTCCCCGCCGCTTCTTTGGGGAACCGATTCCCAAGAGGATGCTTCCTCAATTGCTAGAATCTTAACCTGTTCAATTGTAGGATTAACTGTCATTTCCCCCACAATCCGCACAAACTGTGCCTCTTACTCAGTAACCTTCTGCCTGTAGTGGCTCTTGGGGTTTTACAGAGTGAACAACATTGTAAAAAATATATCATTAAAAGTTTTTAAGATCTATTTTTTCAATATCTAACTATACTGAATAAAACATGAAATAATGATACTAATACTGTTACTACTACTACTACTACTACTACTAATAATAATAATAATAATAATCATAATAATAATCATAATAATAATAATGATGATAATAATAATAATAATAATCATAATGATAATAATAATCATAATCATAATAATAATGATAATAATAATAATAATCATAATAATAATCATAATAATAATAATAATAATAATGATAATAATAATGATAATCATAATAATAATGATAATAATAATAATCATAATAATCATAATGATAATAATCATAATAATAATCATAATAATCATCATAATAATAATAATCATAATCATAATAATCATAATAATAATAATAATAATAATAATCATAATAATAATCATAATAATAATAATAATAATAATAATAATAATAATAATAATAATAATATCCTTGCTTGTCTCTCCTCCTGATAACAAATATTTTTCCCTAAAGTCAGTTCTTGTTAAATTAGAAATACGTTGCTATAACTTTTAGAAATTAAATTACGTTTTATTAAATTTCCGTACATTTAATTGCTAAATTGAAACGAAAGAGAAAAAAAAATATTGTTAGGATTGATATTACTTTTGCCCTGTAGGGAAAATATTTTACTTGCAATAAATGATTTCATTCGAAGAATTGAGAATGAGATTTTCGATAAAATATATTTTATATTGTCCACTTATTTTATTTTATTGTTGTTGTTTTTTTAAATCTTCTCTTTTATATTTTCTTTGTTTTCTTTCTCGTTTTCTCTTTCTTTTTTCTTCCTATCACTCGACATGAGACAGTTTTGAGTCTTATCTTAAACATTTTTTTCAGTTAATTTTGTTGTTTATTTTTTTTGTCTTTTAATTACCCTGGCTTTCATTTTGAAAATGACGAATGATTTTTTATTCATTTCTTTTCCATTCGGCTTTTCTTTATTTTCCTTCTAAGGATTTTACTGTTACTTCTGCTTTACTTACGGTTAAATTTCATCAGATTTCATTCATTCCTTCTTTCTTTCTTTCTTTCTTTCTTCATTTCTTCCTTTCTGTCTTTCTTATTTATTTATACTCTGCTCTTTCGTTGTTATATTGTCCTTTCTTTTTTTCTTTCTTTTTTTCTTTCATCTTTCATTTCTTTTTATATAGTTCTTTCTTTCTTATTTATTTATATAATCTTTTGTTTCTTCTGCTATGGTCCTTTCTTTCTTTTTTATATTGCTCTTTCTTTCTTTCTTTCTTAGCATCTTTTATTTCTTTTTATATTGTCCTTTCTTTCTTTCTTTCTTATTTATTTATATAAACTATTGTTTCTTCTTATATGGCTCTTTGTTTCTTTTTATCATCTGTTTTTCTTTTTATATTGTCCTTTCTTTCTTTCTTTCTTTCTTTCTTATTTATTTATATAATCTTTTCTTTCTTGTTATATGATACTTTCTTTCTGTTTTATATTTCCTTCTTTCTTTCTTTCTTACTTTCTTTCTGATTTATTCACATCACTTTTCTTTCTTTTTATATTATTCTTCCTTAATTATTTATTTATATCATTTTTCTTCCTTTTTATATTTTTTTCTTTCTTTCTTAATTTCCAATTTTTCTTCTTTTTTTTTTCATTTTTCAATATTTTTTTTAAAATTATTTTTCATTCTTTTGCACCTGTACTTCTTTATTTTTTGTTCTTTTTTCAATGTTTGCTTCTGTTTTTTCTTTCTATCCTCCTCTCCATTTTTGTTTCATTCTTTCTTTCTTTCTTTTTGTTTTTGTTTGGCCATTTGGCCATTTTATTGATTGTTTTATTTTTTCGTTTATTTGTTTGTTTTATTTTTATTTTTATTTCTTTCTCATTCTTTCTTCCTTTATCTCTGTTTACGTCTTCTTTATTTCTTATTTCATTCATTTTCTTTCTTTCCTTCCTTTTTCCTTTTTTTTTGTCTTTCTTGCATTTTCTCTATTCTTCCCATATTTATTTTTCTTTTTTATTCTTTATTTCTTTTTTCTTCCCTTATTTCTTTATTTTTTCTTTCTGTTTTTCTCTTTTTTCTCATCCTTTCCGTCTTTATGTCTCTGTATTTGATATTATATTTCTTTCTTTCCTTTTTTTCTTTCTTCCCTTTCCTTATTTCTGTCATATTAACGTCTGCTTTCATCCTTTCTCTTTATCGCCTGCTTATAACGGTTTTATTTCTGGTTTAGGGTTTATAATTCAATGTTTCTTCTTTCATTCTTTCTTATTTTTCATTCGCCCGCTGCTTCAAACTGATATTTTTTTTCATTCTTTTAAATGTCTTAATTCGTCTTCCCTTTAGTAAAGACAACGTCATCTAAAACTTCCTTTTTTTTTCGATTCTTCTTTGATCTTCCTTTCATATTTCCTTCCGTTTCCGATCATTCCTTTCGCTTCTTTCCTTCTTACCAGTTTTTATTCCTTTACTATACAGACATAGAAATGCAATGGATAGCGGCTCGGATTGTGGAATCGGAGCGCCGAGTTCGAATTCCAGTCGAATCCATCATATGCTAATACCGTTGGAAAAGGTATGAATCCTCTATTTATCTCCCCAGCTAAGGGTAAGTAGCAAAACTGGGTTCTATAGCTTTGGATGACAACTACGAAAATTCTGAATTCTGAGCGCGTCAGGTCTTTGCATTCGGCTCTTCAAAAAGTGCGTTTAGTTCTGCACAAAGCCTTCACCACTATAATCAAATGGTTTATGCAGGTAGTGTGGTTTTTTTAGTTTCTTAACCCTCGTACGTCAAAATTGACGCGGAAGTCCGTAATATAGACATAGTGTAAAGCTTTCTTTAGGAGAAGGACGACTCTGAATTCCAAATTCGGTAGGTCGTCATCTAAAACTTCTTTCTTTTCAATTCTTCTTTGATCAAATGGTTATTCTTCTTTTTACTAAGATTTGAATTTTTCTTTTTCATATTTCCTTCCTTTTTCCGTCTTTTCTTTTGCTTCTTTCCTTGCTACCAGATTCTAATCCTTTTCTACATAAAGACACGCTGGTGTAATGGATAGCGGCTCGGATTCAGTTGAGTTCGAATTCCAATCGAATCCGTTACACTCACTCACCTGCTAATACCCTTGGGAAAGGTATGAATCCTCTTCTCCACCCCCACCCCCAACTATGGGTAAATAGCAGGACAGACTGTGTTCTATAATCCTGGATGGCAACTGGTCTAGGAGAAGGAAAACTCTGAATTCGAAAACTGCGGAAGGTCCTTTGGTGATCTTGTGGCACGTAGTACACCGGTCTCTGTATACAGCCCTTCAAAAAGTATGGTTGGTTCTGCACAAAGCCTTCACCACTATAATCAAATCATATGTGCAGGTGTCTGGCTGTTGAGGACAACTCTGAATTCAAAACCTGCGGAGAGCCATTTGTGGACCTTGTGGCACACGGTGCACCAGGGCTTTGTATTCGGCTCTTCAAAACGTTTAGTTGTTTCTACGCTTCACCACTATAAACAAATGATTTGTGCAATTAATCTGGTTGTCAGTTTCTGAGTTGCTTGACCCTCATACATCGAAATCGACGGTAGAGTGCAGTATATATATATATATATATATATATATATATATATATATATATATATATATATATATATATATATATATATATCAATGAATCATTCATACAAAAATTAGATTAGTAAAGTTGTTAAGTTTAAACGCACTCTCTTAAATTTTCAAAATAATTCAACCTTAGCGTTGCGAGTGCACGCTCCAAAAGTTTTTATCCGTTAACAATAACACATTTCTAAAAAAACAAAAATATATTTCGATTCGCATTTAATTTTTCTTCTCTGATGTTTCCTGGATTTTACTGAAAACAAAATAATTTCCATACCTGATGATGACTGTACGTACAGTTGAAAGTACTTGCAGATTAAAAAAAGACCTTATACAGCTCATAATTATTAAAAACAAGGATCATAACATTCATCGAGTGGTTCGTAGGTTAATGCAACTTTAAAAATTTGTTTGCGAAGAGTTTTCGCCATTTTATATCATTAACTTTACTAATCTACTTTTTGTATAAATGATTCATTGTAATATAAAATAAACTACACCACATATTTTATTTAAAAGAACTGATCCGACGTGGAAATTTTCGGGATGACAACTGAGACATTATTTATTTAACAATTTAGTTCATGCCATAGTGACTGATAAACTCCTACAACAAAAAATTCTCAAATTACCATATTAGCAAAAAACGCACTCTCTTAAATTTTCGAAATTTTCAAAGCTAATCTACTTTTTTGTATTAATGATTCATTGTAATATAAATTGAACTGCAACACATATTTGATATATATATATATATATATATATATATATATATATATATATATATATATATATATATATATATATATGTATAGTAGAATAATCGTAAGGAGCCAGGCAAACGGATATTCAGGGTAAAGCCAGCTTTACTCTGACGATCCGTTTCGGTGAAACCTAGGTAGGTTTGACTGGCTCCTTAGGATTATTTTATTTTATCCCTCTACTTTGTGTATTGAGCACTTTACGTCGTTGTCTTTTAACTTGATTTTTTTCTTTGGACTTGGAGCTTAAACATTTGACGAGTGTTTCGCCTTGTTTTAATGTTTTGGTTCTTTCGTTTTTAATTTCCTATTTTTCCTCGGGTACCGATTTTTTTCTACTGCAAGTTGAGCTATCCGAAGTTTTTCAAAACGTGTACTGCCAGTTATATATATATATATATATATATATATATATATATATATATATATATATATATACATATATTGTTGTGGATTCCGGGGCTAGAATCCTGCACAAATAAATAAACAACGCCAGTAATTGAAATAGAAAAGTAAGTGTATTGAACGTAAGAATACAAACTTGAAATGAAGATTAGTAGTCCAGGAATACAGGTTAGTAGAAAATATATGTACAAGTCTCTGCAAGTGAAGCCGTAATTCTCTCTCTCTCTCTCTCTCTCTCTCTCTCTCTCTCTCTCTCTCTCTCTCTCTCTCTCTCTCTCTCTCTCTCTCTCTCTCTCTCTCTCTCTCTCTCTCTCTCTGTGTGTGTGTGTGTGTGTGTGTGTGTGTGTGTGTGTGTGGACGTATATCAACCTTATCTCAAAGTATCTCTTTGGGAACACCCTATGTACTCAACGTATTTCCACTCTGTCAGAATAAGTATACTTATACATCTTGTGTAAAAAAGGGGAGAGCCCCACAACATATATATATATATATATATATATATATATCGAGAGAGAGAGAGAGAGTGAGAGAGAGAGAGACAGGGTAAAGCTTTGTCGTCTTCTCAGCTATGATCAAATCATGCTAAAAATACTGGTTCCCATTTGATCACTGAAGTTAAGCAGTGTTGAGCCTGGTCAGTACTTAGATGACCGTTTGGAAAAATCAGGTACTCTAAGTAACCTCCTACAATTCAAAATATTTTGGCTTTAAATAACCCTCAAAGGGTTGATAACCCATAAAAACTATCCCTGTATGAGTTGTATCCGGAAAAATTAAATGTTATCACTGAAAAATTGTTAATGTGATATACACTCTCAAGAAAAGAAAATAATTGTTCACAGAGCCCAAAAGATATATTTTAGTTTAAATAAAGGGTTGATAAATTGTAAAAAAACATTTTTTTCTGAACCAACACTATTTCCGCTTGTGATTCCTAACTTTTCTTTGACCTCTTTTCAGGCTCATCATGAATTCTGCACGGTGTCACCTATTGTAATGTGAGCACTTGCACGACAGTCTGGAATAACCACAGATACAATTCTTAAAAATGTATTATATTGCATTAAAACCTTAAGTATACTTCAGATTTTACAAGTATATAATTGTACTAACTTTGTCAGGCACAGTACAAGAAAAAGTAGAGTAAACTCTCTCTCTCTCTCTCCGGTTTTTATAAAGCGAAGTTGAAGATCTGAGTTCAAATTCAGGTCGATTTCGTTTCGATCAATTCACGTTAATGGCCTTGGTAAAAAAGCATAATAAACATTTCTTCGAGTTCAATAGCAGGATAGGATGAACTCTCTTGCATTAAGTGAAAATACATTTCTTCTATGCGTTGTATCTCCTCAGAACGTGGGCAATCATGGGTCTCCACAACTTCCAATCCCTAGTGAGCTTCAGCTGTGTTTCCCCATTTGATAATTCTTCAGCTCCCTTTCCGTCATCCATTCACACAAACTCTTCATGTATTTGGCTAGCTACCTTCTCCCATGTCACATGCAATCAGTATTCTTGTGAAGGTTAATTTTTCCAAGCCTTCCAGCCTCAGTAATTGTCACTGGATCTGCGTACTGTATTCTTTTTTGTGATCATATACCTTGAGACTTCCTCATTAATTACTTCCTCTATCCCATGGGATTTCCAGTAGATTTTTATAGAACGAAACCAAGCTTAAGAGAAAGAAAACTTTGAATTCAAACATGAGAAAGGTTGCCTGGAGACCTCATGGCAAACCGTGTGCCCTGTTTTATATCTCATCAGTCCTGAAATATTTGGCTTCTTCTACTCCGGCTTCCAACGCTTTATTCGAATCATTAAGGTAAGCGAATATTGGAGCCACATATCAACGGGAAGATACACCAGATACACATGAGGAACGCCAACTCGATTTCGAGCTTGATAGCTTTCTGGAAATAACCGGTGGTTGTGGCTCTTTTTCATGAGCTCCGAAACAGTTACATTAAGATCTATTTGTTTTGGCAAGAAATCAGCACATGTGATAGACAAATGCAGTGTAATCCCTGTGTACAGCTTGCCGTAGAATGATTTTTGCCGTGGGAACGAAGATGACTTTTCAAGCCAGCATATGATGTAGCATTATACATAAACACACACACACACACACACACACACACACACACATATATGTGTGTGTGTGTTATACATAAAGACACACACACATACATACATACATATATATATATATATATAATTCACAAAACATAGGCATAACTTATATATATATATATACATACATATGTACATATATAAAGTATGAATTGTATTGTATATATATATATATATATATATATATATATATATATATATATATGTATATGTGTGTGTGTGTTATACATAAAGACAAACACGCACATACATATATATATATATATATATACAAAATTCACAAAATATGGGCATAACTCATATATATATATATATATTCATACATATGTACATATATAAAGTATGAATTGTGTTGTATATATATATATATGTGTGTGTGTGTGTGTGTTATACATAAAGACACACACACGCATACATACATACATACATATATATATATATATACATAATTCACTAAATATAGGCATAACTCATATATATATATATTCATATATATATATATATATATATATATATATATATATATATATATATATAGATAGATAGATAGATAGATAGATAGATAGAAAGTAAAGAAAGATTGTCCTCGTATGCTTTTTATGATATGTAAATATAATTGGTCCACGAAAGAAATTCAAAGGATAAAAAAACAACAAAAATAATGATATTAATAATAAGAGTGAGACTAATAGTATTTATTGTATATTAGTAGTCTTTTGTACATGCTTCTATTTGGTTAAAAGTCCTACTAACATGCTATAAATATTATTAGTCTTATTATCAATTATCAATTAAAATTTGTTCATTCGTTGATATTTTATTAATAATTCAATAATGATCAATAAAGATAAATATATCTGTTTACATAGACAATTTGATAAATAGAAATGAAAAGACTGAGTTAGTTCTATATGAATAGACTGAGATAGATAGATTGATAGATAGATAAAAACAGACTGAGATAGATAGCCAGATACGAACAGACTAAGACAGATAGATAGATAGATAGATAGATAGATAAGAACAAATTGCGATAGATAGCTAGATAGCTAGATATATAGATAGATAGATAGATAGATAGATAGATAGATAGATAGATATTCGATTAAATATAGTTGTAACTTACCCTATATTTATCCGTTAAATTGCTCATTATCAGGGTTGTAACGAATGTAAGAAGTTATAGTTGCTCCAGCGAGAGAAAAGTGTATATTTTAAAGAGACGTGAGAAACCCCAAACGTTTTTGTTTATAATGTGGATTTTTTAAATATATATTATACATTATTTTCCATAATGTATAATATATATATAAAAAAAACACACATTATACCCAAAAACGTTTGAGGTTTCTCCCATCTCTTTAATATATATATATATATATATATATATATATATATATATATATATATATATATTAATAGTAATAGTAGGTATACATTTATCTCTAAATATTATAGTAGCGCTTTGTTCAAAAACAAGTCCTTTGAAGAGATTATTCTTAAAATCCCAAAATATTTTCTCGTTTCAAATAAACCGTAAATGTTTGATAACCATGAAAACAAAAGCTTTCTCCGTCCGAACATCAGTTATTATTGATAGTAGTATTTCATTATATATATATATATATATATATATATATATATATATATATATATAATTGTTTATTTAAATATTATAACATAGATATGTTATAAAATCACGACAAAAATAGCCATTTTGTTTCAACACTGCCAGTGTCTTATCAAGTGATGATGTTGAATGTTCGGCATTCAACATCATCACTTGATAAGACTCTGGCAGTGTTGAAACAAAATGGCTATTTTTGTAGTGATTTTATAACATATTTATGTTATAATATTTAAATAAATGATTATATCTGCTCTACTCTGTATTGAGCACTCTTTAAAGAATAATAATTGTTGGTTATTGGAATTTACTCCGTATATACCAATCCCACACTTGTATATATATATATATATATATATATATATATATATATATATATATATATATATATATATATATATATATATTGTCATCCACAGACAGACTGTTTCGCTGTATCACAGCTCATATATATAAATAAATGGTGGTACTCGCTTGGAAAAACCTTAGGTATTTCGCCTTGTAGTAGAACAAACCAGTGCCCCAGGGAAAAAGAGGATCAAAAAAGAAAGAACTAAGAACATGAAATTGAGGCGAAAACAATCGTCCAGTGTTCAAGCTCAGAGTCCAAAGAAAAAAAATAACCTCCAAAACGAAAAGTGCTCAATACACGAAGTAGAGCAAACCTAATATAAACCTAAAGAGCCAGGTAAGCCTACCTAGGTTTCACCTAAACGGGTCATCAGGGAAGTGCCACCCAAAAAGGTAAAAAATGGAACAGAATATATAGCTTAAACACAAAAACTATCCTGACCACTTAATTTTTTTTTTGTCATGTGGTCATGGTTGAACTACTATAACATTTTCCTTATATATATATATATATATATATATATATATATATATATATATATAAGCGTATCACGCCAAGCAAGGCTGGAAGCCACTATCACGCAAGGGGTTAAAGAAGGGTTGGAGGAAGAGCAGATAGGAATGGTAAAGGAGAGGATGTGGAGAAAGAGGCGAGGGGGTTGCAGAAGATTTGGAGCGAGAGCAGATAGGAATGAAAAATGAAAAGATGTGGAGAAGGGAAGTGGATAGATCAAGGCAATTGGAGATGTCGATTGACGCTACACTTAAACCGTTGGAGATTGTAATTGTCAGGGAAACAGTAATAGGGTAGGAAGTTCCATAGGCGAGATGTGCGAGACATGAAGCTATTGGAGTAGAAGAGACGTCTGCATCTAACAGTCTCCACGGTGTATGTGTGGGAGCAGGATGCCAGCCTCGTGGGGCGTTTAAATTCACGAGGCCTTGGGACAAGCGAGAGCAGCTCCTCGGAACAATTACCGTGAAAGTACTTGTAAAAAAGGCAGATATATATATATATATATATATATATATATATATATATATATATATATATATATATATATATATA
Organism: Acanthosepion esculentum; assembly: GCA_964036315.1. NCBI lineage: Eukaryota > Metazoa > Mollusca > Cephalopoda > Sepiida > Sepiidae > Acanthosepion > Acanthosepion esculentum. The sequence goes on along the minus strand of OZ038516.1, from coordinate 52,155,354 downwards.
TATATATATATATATAATTCTAGTTAAAACAACTGATAACGTACTTTGTTTGGTTAAGTTATTTTATTTATTTTGTCTTGTCTTATAATTTTTTTCTTTTCTGGACTTAAATTATGTAGAAATTTTCCGAATGTTCAGTAGGTCCGAACGCTTTCATCTATGATTTCAGCCATTATCATGGATGATTTTATTCATACTTTTAACTGAATTTATGGATATATATGTTGACCTATACACCATAGTCTATGAATATAGAATCCAGCGCAGTACGTAATCTGTTCAATGAAACAACGTTAAAGATTAACACTCACGAGTCAGACACTCTACTGAATCTGACTATATCGACAATACCACCAGCAGCTGTTCCGTAATTCTTCAGTCTTCGATATCAAAGGCTGGACGTAATATTTAGCCCCCCTCCCCCACGAGAGTTACATGTGGCACTAGGTCGGATTTAACGTTGGTTTTCCGAGCCCGTAGGCTCGGCCAAAAATATTCCCTATTGGAACCCGTAAAAACGGGTTCAGGGACAGTCTACCACCCCGAACAAGACTCTGCCACTCGGCGGAGCCTCGTCCGGCTTCCTCTCTGCTCGAAGGCAGAGAGTTTGACTGTTCAGCCATCAAAGGCTGGCAGTGCATATTCGGGAAAAACATGGCCGCCTTTATACACGTCCTATTAAATATTTTGAGCCTTCTGATTGGTTAAAATCTTCTATTGGTGAACTATAAAATGAGTCAGCTCATTTTTGCTGGCTCACTAGTACACCAGGGTACCCCAAAACACCAACAATATATATATACACACACATATATATATACACACATATATATATACAGCCGAACGTTTCGATGTTTCTGACCAAGTTTGGCGCTAAACATGACATCCAGATGAAAGTCTCGATCTAACGAGGCTGTTTAAAAACATGACACCAGTTTTCAGGTTAATGCTCTGGTTTTGTGCAATTGTAATATGAGACATTTCCTTACAAGGAAACATTTGGCATTGATTGACTGAGCAGCCGATACAGCGGTCGTTTGAAATTTATAAAATATTACACTTAAAATATTTTTGAGGAAATAGGTCTCGTAAATGTTATAGCTCTCTCTATTGGGTTGGTGCATAATTATCAGGCGTTTTGTAAGCGAGTTATTTATTAATAAAAAATTCTGTTTTGTTTACCGTTTTTATTAAAAACTATTTTATTTTCAGGATATAAAAACGGTGTCGATGATCATACTCATTTAAAAAATGTTATTGATGAATTGTCATGTTTCTTTTTTCATAATAAATATTGTTTAAAAAACGCCTGATAATTATGCACCAACCCAATAATATTGGATGCGTTTCCTTCCTAACTTTTTGTTTGAAGTTGTGTGGAACGTCAACATCTTGATAATGTCATTATTTTATCTTTGAGTAACATGTAGTGATTTTCCAAGGGTAACTTAGATGTGGCACGAGGCCGAAAGTATGGGCACCCAGTGAGCATCGAACTCAGTACTCAGTCGTAATTGTTCTAGCGAGACAAGCTTGTTAAACATTACACCCCCTTGATCTGCCCCTCTTCGAGTAATATGTAATATCTATTTCAATTGTTGCTGCTGGAGAGAGTTTTTAAGCGAATGTGGATCCGTTATTTGGTAGAGTGCATTATGATTCTGTAGCACCAAATATTCAAAGAAGTATGACCTTCACCAAGACCCATAGGCTTCACTCGCTCGAAGACATTTTTAACCATCGATCTGAGAAAGCTGAGAGTTTAAATCTTGCTGAACGGGTTTGACGCCACGCATGGCAGCCATAAGAAAGAAAGAAAGAAAGAAAGAAAGAAAGAAAGAAAGAAAGAAAGAAGAGAAAAGTGACTAACTACATAAAGAAAGAAAGAGAGAAAGAAAGAAAGTCTAATTAGCTATCTCCGTGAAGATAGTAAAAAGTAAAGAAAGACGAAAAGAAAGAAGACTAACTTACTAACTAGATAAAGAAAGAAAAAACAAAGAAAAGCTAAGAGTAATCGGCTACTACATAAAGAAAGAAAAAAAAAGAAAGAAAAGAAAACTAACTACAGAAAGAAAGAAGACTAATTTGCTATCTGCATAAAGAAAGAAAAAAAAACAGAAAGAAAGAAAAGAAAGAAGACTAACTTACTAATGAAATAAGAAAGAAAAAAGAAAAAAGGCTAAGACTAATTGGCTACAGCAGAAAGAAAGAAAAGAAAGAAGTCTTACTAACGAAAGAAAGAAAGAAAGAAAGAAAGAGAGAAAGAAAGAAAGAAAAAAGAAAGCAAATATATGAGAATAAAAATGGTAACGGGAACATTAACCGTTTCCTTATAAGGAAACACTCGATATTAATTGACCGAGCAGCCAGTGATTTTTCGGTTGAAATTTATGAAATCAAACTATGAAAATAATTGTTCAGGAAAATAGGATTCTTAAATATCTCAAATGTATCTGTTATAGCTCTTGCCAGTATTAATAGAGGATTTCCGCTTAATCGTCTCTTCCTCATCTTGAAGTCATGTCGAATATCCCAATCTTGATTGTGTCGTCCTTGTACTTTTGAGTTACATGTGCTATTTTAGTTGTTGATATTCTATGAAAATAATAGTTCAGGAAAATACGTTTCTTAAATATCTCAAGTAACTGTTATAGCTCTTGCCAGTATTAATTGAGGATTTCTTCCTAACCGATTCTTCCTCATCTTGAAGTCATGTCGAATATCCCAATCTTGATTGTGTCGTCCTTTTCCTTTTGAGTTACATGTGCTATTTTAGTTGTTGATAGTCTATGAAAATAATTGTTCAGGAAAATACGATCCTTAAATATCTCAAGTAACTGTTATAGCTCTTGCCAGTATTAATAGAGGATTTCTTCCTAACCGTTTCTTCCTCATCTTGAAGTCATGTCGAATATCCCAATCTTGATTGTGTCGCCCTTTTCCTTTTGAGTTACATGTGCTATTTTAGTTGTTGATAGTCTATGAAAATAATTGTTCAGGAAAATACGATCCTTAAATATCTCAAGTAACTGTTATAGCTCTTGCCAGTATTAATTGAGGATTTCTTCCTAACCGATTCTTCCTCATCTTGAAGTCATGTCGAATATCCCAATCTTGATTGTGTCGCCCTTTTCCTTTTGAGTTACATGTGCTATTTTAGTTGTTGATAGTCTATGAAAATAATTGTTCAGGAAAATACGTTTCTTAAATATCTCAAGTAACTGTTATAGGTCTTGCCAGTATTAATAGAGGATTTCTTCCTAAACTTTTCTTCCTAATCTTGAAGTCATGTCGAACGTTTCGATGTTTCTGATCCGGTTTGGCGTTAAGCATGACATGCAGATTACAGCATCGATCTGATGAGGCTGTGTAAGAACATGACACCAGTTTTCAGGTTAATGCTCTGGTTTTGTAAGTTTTCCTTAATATATGTGCTAATAGATATAAGTGCTCTACGCGCAGATGTGTGTGTGTACAAACATGTAAATGTGTTAGTGCGTGTCTGCCAGAATATTGCATGTGTGCGTGTGTATGTGTGCCTGCTTCTCGACTGTTGAATTGAAGAATATATGCAAAATGTAAAGCGATTTCGGTTACGAGACTGAATCAAATTGGCCTCGCATCCGCCTTCGAACGCAAACAAAGGATTTTGCACACGGTTGGCTCTTTAAATTCTAATCTTAGTAAATCACGTGTAATTTTAATTGAGAAACCATCGTTAATTAAAGGCAATATGTCGGGAAAGAGAAAAGCAGAGAGGATGGGTAGAGGTAATGAAGAAGTGGGGGGTTAAAATGAAGGAAATAGGGAGGAGGGGAAAAAGTGTTGAAATGAGGGAAAAGGAAGATAGGAAACAGGAAGTAAGTGAAATTAGAGGAAGAAAGGGGGCGGAAAGAAGGGAGATGCGATTGGAAGAAAAAGAATGGGAATAAAGGAGGAAAGGTTGAATGGAGACAAGAATGTTTGGAGAGAAAAAGAAGGAAGGAAGGAAGGAAGGAAGGAAGGAAGGAAGGAAGGAAGGAAGGCAGGATTGCAAAAAAGAAAGGAAATAAAGGAGGAAAGTTTGAACAAAGAGAAGAATGGTTGGAGATAAAAGGAAGTGAAGAATGAATGACTGAATGAAGGAATGAATGAAGGAAAGAAGGAGGGTAAGAAGAAAGGAAGGACGGAAGGAAGGAATGAAGGAAGTTCAACGGAGAAAAGGGTGGATGGAGAGAAAAGGAAGGAAGGAAGGAAAAGTTTAACGGAGAAAAGAATGGATGGAAAGTGAAGGAAGGAAGGAAGGAAGGAAGGAAGGAAGGAAGGAAGGAAGGAAGGAAGGAAGGAAAATTTGTAAGGAGATAAGAACGGTTGGAGAGAAAAGGAAGGAAGGAAGGAAGGAAGGAAGGAAGGAAGGAAGGAAGGAAGGAAGGAAAAAAAACAAAGGGAATAAAGAGGAAGTTTTAACAGAGAGAAGAATGGTTGGAGATAAAAGGAAGTGAAGAATGAATGGCTGAATGAAGGAATGAATGAAGGAAGGAGGGTAAGAAGAAAGGAAGGATGGAAGGAATGTATAAAGGAAGTTTAACGGAGCAAAGAATGGACGGAAAGTCAAGGAAGGAAGGAAGGAAGGAAGGAAGGAAGGAAGGAAGGAAGGAAGGAAGGAAGGAAGGAAGGAAATAAAATTTGAAAGGAGATAAGAATGGATGGAGAGAAAAGTAAGGCAGGAAGGAATGCAAAAAAAGAAAGCGAATAAAGGAGGAATGGATGAACAGATACACGAATGGTTGGATAAAAAGGAAGGAAGGAAAGAATGAATAAATTAATGAATAAAGGAAGGAAGGAAAGAAGGAAGGAAAATTTGTAAGGAGATAAGAACGGTTGGAGAGGGAAGGAAGGAAGGAAGGAAGGAAGGAAGGAAGGAAGGAAGGAAGGAAGGAAGGAAGGAAAATTTGTAAGGAGATAAGAACGGTTGGAGAGAAAAGGAAGGAAGGAAGGAAGGAAGGAAGGAAGGAAGGAAAATTTGTAAGGAGATAAGAACGGTTGGAGAGAAAAGGAAGGAAGGAAGGAAGGAAGGAAGGAAGGAAGGAAGGAAGGAAGGAAGGAAGGAAAATTTGTAAGGAGATAAGAACGGTTGGAGAGAAAAGGAAGGAAGGAAGGAAGGGAAAGTTGAACAGAGAAAAGAATGGATGGTAAGAAAAAGAAGTAATGAAGAAACGCCATAAAGGGGAATAGAAGAGAAAAGTTTGAATGAAGAGAAGAATGGTTTGAGAGAAAAGGAAGGAAGGAAGGAAGGAAGGAGAAAGAAAGTGTGAATAATTGATGAAGTGCAAAAGAAGGAAGGGACGAAGGAAGTAAGGAAGAAAAAAGGAAGGGAAATTGAAAAACTTGAATGGAGAGAAGTATGGTTGAAGAGTAAAGGAAGGAAGGAAGAAATAAAAGAACGAAAAATGTTATAATGAAGGAAAAGTTGAATGAGCGGGGAGGAATAAATAGAGATAAAAGGAAGGAAAAGATGTAAAAGAATGAATTAAGGAAAGCAGGGAAGAAGGATGAAAGAAAAATCCGAAGGAGAGAAGTGTCAAAAGTGGAGGAATAGATGGAGGGTACAAAAAAGAAAGGGAAGGAAAAGGAATGAAGTGAGGGAAAAAAAATGGAAGGAACGAAAGGACAGGAAGGAAAAGGTAAGTTAAAACGAGAGTTGGAGGAAAGAAATACGGAAGAGCAAAAGGGAGCGAAATATGAAAGGAAAGGGAAAAAGAATGGAAGAAAGAATAGTAAGGAAACCAAAAAAGAAAAAAAATGAAGAGAAAGGAAGTAAGGGAAATGTGATGACATAAAGGAAATAAATAAATAAATGAATAAAGAAAGAAAGAAAGAAAGAAAGAAAAAAGAAAGTCAAATAAAAAAAGAAAGAAAAAGAAAGATAAGCAAGAGAGAAAAATTAAGTTACACAATAGAAAATTGTAACAAATGAAGTAAAAAAGACAATAGGGAAAGTTGTGAAAGCAACAAACAAGTATAAACGATAGATAGATAGATAGATAGATAGATAGATAGATAGATAGATAGATAGATAGATAGATAGATAGATATGAACGGACTAAGATAGATAGATAGATATGAAGACAAAAATAGATATGAAAAGACAAAGACAGACAGGTAGAGAGTGTTGAGGGATCTCCCCTTTTTGACACAAATGGACTCACCCAGGGTATACATATACTACTGCCAGTAAATACCCGGGAGAACGAACGAACAGTCAGAAGAGTAGAGTCGGTCGGTAGAACAGTCCCACACAGAGACGGTGCAAGAGTGACAGTAACTAGCACGTAGACTCATACAGCTTTACGTCGATATCAAAGACTATATATATATTTCCCCTACTAACCCGCATTCCTGGAACTACTAACCTGTATTATTACGTTAATACATTTACTTCCTATATTCATTCTTGGCGTTTGTTATTATTTGATACCGGATTTCATCCCGGAATCCACAACAGATAGATAGATAGGTATGAACAGAAAAAGATAGGTATGAAAAGACTAAGATAGATAGATAGATATGAAGGGACAAATATAGATATGAAAAGACTAAGATAGATAGATAGATAGATAGATAGATAGATAGATAGATAGATAGATAGATAGATAGATGAACCAGTGAAAATGATACACCTGGATAATCCAAGAGAGAAAGAAAGAAGGGAAAGCGAGAGAAAATGAATGAAGCAAATAAGGGAAATCAAAATGGATGAGTGAAAACAAGAACACATAATGAAGCTAAAACTGGAAACGAAAGAAATGAACAATTTTGGAAGAAAAACAAAAAACAGGAAGAAAACTGAAATTAAAATTGAGTGAAAATAAATAATTACCAATGAAGGCAGATCAGGGAAATGAAAGAAGATGGACATTAAAAAGAATAGGAAGAAAACTAGAAAGAAAGAAATATATGACCATTTAATTTAAAAAATATTTGCGAAGAGACAGTAAGGGCTGAGTTTATTCTAAAATGGGGGTCAAAAAAGGTCCTGATGCGTGGTCATTTTTTCTAAATACCCCCCACCAAGCAAGACAATAAAGCCACTAAGATGCTTGGGGTTACTGAACGTGGAAGAATATAAGAAAAAGCAAAACATTAGTTAGAAGTGAGAACAATAAAAGAACAGGAATTAAGACAGAAGATATCATTTGACATTGTATAAATTTTTAAGATCAATGCTGACTAGAAAGCAAGAAACCGGAAGTGTGTTTCACAAGCGGGAAGTTCGAGGGAAAAAATCTGTTAGCATAGAACTTACGGTTACATCTAGCCATTTCAAATGTGAAATGGTGAGACCTTGCCGACAATCTAGTACTGCTATTGGAATAAGCCATAGTAACCTCTCACCCCTCCAGCATAATCCACTTCACACCAAAATCACCTATCAACCAATCAACTCTCTAGTTTCAGCAAACGAGACTTCTCATTGGCTCAAAACCTTAGAACTGTAGCAAATTCACGCGAAAATGCCTTTTCGCGCTCTGCTCGCCGGAGCCTACTTTTTTGACCAGAAACCTATGAATAGAAAATTCTGAGTCGCCTCAAACAGTCAGACTTTCACCCCTGGAGAGATGCCAAACTAATCCACGCAAGTCAAAACCTTGGCCAACTACACTTTTACCGCGCAAACTTCTCTGACTCAACAAAACTACAAGCACTCTCTCTCTCTCAGGAACACTTTCTAGCAATGACTTAAAATACTTAAAAAGTGATAGTTACTCACTACCTAATAAGTATTAGTAAACAATCAATCAAACTTCCAAACAACTAAAGGTACTCAACTCCAAACAACTTTGAACAATAACTCAAACAATTTCACACACACACACACACACACTATTAATTGAACCCGCACAAAGGACAATTTCGTACATAACTAAACACTTAGTTTAATTTTATGAACAAATCTTAACAATTTCAAACACGCTGAAACATCCACAATAATATTCTACACAACATGATTCATCTATCCTCATTTATTCATAAATATCCAAACCAATTGTATTTGTGAATCTCTATCTATAAAAGACAAGATGTGTGTGTGTGTGTGTGTGTGTGTGTGTGTGTGTGCGTGTGTGTGTGTGTAACGAATGCACGGCCGCAATTTTCGACGGATTTGCACCAAGATTTACATGCACATGATCCAAGTTAGCGACGAGGCCAAGACCGACATTGCATTTCCCAACTCCGATCGATAGTGGATATAATTCATTTTTTCATGCTAGACGCAATCGTCAGGCCTGACGATTGCATCTAGCATGAAACTGACTGTCGCCTCTAAGTGTTGACTTCTATGTTCAATTTTATATATATATATTGTATACAGAATCCTTAAAAATCCATTCAAGTAATAGTTTATGTCGGGGACTCTGAAAATAATATATATATATATATATATATATATATATATATATATATATATATATATTTGTCATCCACAGACAGACTGTTTCGCTGTTTCACAGCTCATCAGTGTGGCTAGACGTTCGGTTGCCTCTAGCTAGGATCGAAACCCGACTATATATAATATTATTTGACAATTAGTATGGATAATTCCAACGAGGATATAAATCCAAAGTGACCTCAGTGTAAGAACAGGGCAAATATATTAACGATAAAAAAAGGCTGGATATATTTAAAATTCATTTATTGTTGTAAAATTGTTTAGTCTGAAGAGATGTTGCCTAATCCCTTGAAATTAAATATTAACAATTTAATTTCTAAAGTTTCCGCTTTCATCATTATATATATATATATATATATATATATATATATATATATATATATATATATATATATATATACAAATGTGAAGTAGAAAGAGTAAGATTTCAGCGTTCAAAACATTAATTTAAAACGCGGCTTCATACAAAAGTAGAGCAGTAAATATTTAGTTATTTATTATGCAGTGTTACATTGGAACATGCACATACCCACTACAAGACTTTACATCATGTTTCAACGTTAAAAATTTTTTAACGTTTCATCAGGTGGGAAATCACGATGCTATACATATACATATATATATATATATATATATATATATATATATGTTTATTTGATATATTTTTATATAAATTTTGCTATATCAAGAAGTGTTCTGAAAGAAAAGATGTACGACAAATTGGAAAAGTTTTAGGAAACGCGCTTCAGTAAATAGGCCATATGACGGTTCCGTATAGGGTACAGGTTCGATTCCTGTCGGAGGACGAATACTTTCTATGAAAATTCCTTGGACATTCCGGCCGGTAAATATTGTTTAATACTGTTTATTATAAAGCAGAGCATTTACTTAAATATTTGTATCTATAAAAAGAATGTATAAACATAAAAGTGTCTGTATATATATATATATATATATATATATATATATATATATATATATATATATATATATATATATATACATATATATATATATATATATATATATATATATATGTATATGTAGAGAGAGAGAGAGAGAGAGAGAGAGAGAGAGAGATAAACAAAATAAAATATATATATATATATAAATACTCACACACACAGACAAAAAATCAGCAAAGCGTGATGAAAACATGCTCCAAACGTAATGAAAACATTTTATTGTCAAAATCTTTTTGTTATTAAGAAGGACGATCAAAGTATATTTTGGTTTATTTCATTAAATTTTTTACTCCTTTTTAGAACATTCGAAATTTTGATTAAAAAAATTGTTTTTCTTGCCTCAGCGGTTGTACTAACATTTAGCATGACAAAGTTTAGCCTCTTTTTTCGGTGACAGACACAATTTGGAAATTCTTGCAAAAAAATGAAATTATTGTTGTATTTTAATTAAATTTTCAAGATTTATTCACAAATGAATTAAATTAAATTATTATTTTTTATTTTTTTAGAAAATCTTGGAAAAAAAGTTGTTTTTTTTTTACATGTGCTTCAGCACCTCTGTATGTGTGCGTGCGTGCGCGTGCGTATGGATGTGAGAGAGAAGAAGAGAGAGAGAGAAAGAAAAAGGATGGGGAGATGTAAACTAATTCAAAATAAAGATTAAGTCAGTGAAATGTGTTATTTTCTTTGTATCTATCTATCTATCTATCTATCTATCTCTGCTCATATCTCTCTGCCTATCTATTTATCACTGCTCATATCTATCTATCTATCTATCTATCTATCTATCTATCTATCTGGATATGGCACAAGAAAAATTGAATAAAAAGCTTAATTCCAGTATCTTGTCTGTCGTCTTTAGCGAAACATGTGTATAAGAAGGATTTCTGGCTAAATACACAATATATATATATATATATATACATATATATATATATATATATATATATATATATATATATATATATATATATATATACATATATATATATATATATATATATATATATATATATATATATATATATTATAATAAAAGATCATCTATGTATGTTGCCTAAATAGAGTTTTAGTTAATGTGATGACGTTATTTTATTAAGAAGAATACAAGTCTACTAGACATAATAAAGAAACTTAAAATAATAATAATAATAATAATTAAGAAACATACCATCAAATAAAGAATAATAGAAACATACCATCTTAATAATGAAATATACCATCAAATTCACAAATTTGCAGTAAATCCGCTATCAGAAATGATCTAATCAAGTTCTAAAAATAAAAAGCCCCAAAATAATATGTAGACCAATCACAGAATTCTACCTCAGACCCTTTAGACAATGCAACCGAGAACCCCGAGATAATCTTCACTACCAATAGTTCTTCATCCTCAACACTACAAAACGAACATATAAAGTCCACAAAAGTCCGATATCAATTCTAATATCAATACCACAAGATTCATTAACATACATTCAGACACCCGTAAGAACATTTGAAAATATATATATATATATATATATATATGTGTGTGTGTGTGTGTAATTTGGCAGCAACTTTTCTTTCAAACATGTAGTGTTGAATGTTAAAGACAACATAGTCTTACATATTTTCTTTTGAATTTTCTCATATTCTCTAATGAGACTTTTTATTTGAAAATAGTTTCGAAATATGTATTGTCCATACGATGACCTAGCGCTTTCCAACATCATTGTTCATCTTATATATATATATTACAATGAATCATTCATACAAAAAGTAAATTAGTAAAGTTAATGATATAAAATGGCGAAATCGCTTCGCTAACAAAATTTTAAAGATGTATTAACCCACTGATCATTCGATGAATGTCATTCACTTTTTTTTCCAAAATTATAAACTGTATTAGGTTTTCCTTAAATGCGCAAGTACTATCGATGGTTTGACCAGTCATCATCAGGCATGGAAACTAGTATGTTTTTGGTAAAATTTATTATATTTAAAATTTATTATACTGGATTTTATTTTTTTTTGTCTCGGATGCTATCTGAATTTTAACAAAAATAAAATAGTTTCTATGCATCATGATGACTGGTAGAACCGTCGAAAGTACCTAATACAGTTTATAATTTATATATTCCCATACTTAATACTTCTCGCTTTCACTCTCGCGTGGTCGTGTGTGACGTCACGAGCTGCGACGCGATTTTCGCTTCCGATTCTCGTGTACACGAGGTAGTCGTTGCTTTGAAATTTTTCATGCAACAAAAACAGACTATCATTATTGTTTCGTCCGTGTATTGTTTGATATATTGAAAAGTAATTGTCATCTTTGATAATGGCTTAGATTGGATTTAAACATGTATCAATATGGTGATTTCATTTCGTCTTTCAATGATAATGTTATTAAGCTTATCAGACAATATTAAAGGAACTTACTTAAAATAAATAGACAAAACTTGTCTATATTATTTAATGAAACATGCATCAATGAAAACATTGCTGCCTAAATATACACAATATATATATATATATATATATATATATATATATATATATATATGTATATTAGAGAAACTTTTTTAGGGAATTCTAAGGGCACACCTATATATATATATATGTAAGTATGCGGAAATATTTAAAAAGATATATGTAGGTATTAATATATGAAATTACCCATATATATCGGTACATGTGTACCTGTATGAGTGACTGCAGATGTAAAAGAACGTATGTATATGAAATTTACATGGATGTGTTTACAATATATGATAGAGCAAGATCTCTAAGATTACCTTCAAATATCACTCCATATTAACTTAAAACTAAATTTTAAGTAAGAGAAATTACCAATCTAAAAATAGTCGCTAATTAAATTCATGAATAAAATTCAAACTGATAGAGATATCACCTTAATAATCAATTACAACTAGAAGTAAACTTATATTTGAAAATAACATTTTTAGTGTTTTAATGTAAATTCTATGAATATTTTTCTAATCGACTATTTCATATTAAATCCCCAAAATTTTTGTAATAAAGTTTAAAAAAAAACTTTAACTAACATATAATTAAATTCCTTATAGACTGTTTAAACATTCAAACTTATATAAAAAATTATAATATTTATGAACTCTCAAAGTAAAGCAAAAAACAGCGTCCATTCCAAAGAAAGCTAATGACACTTTATCACAACTTCTTTCTCTCTCTTTCTCTTTATGCCTTTTTGTCCTATCCCCCTCCCATATCAATATATAACTCCCGTTAACAGATTTAATGTGTCAATGTCTGGATTTCCTCTAAAAATTTAAATTTGAAAGAATAGAAATGTTACATCTAACTCAATCATGTCTCTCTACCCCATTCACTCCCTCACTTCGTTAATTTACTTATTACTGCCCGTCATAAATGTGTAAATTTCTTTTCATTTTTCGTTTCAACATTTGGAAATAAAATCTGATGATCCGCGGTCCTTTAAAAAGGCTGTGGTGAAATAATTTATTATATGGAACCTTAAAGTGGTCTGTTTTTATTTAAATTATTAGCTCTGATTTACATTGAGCTCTCTGGATTTTCTCATGTTCTAATACCCTTGGAAAAAGTGTGAATCCTCTTCTCCCCCAGCACCGGCTATGGGTAAATAGCAGGACAGACCGGGTTCTATAGCCTTTGATGGCAACTGGTCTACCGCAGAAAGAAATTGAAACCTACTGCAGGAAAAAAATCTGCCTCGTCAGTCATATATCGAACGATACGTTATATTTGCCATGCGTGTATCACACATGTTATATTTATTTTCCTCATCTTATTAGAGATCTTATTGGCCAAAATATGCTTTCTCCCGGGAAGAAATAAAGGTCATTAATACATAAACAGAACATCTACACGGATTAATAAATAAAACAAATCCATTACTATATATATATATATATATATATATATATATATATATATATATATATATAGATAGATAGATAGATAGATAGATAGATATGCAACCCACGCTCCTTCACCTAACAAGATAACTTCCTCTCACTTCTGTCTTTATTTTTATCTGTTACTCTGATTTTTGCTTTCCGCTATCACAATCTTTTTTCTTTCTTTCTTTATTTCTTTCTTTCTTTTCTGTCTTTTTAAATCAATTTATTTCCTGTGTTTGCTGAATTTAAACCAGACTGAAGATGCAGTGTAAACGAATTGTTGAAATAAATTTAAGATTATAACTGAAAAATTAGAATGTAAGGTTATTCTTTGGAATTTGTCTTAATTCTAAGAGTTTGTATGATTTTTTATAATTATTTTCAGCTATTGAGCTCTCTGCTAGGAGTTTTACCATGACATTCATATTTTAGTATTTCCTCGGGATTATCCAGATAACCTTCAGTATGTGTCTACATTTCTGAGATGAGGTATTATGTACACTATTTACATTTTTCGGACTATCGCCCTCATATTTGTTGCCATATTTATCTCAACGTTTCGGCCGTTGTACGCTCCGGCCTTCTTCAGAGAAGAGATTGACATTTGAGAATACCTGGGCAGGGAGAGATTGATTTACCTAAAAGCCTAAATAGATATTGTTGTGTCGATATATGGCTTGAATAATACATATATCCATTTACTATTATACATACATTATTTATAGTGGAATCTATCCCACTAAATATATATATATATATATATATATATATATATATATATATATATATATATATATATATATTTCTTTCCCTCTATCTATCTATCTATCTATCTATCTATCTGTCTGTCTCACTCTTCATATTTATCTATCTGCCTATCTATATATCGCTCTTCATATCTATCTATCTATCTATCTATCTATCTATCTATCTATCTATCTATCTATCTAAGTCATTTCATGTCCATGTATATATCTATCTGTATCTATTCTGTACCTAAGTCTTTTCATATCTGCGTCTATTGTTATCTCTCTCTCTCTCTCTCTCTCACACTCTGTTTCATCATATCTATCTATCTATCTATCTATCTATCTATCTATCTATCTATCTATCTATCTATCTACCGATGCGTTAAATGAGATAAGACGCGCGACCTAAAATTGCTTTTGTGAATAGAGAAAACATCAACATCAACAACAATAACAGCAGCAACAACAAAAAGCAACAGAGAGAATTGTCTTCATCTGAGCTTAGAACGCTTGACGTAATTTCCGTTTTGTGTGCGCATGTGCAGTGAAACGTGCTTAAATGATTTCAAAAGAAAGACTGAGCGATAGATTGCACGAACACGAAATAGTTTGGGGGTGCAAGTGGGCGTTACCTATATTTACTTACTATTCTTTTATCATGTGATTCCAGTTCTGGGTGTGGTTAAATAGCCTAGGTGATTTATTTACCTATTTTAGCGTATATCCAACCGTCTGTTCTAGTCGTTATAGGTCTATCAATCCGAAACCATAGAATAGATGCTTATCTTATATATCCATATCAGATCACAGGTCTCGATCAGGTTTATGAAAAGGATAGATAGATAGATAGATAGATAGATAGATAGATAGATAGATAGATAGATAGATAGATAGATAGATAGATAGATAGATATGAAGAGACTGGGAGAGATAGATAGATAGATAGATAGATAGATAGATAGATAGATAGATAGATAGATAGATAGATAGATAGATAGATAGATGCGTAAACGAAAATAGATAGATATATAGAGGCACAAACGAAGATAGATAGATAGATAGATAGATAGATAGATAGATAGATAGATGCGTAAACGAAAACATAGATATATAGGCGCAATCGAAGATAGATAGATAGATAGATAGATAGATAGATAGATAGATAAATGCGTAAACGAAAATAGATAGATATATAGAGGCACAAACGAAGATAGATAGATAGATAGATAGATAGATAGATAGATAGATAGATAGATGCGTAAACGAAAACATAAATATATAGGCGCAATCGAAGATAGATAGATAGATAGATAGATAGATAGATAGATAGATAGATAGATAGATAGATAGATAGATAGGTAGGTAGGTAGGTAGATGCGTAAACGAAAATAGATAGATATATAGAGGCACAAACGAAGATAGATAGATAGATAGATAGATAGATAGATAGATAGATAGATAGATAGATGCGTAAACGAAAATAGATAGATATATAGAGGCACAAACGAAGATAGATAGATAGATAGATAGATAGATAGATGCGTAAACGAAAACAGATAGATATATAGAGGCGCAAACGAAGATAGATAGATTTGAACAAACTGAGAAATATCTATCCATACACACACTTACACATCACACACACACACACGCACACACACACGCACAGATAGATAGATAGATAGATAGATAGATAGATACATGATAATATACTGTGATAGATAATGATTAGGTTATGTGTGAAGATTGTAAACTGATCCCTTACGAAAGCCAAAATATCTATCTCGTAATTTTTTCATGTATTACTCTCGATTAAGCGAACCTGAATTCGAATATTTCAGTTAAAAAATAAAAATCACATGATATAAGCATGTTTTGTCTTGCCTTCCGTAGTTGGTATCATCTTACAATGATTTTACAGAGCAAATTGTACTCATATATTAACTGTCATAATGTTAAGTAGAAAATGGAATATTAGTTATATTCAAAATAAATATTTGGTCGCAGAAGAACACGAGGAGAGCTATGATCACCCACCTCTTTAAATAAGATTATAGTCCGAAAGCTGTATTTCAATTTGATCCTCACATTTCATTTATTTATTCATTTCACCCCAAGGAAGGCGTGAAAGCCACAAGACGCAAAGATTTACTAAGAGATATTCATTGTTACATCCGAACAGAAAGTAAAAATTGAATGAAACATAAAGGTGACAGTAATACCAGTCGTTGAAGGAAAACTTGGAACGATCCAAAAGATGTTGGAGGAACTGCTAGTCTGGAGAAGACTTACAGGTTCCGGATAATGCTATTAATAAGACCAGCCAGTGTATGTAAGAAGACTTGGTGTCACTTGATTTCCATTGGGAAGTAGTGATTTGTTAATGGTGTAAAAACAGTCAGTGTAAAGTATATATTTATTAATATTTATTTCACCCCAGACAAGGCGATAAAACCGCTACGACACCAGGGGTTACTGAGAGTAAAAGAAACTGAGAAAATGTCATTGGTAAGAACGGACGATAAAAGAATTGCATGTTTTTAAGAAGGCACAATATGGCGATTGATGTAGCTTTAAAATTTTGGGAAGATCGTATATGACAGAAAAAAAGTAGAAGTTGGATGAGAGTACCGCAGGCGAGAAGTGCGAGAGAAGAATCTATCACAGTAGAACTTACGGTTCCACTTAGCAATCTGAGCATGAAAAAATTTCCTATTCGGATATGATGACGGTGCAATGGTTACCGGCGCAAAAGGAAAATTCGCCTAGCTGAGTTCAAAGTCAAGAAAGAAATTTCATTTATATAATGGTGTCATTATTTATCACAGTTACATATATATATATATATATATATATATATATAACTACGATAAAGAGATAAACATATGTATATATATATATATTTCAGTGCGATAAAAACACACTCATACACACACACAAACACACACATATATATAACTGCGATAAACACACACACACACACATATATATATATAACTGCGATACACACACATACATACAAATCATCCACATATAGATACAGCTGCGATAAACACACACACACATATATATATATATATATAAGTGCGATAAACAGGCAGATATATATATAACTGCGCTAAACAAACACACACATACGCACACATATATACATACATATATATATATATAACTGCGCTAAACAAACACACACACATATACATATATATATATATATATATATATATATATATATATATATATATATACAAATATACATTTACATATACATTTATATATATATATATATATATATATAGATAGATAGATAATATTAGTGGTCAATATATATATACATATATATGAGATATATATATATATATATATATATATATATATATATATATATTTACCTCTCTTTCTCTCTCTCTCTCTCTCTCTCTCTCTCTCTATATATATATATATATATATATATATATATATATATATATATATATATATATAAGCCATCACAACAGAATGCAGATTTTATCGCAGTTACAATAAGAATATCAGTACTTTCATAGTGTTTTGTTTTTGAGTATGGGTTTAACTCTTTGGCCATAGCTGTGACCCTAACTGGTGCTACCACCCTGGAACAGAGTGAACCTGGGAATAACAGAAATTGAGAAGTGTCTGCACGCCCTTCAAAACCTCCAATCTCCCAATCAGAGGCCCAAGATTTACTTGACACCCACTGGACCAGGTTGTTAGACCAGATCGTTTTTAAAGTGTGGACCCGAGTGTTTCCACTTGGAACGCTGGTCTTAGCCAGTCATAGCTTGTCTAATCTTGTCTGAGCTCGTCTAAGATAGTCATAGCCCGTCATACCACGTAACAGATGTCACGCAACAGTCTGGGGAACGCAAGGGAAAAGAGAAGGCCTCAGGTGCGGAACGGATACTACAAAAGCAGCATCCATCCCAACGGTAAAAAAATAAAATTATCTACACAATTCCATTCCCTCCGAAAGGATCCGGATTGAAAGACCCTTTCCCGATCAGAGAACCTACTGCCTGGCTGAATGAACATTAAAATGACATGCAAATGATTTGATAACAAATAACGCATACTTTTCTTCACGCTATTTTTTAAAACTCCTAAAATTCGTTCAATTATCGGATTTAATAATGCCTTCATTACTTATGTAATAAGTGTGACGATTCGTCTATATTTCTGAGGTGAGGTATAATGTACAGTATTTACATTATTCAGACTATTGTTCTCATCTTTGTCGCCATATTTATCACAACGTTTCCAGTGACAGGACCCAAAGAGTATCTGTGTATATTTCTGAGGACAATAGTCCCAATAATGTATATAGTGTACATAATGTACACTATATACATTATTGGGACTATTGTCCTCATCTTTGTCTTCATATTTCTTACAACGTTTCCAGTGCCAGGACCCAAAGAGTATCTGTCTATATTTCTGAGATGAGGTATTATGTACACTATTTACATTATTCGGACTATTGTCCTCATTTTTGTCGCCATATTTATTACAACGTTTCGGCCGTTGTACGCTCCGGCCTTCTTCAGGTAAGGCGGTGGAGAACTTGGAGAGGGGAATTAACACGAGATAACTGACAAATGACATCCATTAGACATGGCACGTGGAACTAGATCAGTCTACCCCAATGAGCGAAATAAACGGTTCAGTTCGACATTCCAACCATATTGTTGTACATAATTAGGTTACAACAAAATTTGTATATTTATATGTATACTACTATATCAAAATTGAGATGTATTAAAGTGGGGGGGTACCCTATCATAGATTCGCGGGGGATCCTAATACCTGCTCTGCCTATTTGAAAATCATTAACAAAAAATCGTGTATGATCGGATTTTAATAAAGATTTTGGTAATTATGTAAAAAAATAATATGCTTTTAAGTTAAGTTTTCAGCCACAATTTTCAAGGTAACATGTTTCTTTTTAATTTTTTTTATCTTTCGCCTTAAGGAAAGTTTTTAAGTTATAATAGCTAACATCTTTTTTTATATATATTTTTAAAAGATAATTTATTTGACATTTCAAATATTTCAAGAATCTCTTCCAAAAGAGGGGGAAAAGTTTCATTTTCAGACGAATTTTTTATTTGCTTTTTAATATAGTAATTAAGAAACTGAGGTACCTTGAAGTACCCGAGCGGTGGCTAACACCCCTATCAGACGTATGAATTGACAATTAGACTCGTTTCAAGTTCAAAAGGACATAAAAGAATCAAGATCTACTTATAAATACGTATGTAGCTGGTTTTTGAACGGTATCTTTTTTTTTGCGGGGTGTTTTTTTGCCCGTATCTGAAAAATACACTTTTGGTAAAAACGTATATAAACGTCTACCCCGGAGAAGCAAAAAATGCTATTAAGTGATTTTTTTCTCACATTCTCTAACAGTCAGAAACCTCACTTCTGTCTTAGTAGCTTTAGTACCTTGTTTTTGGTGAATGATTTTCTTTATATTACGTAATAGTTGCTTTTATTTTTGAACTGCAACATTATTCAACGTTTTATCAAGAAAATATCTAATAATGACGTTCAAAATTACTGCTGTTGATTTATTTAAAATGGAACGATCTATAATGGCGTGTCTTTAACTCGTATTTATTTAAGTTTATGACATGTCTCTGATTTGTTTTAAGATCATGACATGTCTCTGATTTGTTTTAAGATCATGACATATCTCTGATTTGTATTCGGGTACATTGTATTTATTTTCGATTTTCCTAGTTAAATTGTTACATATTATCCATTATTTTACATAATTAGATTATGATAAAATTTGTATTTTATATAAGTACTACCTTATGAAAATTATGATGTAGCAAATTCGGTGGGGACCCACGAAACCCTTGCATTAGACTTGGTACCAGCTCTGGTCACTTTATGCAAAACGAAGTTTCGTAAATATCTATGATTTTGATCAGAATATGCAACAATTTATTTGAAAAGTAGTAAATTAAATTGCCACTGAAAGTGTCAGTTAAATTTAGTTAAACTAATATAATTGAATTCTTGCTGACGAAATATACATTATATACATTTACCATAAAAAACATGTAATTTACGCATATTTCTTCGCAAAAATAAACTTTAGAGGGTGCGTAAATTACATCAATTGATCGTTTGCAGTTTTTTTTTTTATTAAATTTATTAAAATTTTTCTTGTTGAAATAGAGGTACAAAGCATAAACATTTCTATCGGAAATTGACCCTTTTAATGTCAGTCAGTTTATAAAGAAAAAATAAGGACTCTAATTTTTAGTTGGATATATTGGATTTATTTTGAATTGTTCGCATATATTGGATGGTATGATCAGTTAGTGAACCTAATTCGGTGACAATAGATTTGTATTTTTATATAAAGACAACTTCATGAAAATTGAGATTTCGTAGCATAGCGAGGCGTGTGATGGATGTGGGGTGAGATGGGAACATAGCAGCGGCCTTCTTCACTAATAACTTAAAAAAATCTCTTACCTTACCTGGAATTTCCACCAGGAAATAAATAGAAGAAATTGCCTAGAACTAGTCATGGAATTACCTGAGAGATTGGTATATTGGGTAATATTAGTGTAACAGCTGTGCCCAACCTATTGGAATGGCGGGAAGGCTCCGAAACGCAGTGGCTGAAGAATTAGAGAATTAAAGGGAGATAGAGGATACAGTTAAAAATCGGCAGTAATGTCTTGGAGATCTCAGGTGACTTCCTCTTCGTAGATTCGGAAGTAAATTCTACATATATATATATATATATATATGTATATATATATATATATATATATATATATATAAGTATAAGTATTACTAGTTTGTGACTGGATAATTCCAATGAGGATATTAAATATTAATCCAGGTAGAGCTCAATGTAGACTACAGAACATAATAATAACAATAATAATAATAATAATAATAATAATAATAATAAAAAAATAATAACAATAATAATAATAATAATAATAATAATAATAATAATAATAATAATAATAAATGTGGCACATGTGAACAAAATGTGACCCATGGGAACATCAAGAATCCCCGTTGTATTAGGAGCCCTAGGATTGGTTGGAAAAGATTCCAGTAGACTAACTGAATGGATTCCTGGAAGCCCATACCTTAAAGAAATACAAAAAGATTTTCTCACGAGTACAGCCCACCCCTTACGAAGGGCTTTGTCTTTGTAAATTTTTTTCCAAGTGGATAATGACATGATGCCATTTCTGATCTTAGGTCACTGGTCGGGACCCGGAAAGAAATGTGTACACACCAGAAATCAAAGGAAATAATAATAATAATAATAATAATAATAATAATAATAATAATAAGAAGAAGAAGAAGAAGAAGAAGAAGAAGAAGAAGAAGAAGAAATGTGGCCCATGGTAACATCAAGAATCACCGTTGTAGTTGGAGCCCTCGGATTGGTTGGAAAAGATTCCAGTAGACTAATTGAAGGGATTCCTGGAAGCCCATGCCATAAAGAAATAAAAAAAAATGTTCTCACAAGTACAGCCCACACCTTACGAAGGGCTTCATCTATATATATATATATATATATATTTTTTTTTTGTCATTGGAAAATGTCATGATGCTATTTCTAACCTTAGGTCCCTGGGTGGGACTCGGGAGTAAATGTGTACACAGCAGAAATCAAACGAAATAATAATAATAATAATAATAATAATAATAATAATAATAATAATAATAATAATAAATGGTACAGTGACGGAAAACAATGGAGACGTGGATAAGAAACTGTCCTTGGTTGCTCAGTGGAACTGTTTCAGAAAGGAAGCTTCTTAAGAACGTTTAGTATAATCCGGTAAGATTAATCCACTTAGAGACAGAGGAAAATTGCAATTTTCTAGGACTGCTCGATGTTGCCCGCTATCTATGCATTAATTACGAAATGTTAAGATCTTCTCTGAGTAATTACTGAAATAATAATAATAATAATAATAATAATAATAATAATAATAATAATAATAATAATACAAGGACCTTAAAATCGAAAACTCAGAAATGTAGTACATGAAGACATCAACAATTTCAGTGATAGCTGGAGTCCTCGGATTGATTGGAAAACGGTCCTGATAGACTCATTGAAGCGATTCCTGGTAGCCAAAGCCTTAAAGAAATACAAAAAAAAAAACTGTACTCACAACTACAGCCCACATCTTAAAAACAGCTTATAAATGTAAAATGTGTGTGATCTTGTTTTTTTTTTGGTGGCTTGGGTTTGTTTTTTTCTCAAAAAAATGCTCCGTGGAAAATATTACGACGCCATTTCTGACCTTAATTCTTTGGTTGGCACCCGGAAAGTAATGAGTATATACCAGAAATCAAAGAATTAATAATAATTTAAATTGTAATGTACTTTTAAAAAGTTCAGTGCAGGATGACATCAATAATTCCAGTTGTGGTTAGGACCCTGGGTTTGAGTGGAGATGCTTCTGATAGACTCATTGAATGAATCACGGGTAACCCGTGCCTTGGAAAGCAAGAAGTCGGGAGAGAGTTACACAAATACGAAATGCGACATAAGAAACGGATAGCAAGAACTGGAGTTAATGTGAGTTAGAGAAGATGAGAGAAATCAGAGAACAAGAAAAGAAGACAAAAGATAAAGATTGACATTGCATTTAAATTTTTGAACATCAAAGCTAGCTTGGAACGAAGAAGCCGGTAGGGAGTCCCACAAGGGAGAAGTGCGATAGAAGAAACTGTTAGCATAGAACTTACGGTTACATCTAGACATTTCAACAGTAAAATAATGAGACCGAACTGTCAATCTAGTACTGCGCTGAAATTCATACAAACTTATTTTTCATCATTAAAGTTGATTGGGAAGCAATAAGCCGGAAAAGATTTCCTGAAGTGAGAAGTGCGAGAGAAGAAACTGTTAGCATAGAACTTACGGTTACATTTATGCATTTCAACTGTAAAATGATGAGACCGAACTGTCAATCTAGTACTGCGCTTAAATTCATAAAGTCTCGGTACAATAGAGGAAAGATAATCAGAATTATCCGGAAAATTATTTATAGAAAAGGCACTGGGAACAACTTTATCAAAATATGGCAACAACCATAAATGAATGCAGGTCGTTAATTGAAGAAGTAAGAGAGTTGAAATAAAAAGATTTGAATCTGACATTTTTTTTTTGCATTTCACTGAAGCAGACGTTAAACACATAAGCGCATTATTTCGTATCTTCTTCTTTGTTTCTTTCTTCCTTTTCCTTTCATCTTTCTTCTTTATTCTCTCTGACACGTAATAGCGACCCTGGTATAAATGTTCTGTCTTTTCACGCGATCAAAACGGAATCGCCTTTTATCTATAAAGTAATGTCAGGGCTTAATGTATGTAATGTATGTAGCTCCCATGGTTATGATTATGATCTTAAATGATGAGAGTTAGGGTTAAGGTTAGTGGTTAGAGTTGTAGGGTAGAAAATAATTTGTCACCCACAAGGACGCTGAGACGTTTTTGGACTCACTCCAGACCGGAAAATGATTGGGCAACTCCTACCCAAATATGTCAGCAGTACTCAATGTTCGGTCCTATCTGGCTCTTGTAAAGGTAAAGAATGGAAGAAGGCACCAGGTACTTGCTGGGTCAGTACCGAGAACTGACCATTTCTCTAGCATCTTTCGCCATGGATCATATGTACGTGTTCCACGGGGTCTGACCTTTAAGTCTCAAGAGGCGCTCAAGCCACATGCGAATAGCAACACATAAATCCCTCCTTCAAGTTTTGGCTGATTATTTTATTTCGTATTAAGTATATTTTGCGAATGGATCCAGAATGCCATGCTAACAAAGCTACGGTGTTTTATTTTGAAAAGACTGACTTCAAAAAGGTAATCCAGTATCCACCATAGTCACAACGCTGAATCTCGGCATTCAGGAAACAAGGGGAAAGATCTCACTTTTCCTTTGGAGATGTTTACAATGAGGGAAAATTCGTTGCAGCAACGAATACGCAAACTCACAGGGGACAGAGAAGGCTGGTAAAATATTGTCGAATCAGTATACAATGTCACTGAACAGGAGGGAACATGTTAATTCATGACCTAAAATCGAAACAGTTTTCATGATGATAATGAAACATACACAAAACACCGTCCTGGGTATAATGATAAACCACATCCGAGTCCTGGCTAAGTCGATAAAACTACATCCGCGTGCTGGGTAAGAAGATAAACTACATCCGCGTCCTGGATAAGACGATAAACTACATCCGCGTGCTGGGTAAGACGATAAACTACATCCACGTCCTGGGTAAGACGATAAACCACATCTGCGTCCTGGGTAAGACGATAAACTATATCCGCGTGCAGGGTAAGACGATAAACTACGTCCGACAGCAAGGCCTCTGTTTAGGAGGCGTGGAACCCCCTCTTAATTTCTGGTGTTCCCAGGTCCACCTAGGCCCGGAGTTAGGGTCCCAACTATGGGCAAATAGTTAACCCCCAAACTTGAATCAAAATACTATGAAAGTGTAAAAATAGGATTTAATACCAGAAATACTTTATAAAAAAATTATTACCAGCAATAAATTTTTGAAGGAAAAAATGATTACCAGGAATACTTATAAAAAAAAATTACCTGTACTTCAGTTTTGAAAAAAAAAAAATTTACCAGCAATAAAAATTTTGTCGGCATTAAATAACTCATATCGGTTGATATGCCGTAAAACAAACCAAACCAATCCTTCAAAACGAATGTAGTAACACTTGAAAGTACTTAGGGAAAACGAAATAAAAATAAATATCAACTTTGGTAATTTACTGAGTGTATTGAGCTGTAGATCATTATTCAAACATATATTATTAAATATAACAGACAGCGAATGTCTATTATGTTTGATCAAGAGTCGTTCTAAGGTTCATATAGAGGCCCTAGTTTCGGGAAATTTCCAAATCTTATACAGTTTATGTCTTTATTTTCACCTGAAACTAAAGTCCCTTTAGGAAGCTCAGAACAGTTCATGATCAAACATAATAGATGTTCGTTGTCTCTTACATTTAACAATATATGTTTGAATATATACATATATATATACGTGTGCTTATATATATATATATATATATATATATATATATATATATATATATATATATATATATATATATATAGATAGAGATAGATAGATAGATAGATATAAAAGAAGAGGTTATAGTAGTTCCAACGGGAGAAAAGTGTGTATCTTAAAAAGAAGAGAGAAACCGCAAAAGTTTTTTCTTGAACGAAAGACATTTGGGCCACTAACACACAAAAAAGAGAACGTCTCATATCAAGAATATTTAACATCGAAAAACATAAGAAAAAAATTAATTATTTTTAATAATATGTGTAAATCTCCACACTTGGCCTGATGACAGTCACTAGACCGGAAACCCGTGTAGCAAAATTATGGAAAATAAAGCATGATTTTTTTTTAATCCACATTACAACCAAAAACTCTCTTCTTTTTAAAATATATATATATATATATATATATATATACATATATATATATATATATATATATATATATATATATATATATATATATATATATGTTTGGTTGAATAATTTTGACAAGTTATATCGACAATATGACAGACACCATCAAATTTATTATAATATTTTTCAAATATCCGAATAAGAAAACATGAAAAAAATTCCAGTTTGACCGGTTAAATGATGTAATGCTTAATACAATTTCTCATGTGATCCAATCATTTTATTTCTTTTCGGATGATAAATTATATAAAAACTGTCCGAATGTTCTTTTTATCCAAGCGCTTTCGGCTATACATTTAGCCATTTTTAAGGATTAAATATTTTAACTGTTAAATAAGAAATAGTTTGTTGTATGTATGTTTTATAAAATGTTTTCATTTTTCAAAACACGGTCAAGATATTATGTCCATGTTCAAAGTTATTACTATTAAGTGTTGTTTTTTTGTTTTTTTTATTTTATTAATAAGGCTTCCATTACTTTTAGCCTTTTTTTTTTGCATGTAGATGACGCTATTATATTAGTGTTGTCAACAAGTATGTTACGAATAGTGTCCGGTATGTCTCCATGAATATTTAAATGAGATCTAATTGAGCTATTGTCAGAAAGGTGTAGAGTGAGTCTGCGTGTCAAACATGTTGTAGTGTGGCCTATATAATTATTTACGAATTTTGATTGAATTATTATTTTTAACTATAAAGTTAGAGGTTTTAAATTCTTTGTAATAAATAATTAATCTAATATTTTTGCTATTGTCAACTGGTGTTATGTATTTTTTTATACTGTTCTTAATTCTGCATTCAACCTGTTTATAATTTTCGTTCATCTGATTTTTATAAAAAATATTAATATTATTGTTTATGTTTCTATTCTCACCATTGCTATTAGCTACCTTAGACAAGAAACGCCTAATGTGGAAATCCAACAATTGATTAGGAAATCCGTTATTAATCAGCGTTTGCTTTACATTGTCTAATTCGTTAAGGTAAAGCGTGCGAGAGGATGATTTCTCCCGCGCATACATGATGAAATTTTAATAACACCTATTTTATATCTAAGAGGGCATTCACTAGAGAAATTAAGATGGCAAGAGTCTTTACTAGTTTTTTTTTATAAACAAAAGTTTTAAAAATATTATTACTAAAATCGACGAGAACATCTAAGAAAAGAAGTTTATTTTAGTGATATATATATATATTATAAATTAATTGATTTAAAATATGGGTTTTTTTTCGCTACACAGTGATAACCATGTTTTAAAAATGCTAGCTAAAGCCTTCGAATTTAATTTTGTAATTAAATTAAAATATCTCTAATAACAGCGGATTTTATATCTTACTGTTCTTTCTTTTTATTTATATATATATATATATATATGTATATATATATATATATATATATATATAAATATATATATATATATATATATGTATATATATATATATATATATATATAAATATATATATATATATATATATATATATATATATATATATATATATATATATATATATATCACTTACGAAATAGACAAAGGGAAATCATCGAAAATTGTAGTTTAAAAAACAATAAAAAAATCGACTTTACTAACCAAGAGGCTCCTCTGTGGCTAAATTGGTATAGCACGTCAGGCTATATGACGGTTCCGTGTAGGATACAGGTTCGATGCCTGTCGGAGGACTCATATTTTATATGAAAATTTGTCGGACATTCAGGCTGGTAAATATTGCTAATACTGTATAAACAGTGCATTTACTTAAATATTTGTATATAAAAAGAATGTTAGACATAAAAATGTCTTAATATATATATATATATATATATATATATATATATATATATATATATATATATATCGTTCCATCCCAAGTAAGGCGATAAAGCGACTAAGACGCAAAGGGGCTGGTAGAAGTGAAAGAGAAGAAGAAGACTTGAGAAGCAATCGGAAACTTAGTCCTAAACATGAATCAATGGATTAACCTCTAGTCCTGATCAAAAGGCCAGGGGGAATATAAGCTATCTATACTACAATATTGACAACAGCTAGAGTAAACATCAATCAATGATTGATTTTTTTTTAATCGTTGTCACCCCAAGCAAAACAGTACAGATGCTAGCACTGAAAGGGTAACAAGGTGTGGAGGAATTAGGAAACAGAAACATTAGTAATAAGTAAATAGAGAAAAGAGCAACTTAAAAGGATAATCAATAACATTTGACATTGCGTTTAAATTTTTGCAGATTAAAGTTAGCTGGAAAGCATGGAGCCAGGAGGGAGTTCCACAAACAAGAAGTGCGAGATAAGAAACTGTTAGCATAAAGATTATGGCAACAGTTCAGCTGTAAATTAATGATATGTTGGCGCCAGTCTTGTATTGTACTTAAATTTGTGAATTCTATGTACCATAGTGAAGAGATCATTGGAACAATTCCAATGAAAATATTTATAGAAAAGGCACAGGGAGGCAACTTTTTGTTGGTAGGAAAGTGACTGAAGCTGTTACACAAGATCAGGTGCAATAATATTGCTGGTTCTTCCTTGGATTTTATCAAGGAGCTCCAGGTAAATAGCAGAGACACTGGGCTATATATGGCAGCAATATTCTAAGCATGGTGTGAAAAGCTTAATGAGTATAGTATAAATAAAAAGAATACTGCGGAAAGTGCTGGAGTACAGAAGAGACTCCCGTTCACCTGAGTAGGCCACCAATTCTATATTTTATGTAGCACGACGAAACAGCAGTCGTCTTTTGAGCAGAGTGATATTTTTTTTTATTACAGTCGCACCTTCCGCAGTATTCTAAATGAGTTCAATAACAATTACGTCCGGTTGCTTTCAATTCTTTCTTTAATAAATTAATAAGAGAAGACTTATATCTTAGAGAACTATCCGACATTGAGTAATGTTCAACGTGTCCCCTTCCTCCTCGTTTCGTTCCGTCGACGCCCCTGTGGAATATCGGGTCACAGTTCTCAACAACAATAATGGGTTGCTGCTACGGTTTTCATAACAAGTACGATTTTACAAGATAAAGCTTCTAGCCTCATGCCCAACCGGTTTTCTACCCGGCTTTAGCTTACAAAACTCGGCGTTCCCAAATGCCCCCCCATCTAGTTACTAACCGGGTTTGACATTGCTTAACTTCGGTGACCCAACGAGAAGTGGTGTTTCAGCTTGATTTGGCCGTAAGCGCCGGAGATGCTAATCTGGTTAAATATTACTACTGAGAAATGAGTTCTATCCTCACAAGGAGACTAATCAACATTCGCCATTAAATGTCCCAACAAATGTTGATATGTAAAATCAGTCAAGATAAGTAAATAGGCGCCTCGGTGTGAGGTAATCGTTAGCAAGTCTCGTCTCGTTATGCCTGCCCCTCACAGGATGCTGCAAACAAAATTTGGCATTAAATAACCCAAGAACATTTGGCATGACTTAAAATCAACCTAAATAGGCGCTTCAACTAATTTGCAGTGAGTTTGATCCTCGCTAGGTGCTCTATACTAAAATTGACATTAAATAACCCAACTTGTTGTATAATCAACCAACCTAACTAAATAGGAACCCCGGCAAGTCTGGTTGACCGTTGCTACTGAGTAATGCGTTTGGTTCTCACTGGGTGCCCCATACAAACAGATATTAGATAACCCAACGATTGACATGTCAGAAAATCAACTGACCTAACTAAAAAGAAGCCTTGACATGGAGCAATAGTTAGCAAAGGTTGTCTGCTTGATAATAACGACTGAGTAGCGAGTTCCATCCTTAATGCTTGCTGCATAAAAAATTCATTATTAAATAGCCTAATGATGGTTGAGTTTGATCCTCACAGAGTGTCCTATTTAAAATTTGGCATTAAATAAAGTAACGGTTATATCCTAAACGATTAAAGCGAAACAACCCGGAAAATAAGGTCAGGTTTGGATGATGAGGAACAGTTTTACACTGGGAATTGTGCAAATGATTCTGGTCCACCCAAACAGATATATTATAGGCAAATAAATGCGGAGACTGTAAGAGAAAATGCAGGTACTTAATTAATCTGGAACTTTGAGATCCAGTCATATCGTCACATCCAAGCAAAATGTCGGGATTTGATAAGTGGACAGAAGGAAAAGAGATTATGTCAAATTGTCTTGCTTCAGTTGACCACAGAGTGAAGATTAAAAAAAAATGTACCAAGACTCAACTAGGGAAATGGAGGAGTTCTATTTGTGGCCGAGATTGGTGGTTTTCAGAATGCGTAGACAGTAACATTGGAACCAGTGATAGGGCTCCTTAGGGCATGGGAGATAGATGTCTTGCTTTCACTCGATCCCTAATGACATCCACCTGATATCCTTCATGTAAACATTCAAATGAATAATAATAATAATAATAATAATAATAATAATAATAATAATAATAATGAGAAGAAGAAGAAGAAGAAGAAGAAGAAGAAGAAGAAGAAGAAGAAGAAGAAATATTCTTACCGATTATCTAATTACAAAGGCTCAAGGGTTGACCAGGTTAAGAAAATTATCCGTTTGTTTTGGTTTCGAAAAATATTATTATCTTTTGCTTTATTTTTTGTCTGTAATTTTTTTTTCTTGTTAGTGGTTCTCGTCTGTTTTAAATCTCCGGTTTCCTGAAAACGTAACATCGTACGGCAAGCAGTTGGTGTTTGGCACGATAAGCGTAAGATTAACGCCTTAGACGCCATGCAGACGTGATCAGGCCACGAATTGGAGATGGAGTTTTCGGTGCTGTCACTTCGCGGTTCCCCAACATATCTACGATATACCCATGTATCGTATGCTAGTTTTAGTTTCGTTTCGTGATCATTTTTATTTTCACTTTGTATTTGTTTAAATTTCTTGACGTCTTTTTCCCCCCTAAATATCAGTCTATCCATCCGTCTACCTATTTGCCTTTCTCTTTTCTTATACATGGATAAGCACATGGAAATGTGAGATGGCGGAGTTGGAGTGGGCACATGTAGTTAACAGAATAAGAGTAATTGGGGTGTATGATGTCGATGCTATGGAGGGGAAAACCCGTGAAGTAGAAAAAGCAAAAGACAAGAGAAAGCGCATTAGTCTATCTTTGATTTCTACTTGAATTGAAAACGACAAAAAAGATGTGATTGTTTCGAAGCCTCTTTTTTCCGACACATCTGCATTCAGATATCTTAATCTGTTCACATCTATCTATCTATCTATCTATCTATCTATCTATGGACATTTCTCTCTCTTTTTGTCTCTCTTTTTGTCTCTCTCTCACTCTATCTATTGTGATATAATATCTATCTGTCTTACCCTATTCATATCTATTCAAAACTATCTATCTATCTATCTCTTTTCAATATCTATCTAATCTATCTATCTCTTTTCAATATCTAGCTAGCTATCTCTTTTCAATATCTATCTATCTATCTATCTATCTATCTATCTATCTATCTATCTATCTATCTATCTATGGACATTTCTCTCTCTTTTTGTCTCTCTTTTTGTCTCTCTTTTTGTCTCTCTCTCACTCTATTGTGATATAATATCTATCTGTCTTACACTATTCATATCTATTCAAAACAACCTATCTATCTATCTATCTATCTCTTTTCAATATCTATCTATCTATCTATCTATGGACATTTCTCTCTCTTTTTGTCTCTCTTTTTGTCTCTCTTTTTGTCTCTCTCTCACTCTATCTATTGTGATATAATATCTATCTGTCTTATCCTATTCATATCTATTCAAAACTACCTATCTATCTATCTTTTTTCAATATCTATCTATCTATCTATCTATCTATCTATCTATCTATCTCTTTTTAATATCTATCTAATCTATCTGTTTTTAATATCTAGCTAGCTAGCTAGCTATCTCTTTTCAATATCTATCTATCTATCTATCTCTTTTTAATATCTATCTATCTATCTATCTATCTATCTAACTCTTTTCAATATCTATCTAATCTATCTATCTATCTCTTTTCAATATCGAGCTAGCTAGCTAGCTATCTCTTTTCAATATCTATCTATCTTAGTTACATAATGTTTATATCTGTCTGCTATTCCTTTACGAAATAAATATTTTTACATGTTTCTTTCTTTTTTCCTTTCTTTCTTTCTTTCTGTCTTTCTTTCTTCCTTCCTTCCTTCCTTCCTTCCTTTCTTTCTTTCTTTCTTTCTTGTGTAATTATTTCTTTATCTTAATGTCCTCGTCCTCATCTTTCTCCATTACCAGCCTTCTTAATATATGTTCTTTTATATCTTAGTTTTTCTTTTAGCTTTTAACATACCTTATTCCTGTTCATATATTCATTTTTTTTCCCTTGAATATTTTCGATGATTCGATTTTTACTTGATTTTTACTTTCAGCTCTCTTTAATTTTTTTAGCAAAAAGCCAAATCTTTCTCTCTCTCTACCTCTATCTCTCTCTCTAAATTATCTCTCACATATCAGCCTCTCCTATACTTCTCTTTTATTCCATGAGAGATATACTCTCTATATGTCCATATTTCTTTCTCTCTCTCACTCTATATCTCTTTCATATCCACCTCTCTGTTATTTCCTTTTTTCTACGATCAATAGCTCTCTATATGTCAGTATCATTTTCTCTCTCTTTCTCTCACAGTTCTCTCTCATCAACACATTTCTTCTGTTTATCCTTTTTCCAAGACCTTCGTATATGTCTGTATCATTCTCTCTCTCTCTCTTTTCTTTGTCTTTTCGTTTTTCCTCGTTCTTCTTTATCTCTTTGTTGTCTTGTCTTTCTCTTTCCCTTACACACTTCTATAGCTGCTCTCATTCCTTCCATATTTATATCAATTTTCTCTTCTCTTTCGCCCAAAACTGATTCATTCTCTTTTCCTTTCTTCCCTGTCTCTTTTCCCATTCTTTGAAACTTCTTTGCCATAGAGTTTCAACTTGCGTTTGGATTTCTCGTCTCTTTTCGCTTGCATTACTTTGCACTATGCCATCTTTCTTTCCATGCTAAATCACGCATGCGCACTCTTACGAATACGAGCAGCGAAGTAGAAAAAAACCTCATCGCCATTTTGTTTTCATTGTCTCTTTTTTATCTTAGCTATATTAGTTTTCCCGCCTCTGCACTTACATTAACATAAAAACTTCGTTTTTATACTTTTTTTTTTTTTCGTAGAGAAAGTATTTTTTTTTTGCTAAGTCCTTGTTATCTTATTCCCATTTAAACTGAAAAAAGTGGTTGTTGGTTTTGGGCGTAAGTACGTTTTTGTTAGTCTTTCAAGCATTTAAGATCTTTCGATTCGTTTAATTATTCATCTATTTTTACAAGCAAAAACCATTTTCTGCCTTTTCTGTCTTCACTCAAAAGCAGTAAATGCTAAAAACGTGATGCTTCCCATATTCTAAAGACTAAAACTTAAATGCTTTTCACACACACACACACACACACACACACACATATATATATATATATATATATATATATATATATATATATATATATATATATATATATATATATATATATATATATATAAGTAGACAAAATATGTCTATATAATTCAATGAAATATATAGTGTGCAATGGGTAAATTGTCGCCATTTTATTTATTTTTTACTTTCGCGCATGCGCATTGTTTGGTTTAGATTTTGTCGGCTTCACAGTATAGCGGGGTCAGTTGGGCCCCTTCTGTAAGAAAAAGAGCACAAAGACGTAATTCACTCCGCCCGAAATTTGGAAACGGCATCCGGAAATGCTTGGCATTCGCACCGGAAGCTCTAATACGAACATTTCAGAGCGTTTGTGTGTCAATCTGAGAATAGTGCAGTGGATTCGGAAAGTGTTTGATGAGTCTAATGATGATTACGAAGGTGTTTGGAGTGATCACTAATGCCTCCATTTTTCTTCTGCAGGTGAGAAATGTGAGAAAAGAAACTGTTAGAGTAGAAGCGGCAGTTTCTTCTAGCTCGTTCAACAGTAAAATAGTGAGACCTAATTGACAGTCTAGTAGCATACTTAAATTCGTGTAGTCGTGCACAAGGAAAAAATCAGAAGAGTTGCCATGAAAATATTTGAAGAAAAGTCATAAGTAAGTCACATCACGTCGATTGAAGTCGAGATGCCTGGTCAGGATGGATTATACAGCAGAATCTCTGACAACCGGACTAAGAAGGCCTTCCGGATATGAGGAATTGGTTACAAAGTCCGGATATGAGGAGTTATATTTAGATTAAAATAAAAGAACTGAAATCAGGTTTAACATTTATTTTCAGTGTTTTATAGTAAACAAAATAAACTAATGGTGAGTGAAATATAACGGAACTGATTTTAAGGAAAAAGAAACAAATTATGTAATGTTAATGAAAATTAAGTTTGCCACGTATGCAAAACAAATAATAAGGATATTTTTAATCGCTGTTGCATGATGATTCTTTCTCTTCTAATGTCATTCTCAACTTTTTCCGCATTTCGTTTTGCTTTTATTTTTGAATTTTTTTAAAACGAAAGACACTTTTTAACTCTGCGTGCGTTATTCCAATCGTCATAGTTGAATGCTGGATTTCTTTCCATGCAACTGACAACCTTTTCTATAGCTTTTTCACTTTCAGTCCAGGTTTCATGACAATCATGCATTAAAAGTTAAATTTCTTAAAGTGGTCTGAGAAACGCGGTGTCAGTGCGTGACCGCTGAAACCGTTTAAGGGGAGGTAACTAAGTATGGTTTGGAGAGTTTTTTTACGAGATGTGTAGTAAAAAGAGAAACTATTAGTGCAAACCTTGGTATTTCAAACTATCTATTGTACACACTTCAAAATATTTGTGGAATATTCATAATTAATTTTATTATATTGTTTTGTTTTGAATTTTTTAATCTCGATAGCTTCGAGAATTTTTAGTTTATGTTTATTCTTTTCGTGAAAGAATATAAAGTTATTTTCAACAATGATTTTTTCTGAATTGCTAATGTGGGTAGGTATGTTGTTGTAAATGTTTAGAAATGTTGGACATATTATTCAAATGAAAACGTAGCCGCCGAGACAACATTGTTGTAGTGTTTCCAATTTAAATATTATATTTACCGTGGGAGATACAATCTACCAGAGAACATTTAAATTTATATACCATGTTGGTTTTCTGCAACACGTTAGTGGGCGGTAAAAATAATATTTATGTTGGATACACTACATTATTTTTTCAGTTTATAAAAACTTTTTATTACAACAATAACTGTTGTCGCTCTTTCGAATGTTGATAAAAGAATTTTTCATAAATAATTTACTCATTACAATTACATAGCCATTATTTTATTAGTATATAACGGTCCACGTAATATTTATTTGATTTTTCAACTTTAATATCTGTTGTGACCAAGTAATTGGTTAAGGAATAACAAAACAAGAGGTTGCAGAAAAAATAGTGTATTGAACAGTAAATGAAACAGAAGTGTGTTACACGACTAGGGAGAGTGTGTCGGTTGACCAGCCTTCAGTCTATAACACTGTTATATTCACTGACTTCCCACCCACGAGGACACATGTGGCCGCGTTTAACTTGGGTCATCCGAGACCGTAGGCGCGACCAAAAATTCCCGTAGAACACGCATAAACGAATTGGGGTCTGTCTACCTTCCCGTACGAAACTCTGCCTTTCGGCACAGCCTCGTAGGGGTTCCTCTCTGCCCAAGGCAGAAAGTTCGACAAGAGCTGCGAACAGGCACAGACTCGGCTTACTTTTCCTACTAACATTTTAGTAAGTGGAATAGTCCACAATAGCCTAATTAGAGGGAAGACACCACAACAATATCTCTTACCGTCAATTCATTATAATTAGGATCGTATATAAATGTTTCGAATTTTGTTAACTTTACTTATCGGCCCCTTTAAGGAGTCTCCTGAGTATAAAAATTTTGAAAATTCATAAAAAAAACAACATTGGTTCAAGGTAGCTTTATGTTTACTTCAACAAATCCGAATTGTATATTTGCTTACAAATATGTTTGCTGAGTGTCAATTTTATATAACTGTTTAATATATTATTATTATATATATAATTTTAATATATATATATATATATAAATATAATATTTACAATATTATATTATTTCTATAATTTTAATATATTATATCTATAAATATATAATATTTTTAATATATTATATATCTATAATTTTAATATATTATATATATAAATATATAATATTTATTTATAAAATATTATTTCTATAATTTTAATATATTATATATATAAATATATAATATCTACAATATTATATTATTTATATAATGTAATATATTATATATAGAAATATGTAATATTTATATATTATTCTATTATTTTAATGTATTATATATATAAATATATAATATTTACAATATTATTTCTATAATTTTAATATATTATATATATACATTTTTAATATTTCTAATATATCATTTCTATAATTTTAATAATTTATATATATAAATATATAATATTTATAAAATATTATTCCTATAATTTTAATATATTATATGTATAAATATATAATATTTACAATATGATATTATTTAAATAATTTGAATATATTATATATATAAATATATAATATTTATATATCATATCTATAATTTTTATACATTATATATATAAATATATAATATTTACAATATTTTTTCTATAATTTGAATATATTATATATATAAATATATAATATTTATAATATATTATTTCTATAATTTTAGTATATTATATATATAAATATATAATATTATAATATATTATTTCTATAATTTTAATATATTATGTATATAAATATATAATATTTACAATATTATAATAAATCTATAATTTTAATATATCATATATATAAATATATAATATTTATAATATATTAATTCTATAATTTAAGTATATTATATATATAAATATATAATATTTATAATATATTTTTCTATAATTTTAATATATTTTATATATAAATATATAATATTTACGATATTATATTAATTCTATAATTTTAATATATTATATATATAAATATATAATATTTATAATATATTATTTCTATTTTTTTTAATTTATTATATATATTAATATACAATATTTACAATATTATATTATTTTCTATAATTTTAATATATTATATATATAGATATTTAATATGTATGAAATATTATTTCTACAATTGTTATAATTATTGGAAAATTGGATGGTAGAAAAAATAAATTTCAACTCGAATCTGTTCCCGCTGACACCTAACATGGAAATGGGAACAACGCTTCACTCGGGACTCTATTTTCTGCACACCGTAAACAACAGTACTATCGCTCTTCCCCTGGAACACGGGTATAACTTTCTCCAGTCTCAAAGAAAAAAAAATGATCCTGAACCAAAAAGTTAGCTCTTTTTATCCTTCCCCGGTCTCGGACAAGAAACCGAGATCACTCGCTTATGTTAGCCTCGTTCTCGCCGATAACGCATGCGCTGTGTCACTTTAATAATGATTTGCAGAAGTTCGGCTCGCAGGTCTATGATGTCTGAAAACACATGTACAGACAATTTGCCTTCTCTTGCTTCGGCGAGGTATGTCTCAACCACACCCACAAGTATATTATTTTTTTAATTTTGATCTTAGACCTCCCCACTTTTAAATTTCAAAATGATTTGTTATCAAATTTCACCAATAAACCATTTTTATCATGTGTTATCTACCATCGCCCAAAGAAGAATCATTTTAGTTCCGAAACATGAGATTTTTTGTGTAGCGAGGTAAGATGTTTTTATTATAATTTATTATAATAGAAATATTATAAAATTATATATATATATATATATATATATATATATATATATATATATATAATTTAAAGAAAAAAGATATATATATATATATATATATATATATATATAT
Organism: Acanthosepion esculentum; assembly: GCA_964036315.1. Classification (NCBI taxonomy): domain Eukaryota; kingdom Metazoa; phylum Mollusca; class Cephalopoda; order Sepiida; family Sepiidae; genus Acanthosepion; species Acanthosepion esculentum. Next base: position 52,117,915 of record OZ038516.1, on the reverse strand, counting down.
ACAGTGTAACCCGGATATAAGAGACCCGGATATAAGATAAACCCTGATATAAGAGAGATTTTCTCTGGTCCCAAATTAGAGCCTGTGTTAATAAAACAAAATATACCAAACCCGGAAATAAGAGAAACCCGGATATAAGAGACGTATTCTCCGGTCTCGACAACTCTCTTATATCCGGGTTAAACTGTATATATATATATATATATATATATATATATATATATATATATATATAATTTAAAGAAAAAACAGACCACTTTAAGGTTCAATTAGTTATAATTTATTTCACCAGAGATATTATTTTTCTCTGGGGAAGTCTGAAGATCCAGAGAAAAATAAAATCTCTGTTGAAATAAATTATAACTAATAGAAACTTAAAGTGGTTTGTTTTTTCTTTAAATTAAATTATTCGCATTGACTTAACATTGAGCTCTTCGGATTTCATCCTCCTTGGAATTATCCATACGGATTACCAAAACTTTCGTTACTTAAATATATATATATATATATATATATATATATATATATATATATATATATATATATATATATATATATAATGGGAAAGAATGATGAAAGGTAAACAAAAAAACAGATGTAGGGAGAGAAAAAGGAGAAGTGGGAGAGGAAAAATAATAATTTTATTCATAACATTCAACCGGATTCATACATACCCAAGAGATACTTGGTCAAATGATTGCATTTTGATAAATGTAGTGATATATATATATATATATATATATATATATATATATATATATATATATATATATATATATATATATCACTACATTTCCTAACAATGATGTGTGTGCATATATATATATATATATATATATATATATATATATATATATATATGTGTGTGTGTGTGTGTGTGTGTTGTGGTAGGATCCACCTAATTTGCATAGCGGAGTAGCGACGATATAAATATGGTTAGTACCGGAAGACAGGGAGGCAAATCAAGAGATCCAACTAGAGACTCTGCCCAACTGCGACTTAGTCAACACATTCTCCAGGAACGGTCATCCCAGGAATATACAAAAGACTATATGTAAATATTGTGTACACTTTCTTGTTTCAATACATTTTATTCTAACTACATTTTGTGTTGCATTATTATTCCATGCATTAGTCAAGTTTCAACAATGATCTCATCCTCGGCGCCATTGTTTACATTTTTCTAATGAGTGTCCTAATTGATTAAAATATTCATTTTATACGCGGTAGTTTTAAGTTAGTATTTAGCTTTAGCGGTTTCGGCGGGATCCATCTCGTAAGACTTTTTTCTATTATTCTCTTTTACTTTTTTAACTTTATATTTATACGAACTTTTCGCATTTTGTATATACCTGCCTTTGTCTGTATGAAAACAAAAGTTTTCTCTCCCCCATGAGAAAGCTCGGCCGCATACATCGGATTTCGGATGTATCGCTTCTATTATATGCCTTGTCCCGTCAATACGTTAGCGAACATGTCAATCCACAATTTCCTGTTCTTTGTAGCTCTTACAAAATTGTCTACTAAACCCTGTTCCGTCAACCATTTACTCAAATGAATCAGGTTGCTCATGCGTTGTTTACCTGTGTCACACTTGCCTTCAATCTGTCCTGTGAGTATCAAATTTTCCAAGCCGTCTTTCTTCATTTTATGTCCCTTTTGTTTCCATTTTCTCTAAAACATTTTCATTTTCCACTTGTTCACGAAATGATATTGTCAGCGTCTTTCTGACGAACCAAATGTTTGTGTCTCACAAAACTCACATCCATCCGACTATATATATATTGAACTGAAAGTCGCTGATACGTCAAAAACGACTGGAGAGTCCATTATATATATATATATATATATATATATATATATATATATATATATATATATATATATATATATATAAGGAAAGACATATATATACATATATATATATATATATATATATATATATATATATATATATAAGGAAAGACATATATATATATATATATATATATATATATATATATATACGAGGGTCATTCAATAAATAAGGTAAATTTTTCGGTATAAGGACTTCTAATACAGATAGAAGCTTCTTCTTTTTTTTTTAATTCTTTTTCACATGGATTTAATTTCTTTTGCAGATTAAAAAAAACTTTGAGAGTTTTGGCGATTACCAAGAAGCATGCTCCAGGATTGAACAGCGGTCAGTTATCAAGTTTTTTGTTTCTGAAGGGTGCAAACCAGTTGAAATTCATAGGAGAATGCCAACTGTGTATGGTGCCACATGTTTCAGCCCAAAAAATTTCTACAAGTCTGCTCGATTGTTTAAAGAAGGACGGAGCAGTGTTGAGGATGAAGACAGGTCTGGGAGGCCTACAGAAGTGAGGTCTCCTGAGGTGATCGAATCAGTCAATGACCTCATTCAGTCTGACAGAAGGGTGACAGTGGATGACATTGCAAGGACTTTGAGCTCATCTGTTGGGACAAACGCAGGGGTCATCAGTCAGAAGCAGTCATCTTGCATCATGACAACGCAAGGCCTCACACAGCAGCCCAAACGGTGCAGACCATCAACGAGCTGGGCTGGGAACTGCTCCCTCATCTCCATTACAGCCCAGACTTTGCCCCTTCAGACTTTCACCTGTTTGGTCCCTTGAAAGCATTCACGAGAGGCACGAAGTTTAAAAGTGACGATGAAGTCAAAAGTGTTGTGAGCGACTGGCTGAAACATCAGTCCAAAGATTTTTACACCGAGGGAATACGGAAGGTTGTGCAGAGATGGGGAAAGTGTGTGACAGTATACATATATATATATATATATATATATATATATATATATATATATAAACTGAACTGAAAGTCATTCATACGTCGAAAATGACGGGAGAGTCTATTATATATATATATATATATATATATACATATATATATATATATATATATATATATATATATATATATATATATATATATATATAATTATATATATATATATAGAGAGAGAGACACACAGAGACACAAAGACACAGAGAGAGGGAGTGAGTGAGAGAGTATGCATAAAATATATTACGTATAGATATATATATAGAGAATATATATATATATATATCTATATATCGAGAGAGAGAGTGTGTGAGAGAGACATTCCTTTGAGTATCAAATTTTCAAAGCTGTCTTTCCTCATTATATGTCTCTTTTGTTTCCATTTTCTCTAAAGCTTTTTCATTGCCCACTTGTTCACTAAATGATATTGTCAGCGTCCTTCTGACGAACGACATTTTTGTGGCTAAGGTCTCTTCTTCTGTGAGAAGCTTTTCCATCATTCAGACATATGAGAATAACATAACGTAATGCTTCAGATTATTTTTTTTTTGTTTCTTAATACTTTGCTTAGCTTTGGAAAGGCACCTTTGGCTATGCCAAAGTGTCTTTAGATTTCACTGCTATCAGATTGAAGAAAAACATCGCATAGCCTATTTAGCGAGCTCCAGTAAATGGATGGCGAAGCAAGATCTAGGAGAACCGTGTTCAGAATCCAGTCGAGTTCGTTAGATTCACTTACGCGCAAATACCCTATCCCTGAGAAAGGTATGAATGCACGTCTTCGCCTCACCAGCTGTGTTAATTAGTAAGACTGTAGTAACAATAAACCATTATCTACCTACCAAAAACATTCTTACAGTCTAAAAGTAATTCCTGGCTTTAAATAACCTGCAAAGGGATGATAATTCGGAGTAAAATGCATTGAAAATTAAATAAACAAGTAAAATCTATCCCCTAGCACGACTCTGAGTTTCATGCACACTGCAATCGTAAGGTTTTGATTGAA
>OZ038516.1:52096607-52109107 GCA_964036315.1 Acanthosepion esculentum | reverse complement strand
ATCGGCCAAGAAGGAAATTGTCCATGAAACAAGGTCAAAAAGTGCATTTAGATCGAGATCGAGATTCGGAAAAGTTCATACGGCCTCAGTTTCGTATCGGAAAAGTTCATACGGCCTCAGTTTCGTATCGGAAATGTTCATACGGCCTCGGTTTCGCATCGGAAAAGCACGAAAATCTGTGGGATTAACAAATACACTATCCATTACCACTTTTAGCAATTGCTCTCTTTACCTTTTCCTCCTTTTCTCTTTTTCATTTTCAGAGGTTCTTTTCTTTTTTCCTATTTCCTTCCTTTTTCCTACAGTTCTACCTTTTCATTTCTTCATTCCACCTCCTTTTTCCTTCACATGTTCTAGATAGATAGATAGATAATGGAAGAAACTTAGATAGATAGATAGATAGATAGATAGATAGATAGATAGATAGATAGATATGTAAACGATGAGATAGACACGAATAAGTTGATCTCGCTAGCTAGCTAGATAGATAGATATGAACATTTACATAGATAGATAGATAGATAGATAGATAGAGAGATATGAAAAAGATGAGATGGACACGAATAAGTTGTTCTCGCTAGCTAGCTAGATAGATATATATGATCATTTACATAGATAAATAGATAGATAGATAGATAGAGAGATATGAAAAAGATGAGATGGATACGTATAAGTCGATCTCGCTAGCTAGGTAGCTATATATATATATATATATATATATATATATATATATATATATATATATATATATGTATCTATGTGTGTGTGTGTTTGTGTAGATAGATAGATAGATAGATAGATAGATAGATAGATAGATAGATAGATAGATAGATATGAAAAAGATGAGATGGACACGAATAAGTTGTTCTCGCTAGCTAGCTAGATAGATATATATGATCATTTACATAGATAAATAGATAGATAGATAGATAGAGAGATATGAAAAAGATGAGATGGATACGTATAAGTCGATCTCGCTAGCTAGGTAGCTATATATATATATATATATATATATATATATATATATATATATATATATATATATATATATATATATGTATCTATGTGTGTGTGTGTTTGTGTAGATAGATAGATAGATAGATAGATAGATAGATAGATAGATAGATAGATAGATAGATATGAAAAAGATGAGATGGACACGAATAAGTTGTTCTCGCTAGCTAGCTAGATAGATATATATGATCATTTACATAGATAAATAGATAGATAGATAGATAGAGAGATATGAAAAAGATGAGATGGATACGTATAAGTCGATCTCGCTAGCTAGGTAGCTATATATATATATATATATATATATATATATATATATATATATATAAATATAGGTAACTATACTCGTGTCGAAAAACCTTCGAACTCTTGATTTAACAATAGCCAAATCAATCACGAAGGAAAAGAAGGTTTTAAAAAAAAGAAAGAGCCAGGAACATGAAAGTCCGTCGAAAATAATCGCACAGATACAGGTTCAAGGCCCAAAGAAAAAACCCCGATACGAGTAAACAACTAACTAAAGAGCTCGATACAAACGTAGAGCAAACCTAGTCAAACCTAATGAGCCAGACACACCTACCAAGGTTTCACTTAGGCAGATCTGCCTAAGTGAAACCTTGGTAGGTTTGTCTGGCTCATTAGACTATATATATATATATATGTATGTATGTGTGTGTGTGTTTGTGTAGATAGATAGATAGATAGATAGATAGATAGATAGATAGATAGATAGATAGATAGATAGATAGATATGAAAAAGATGAGATGGACACGACTATGTTGATCTCGCTAGGTAGCAAGATAGATAGATATGAACATTTACATAAATAGATAGATAGATAGATATGAAAATTTAGATAGATAGATAGATAGATAGATAGGTATGATGGGAAAAATTTAATTTGATAGATAGACAGATAGTTAAACAGATATATAGCCAGATAAATATAGCATTACTTTGTTTACGTTTTCTTTATTCTTCACTTTTTTATTTTCCTATCTTCTTTTCTCCTTTTACCTTCCCTTTTCCCTTCTTTTTCCTTTCACCTTCGTTTTTTCCTTTCTCATCTCTTGATTCCACTTCTCTTTCTTTTTTCCTTCACATCTTTTTTTCGTTTCTTTCCTTTTCGTTTCTCTTATTTCCTTTACTTTCTTCTTCTTCCCCTTTTTTTCACTTTCTATTTCTTTTTTTTTTTCGTTTTTTTTTCCTTTTCTTTTTTAACTTATAAAACTTACATTTCCCTTTTGCTTTCCATTCTTTCTTTCTTTTCTTCCTTCCTTCCTTCTTTCCTTTCTTCCGACCATTTTCTTCTTGTCCAAACATCGTTTCTTGTTTCACTTTCTGTTCAATTTACATTCTGATATATACGCTTCCACCCTTTCTTTAGTACAGTTTACACATATTAATTTATATATTTATTTTTGTCATTTATTTCATTTCCAAGTCCCGCCTTTTCTCTGCCATCCATTTTCTACATAGATTTATAGACTGAAAGGGACCAAATATGCAAACGCAACCCCCAAATTAAGCAACGGTATATATTCGGAATTAGCATCCCACAAATCTGCCGTTGAAAGCGATCGCTAACTTTAGCCATTCTATGATGGAGGGAGGGCTTAAAAATGGTGAAGATGTTTTATTCTAATTTTATCAAATTTAGGAAAGTGCTTGAGGAAATGTCTTTATAAAAGATTGAATGGAGAAAGTATCGGAAAAAGTGGAAGCTGGAGAAAGGGAGTGAAATCTGAAGAAATATAGAATGGAAAGAAAGAAAGAAATAAAGAAAGAAAGAAAGAAAGAAAAAAGAAAAACGATATAGAAAGAAAGAAAGAAAAAGAAACAAAGAAAAAAGAAAAAAGAAATGATATAGAAACAAATAAATAATAAAGAAAAAGTTTCTGTATATAAAGAAAGAAAAAGAAAGACGATATAAACAGAAAGAAAGAAGGACTATGGAAGGAAAGAAAGAAAAACGATATGGAAAGAAAAAAGAAAGAAAGAAAGAAAGACAGAACGAAAGAACGAAAAAAAGAAAGAAAGAAATTATGTAGAAAAAAGAAAGAAAGAAACAAAGTTGCTATATACAAAGAAAGAGAAAAACGATATAAAAAAGAAAGAAAGAAGCACTATGGAAAGAAAGAAAAACGGCATGGAAAGAAAGAAAGAAAGAAAGAAAGAAAGAAAGAAAGAGTAAAAGTGTGAAAGAAAAAGAAAGAAAGAAATGCTGTAAAAAGAAAGAAAAAAGAAAGAATGTTACTATATACCAAGTAAGACAAAAACGATATAAAAAGAAAGAAAGAAGCTCTATCAAAAGAAAGAAATACGCGATATAGACAGGAAGAAAGAAAGAAAGAACAAGTAAAAAGGAAGAAACGAACAAAAAGACAGAAAGAAACAAAAAGAAAAAAACAAGAAACGATATAGAAAGACAGAAAGAAAGAAAGGATACAGAAAGAAGAAAGCGATATATAATAATGAAATAAAGAAAGAAAGAAGTGATATAGAAAGAAAGAGAGAGAGAAAGAGAAAGAAAGAAAGAAAGAGAGGAAGAAAGAAAGAAAGAAAGAAAGAAAGAAAGAGAAAAAGAAAGAAAGAAAGTGATGTATGAAGTGTGGAAGAAACTAACAAACAAACGAAAGAAAGAGAAAGAAATACAAATAAAGCAGGAAAATATGATGGAAAACTGAAAAGAAGTGAAGAAAAAAAACAAGGAGCCAGCAGAGAAAGACAGAAAGAAAGAAAGAGAGAGAGAAAGAAAGAAAGAGAAAAAGAAGGAAAGAAATAGAGAGAGAAAGAAAGAAAGAATTTAAGAATGATAGAAAGAAAGAAAGAAAGAAAGAAAGAAAGAAAGAAAGAAAGAACTGAGAATGAGAAGTGAGAGTGAAGAAAGAAAGAAAAAACAAAGAAAGAAAGGAAAGGGAATGGAAAATTTCCCAAATAAATCAGAGAGAGAAGTGAAAGTAAAGAAAGAAAGAAAACAGAAATAATGGGAAATAGAAGTAAGCGATAAAAACACGTAAGCCTGAAAAGAGAAAAATTGAAATAAACAAATAAAGGAAGGAAGGAAGGAAGGAAGGAAGGAAGGAAGGAAGGAAGGAAGGAGCGATGATGAAAAACAGAATGAAGTGTTATGCCAAGTAGGGAAGAAAAGAACAAACATTAGAAGAAAGAAAAAGTAATAAAATAAAGAGAGGAAAATACGATGGAGAAATGAAATGAAAAAAAAGTGAAAGAAAACAAAGCAAGAAACAAAGAAACAATGAAAAAACAACTGAGAATGAGAAGTGAGCGTGAAGGAAGAAAGAAAAAACAAAGGAAGTAAAAGACATGAAAACAAGCTAAAAATTAATAAAAAAATGAAAATACCCAAATAAAGGAAGGAAAGAAGGAAGGAGCAAGAAAGAAAGAAAGAAACAAAATAGTTTTTGATATCTCATTTCTTATAGACTTTTACTGCGATATTTATTAATCCTTCACGTTCACACATATATACATCCCCCAACGTATATATATATATATATATATATATATATATATATATATGTTTGACAAATGTTGCAACGAACGTTGAGCGACGGCTGGGTGACTGAAACGATAACATGGACGACGTGGTACAAAATGGCTGACGAATGACTGGAAGAATATCCTACGCGACATTTTCCCGTCCGTTACACCACCTTCTCCTCTGCAAATCAGCCGATCTGAGACTTAGTCCACCATGCGTCCCTTCTCTCCGGCATGGTTTCTGCTCGCAAAACAAAATCTTCTTCAAAGTCTTCGCACCCCAATAACTATTATTAAGATGTAGACACTTTGTTCGCTTCACTTGTCTGTCATGTGGCCGCTGTTACTATGATGAATTACGTAGTGGAGCTTTACATACATACATACATACATACATATATATATATATATATATATATATATATATATATATATATATATATATATATATATATATATGTTCTTTGTTACTATGATAAAATACGTAGCGGGGCTTTATATATATATATATATATATATATATATATATATATATATATCTATATATATCTATTTATATATATATATATATGTATATATATATATATGTATATATATATAAATATATACATATATATATATGTATATATATGAAGAAATATAGCCTAAAGCGCACAATATCAGATATAGAGCGTGTGTAAATATAAAAGTGAACATAGAAGTCAACACTTAGAGGCGACAGTCTGTTTCATGCTTGATGCAATCGGCAATTTAAAAATTAAAAATGTAGGAATGCTCTGTTTATAATAAACAGTATTAAGGCCGGTAAATGTTATTTAATACTGTTTATTATAAAACAGAGCATTTACTTAAATACTTGTATGTAAAAAAAGAATGTTAAACATAAAAATGTCTTTAAATATATATGTATGTATATATATACAGTTATAATATATTGCTGATGATAGATAATACAAAAATCGATGAATGATATATATATATATATATATATATAGATAGATAGATATAGATATATATATGTATGTATGTATGTATGTATATATAAGTATAGAAAATTAGGAGCGCTGTATGTTTTTTTAAAAAATTTGGAAATCAATTATATATTTTTAATATTTTTTTTTAATGAAGCCTTAGAAATTCAATTTTATGCGAAATCGACTGAGGATACCGAAAGCTGAAATCAAGGCAGCAGACTCGACTTATTTCCTAACTTTCTATACTTAAAAGCTTTACATGTTAAATTTTAATCTTTATGTATGTGTATGAGCCCTTCTTGAATACTACTATTCCCTGGTCCAATTCAACTTTGACTATTAAATTTTCCATTATATATATATATATATATAAAGCCAGCTGTCAATATGCCACATAACACCTTTGAGCGCTTAGAATGGAGATCAACGTGTTTTAGTGGACTCAGCAGTTTTCCATCTGCACAATCTGAAGCATCGTCAACAAGCGAGAGCAAGATCTAAAAGGTCAGCCAATCTAAGAGTGATCGCATCCCACAATCCTCACTCACAATCCATGTGTGGCCTCCTTTGTAAATCACTAGCGGGTCTCAAATGCCACTTAAGATTATCGCACAAAATTTCATAACTGAATCAACTAAGCTGTCATATTCTCATACGTCGAAACCGACGAGAGAGTCCATTATTATTCTATATAGTTTCACACATTGAGTCCTGCTGGTAATAAAACAGTGCTCTAGGGAAAATAACAGTGCTATAATTTATGTCAATAATAAATCTACATTTGGTTACTTACATTTGGTACAACTCTGAGTTTCATGCCGGAGGAAATCCGCACCTGACGATTCCAACTTGCGTGAATTCAGTGTTATGCTACCGTTCTTTATTATATAATAGCCGTATAAGATAAATAGATAGATATATAAGAACAGACTGGAATAGATAGATAGATAGATAGATAGATAGATAGATAGATAGATAGATAGATATGATTATACAAAAAGGATTCCAGACTATTTCGGATCATTTGCATAATGATTTATTGAAAAAGGGAAAATCACCATCCACGCTTATACCTACATCTGAAAATATATATATATATATATATATATATATATATATATATATATATATATATATATATATATATATATATATATATATATATTCAAAATTTAGGAGATTATATACAGAGATATTCAAAATTAAGGAGATCTTCCAATGACACTACCATGGTTCGACTTTTCAGCTATGCTACCATGGTTCCAACCCGTTGGTCTATACTGCCCTGGAATATATTCATATATATATATATATATATATATATATATATATATATATATATATATATATATATATATATATATATGTATATATGTGTGTGTGTGTGTGTGTGTGTGTGTGTGTATATATATATATAATGCAATGCACATACCCACTACAAAACTGTACACCTTGTTTCAACGTTAAAAAAATTAACATTAAAACAAGATGTACAGTTTTGTAGTGGGTATATGAATGTTCTAATATAACACTTCATAATAAATAATGATTTATTGCTCTACTTTTGTATTGAGCGCTGTTTTAAATTAATGTTTTGAATGCTGTTATCTTATTCTTCGTTTTTTTACATTTGGATATATATATATATATATATATATATATATATATATATATATATATATATATATATATAGTTAAATTCCCAGATAAATTCTGTAGACAAGACAGATTATTATAAAATGACAATTGAAAAAATCTTAAATTTTGCCGACGCGTTTCCTCTTCCGACTTTTTCAAGGCAAAAATGAAATCGAAATATCTCTGTTGTTATAGTTACATTAATAATTTCACTGGATTTTCGACATCGAAAAAAATCTTTTACTATAAAGGTAATTTACATTAACCAGAAAAAAGCCTTGGACAGAAGCGTCTATCTTTTTAAATTTGGATTTTTAATGTAACTAGAACAACAGTGATATTTCGATTTCATTTTTGCCTTGAAAAAGTCGGAAGACGAAACGCGTCTGCCAAATCTAAGATTCTTTCAATTATCATCATATATATATACACACAATTAAGTAATATCATCGAGTCTGAATATCAACAGAATGTAGTAAGCACTGGACGGGCGTTTTGTCCTATGCCGAAAATTGAAACCCTGACAGTTAGGTTGTCAAGCGAACACCATACCAACTGTTCTACGGGCCTCGGTGACGAAGCGGTAGCAAATCAGACACAATATAGCGCCGCTCGCTCACAAATTCCGTGGTGGAACTCAACTGAGATTCTCTCTAACCATAGGACGGTGGACCCGGAGCCACGACTACTATCACCAGGTAAAGGGGAATTAACAGGAGATAACTGATAACTGACATCCATTAGACATGGCACGTGGAACTAGAACAGTCTACCCCACTGACCGAAATAAAGGGTTCAGTTCGACATTTCAACCACCCGAAGAAAGCCGGAGAGTACAACGGCCGAAACGTTGTAATAAATATGGCGATAAAAATGCGGACAATAGTCCGAATAATGTAAATAGTGTACATAATACCTCATCTCAGAAATATAGACCTATACTGAAGAAGGCCGCAGTGTACAACGGCCGAAACGTGGTAATAAATATGGCGACAAAGATGAGGACAATAGTCCGAATAATGTAAATAGTGTACATAATACCTCATCTCAGAAATATTGACAGATACTGAAGATGACCGGAGCGTACAACGGCCGAAACGTTGTAATAAATATGGCGACAAAGATGAGGAAATATAGACAGATTCGTGTTTTTCTCTGTTAATATTTTTTTATTTTGTACAAATATCCAGAAGATCGTTTGTTCATTTTTACTTCTTCATTTGCTTATTTAAAGTTAAATTTTTTAATCATTTCACTTCTTTTGTGTTACTTAAACTCTTCTTTATAAATCGGATGTTGACGACCCAAAGCAGAATGCAAAAACGCGTCTCTGCGTACCATGGCTCGACGCATGTTTTCGGTATTAAACGAAATAAAATGAACTATATATATTGGCCAGTAAAAATGACTCCCGCTAAAAAACCCAAACTGTGATACCACTCATATAAATTCCCCGATTCAACGCCGCAAATGCCAGAGAAGGACACCGGGCTCTGATGTCGACAAGCAGAGGCTGGTCGAGAACGCAGCAGTGAACGCGATGCTATCAATTTCAACTTTCAACTCCGAAGTCTTCACAGAACATCAGCCGACAGCCACCAACATTCTTTCTCCTTCTCTTTCTTTTTCTTTCCTCCTCTCAAATTCTCTTGCCTTTACAACAGCAACGGGTGGTAGTTTGATGGCTTTGTGTATATGTAAGTAAATTATACATTTACTTACCCAAAATCCGATGTATTCATTTTCCTTGAATTCACGTTTGCTCAGGCGAAGAAATTAACGTTTACAGCGGTAACGTCAACAGTGACAAGTTCTGTCTTCCACGTTACCCATTCTTTTTATACCCTACTGCAGTAGGCTGGTATTGAACTCAGTTTATCCACTGGGCCATGTTTCCTTTAGGACATCGGCATGTGAATTTTCGCAACTTCTAAACGCATTGACACAGTTCTTTTTTTTTTTGCCAGAGCTCATATAGCGATTTTGTTGTTATTAGTGGATAAAAGCGTTAGCTGGATCCAGAGATTGACTGAAATAGTTGGAACTTCCATACATGGCTACGGCGGTGGTGATCAAAAGCTTGGAGAGTTAAGTTAAACGGAGGTAATTGTGACATCCGGAAGAGTCAGGGCACGTGGAATTAGAACAATCTACCCAGGGGGGACGAAATAAAGGGTTCCAATTCCAATCTCCTGAAGAAGGCTGTGGCGTACGACGGTCGAAACGTCGCGAATATGGCAATAAAGATAAGGACAACAAACCAAACAATGTAAATAAATTAAATAATTACAATACCTCATCTCAGAAATACAGACAGATAATAATGAGACTTTGTTAGTTCTACCAAATAAATCAAATAAATAAATAAATCAAAGAAACCAATACTTCCCGATGTCTGATCGTCAGAACTGGCTTATATTCCAAACTGAAGAATCCGAAACCAATAACGTAACGTTCGGCGAAACGGATCGTTTAAAAGCCTTTACACTTTGTCATATATATATATATATATATTCTTCGACAGAATTGAGTCACTCTCAGTCACTGTGTGTTTATCCGAATCTAAAAATAAACACGCTAAAATTCACCACCATCCCGTACCGTACGCTGATGGCTTAGCGGGTAGAAGTTCCGACTGACGCAAATTCAGTCGGGTTTCGATCATAGCTAAAGGCAACCGGACGTCTAGCCACACTGATGAGCTGTAAACAGCGAAACAGTCTGTCTGTGGATGACAAAAATATATATATATATATATATATATATATATATATATATATATATATAGTTTACGAAAAACTAGGTAATCCGTATGGGTAGACCCAAGGAGGATAAAATCCAGAGAGCTCAATGTAAATCAGAGCTAATAATTTCAATAAAAATAAAAACAGACCACTTTAAGGTTCCATGTAATAAATTATTTCACCACAGGCCTTTTAAAGGACCGCGGATCATCAGATTTTACTTCCAAAGGGTGAAACGAAACTCAATCATGTCTCTCTCCCCCTCACTTCCATACTTCGTTAATTTACATATGCTTAGTACTGCCCGTCAAAAATGTGTAAATTTCTTTTCCTTTTTCGTTTCAACCTTTGGAAGTAAAGTCTGATGATCCGCGGTCCTTTAAAAGCGCTGTGATGAAATAATTTATTACATGGAACCTTAAAGTGGTCTGTTTATATTTTTATTTAAATATATATATATATTTATATTTATATATATATATGTGTGTGTGTGTGTGCGCGCATTAAGATAAAAAGAAAGAACAGTATATATATATATATATATATATATATATATATATATATATATATATATATATATATATGAAGAAATATACTCTTAAGGTGTGCTATATTTATGGGATAAAGTGCTCAATATCAGAGATAGAGCGTGTGTAAATATAAAAGTGAACATTGAAGTCAACACTCAGAGGTGACAGGCTATTTCATGCTAGACGCAATCGTCAGGTTTGACGATTGCGTCTAGCATGAAACAGCCTGTCGCCTCTAAGTGTTGACTTCAATGTTCACTTTTATATATATATATATATATATATATATATATATATATATATATATATATATATATATATATTAAAATAAAGAGAAAGAACAATACAAGAGATTTTAATTTAGTTATATAATTAAATTTGAAGTTTTTAGTTTCTGTTTTTGAAACATAGTAATTCTTGTGTAGCGATGGAACCATATTTTTACATTAGCAAATTCATAATATATATATATATATATATATATATATATATATATATATATATATATATATATATATATGTATATATTGCTGAATCGTAATTCAGAAAAGCAAGTTTTATTCAGGCTTAAATCGCACTTTTTACATTAGTATACACATATATATGTCTGTGTATTTCTGTGTGCATTCATGTGCGTGTGTGTATGCGTGTCTCTCTCTCTCCATTTCTCTCTCTCTCTCTCTCTCTCTCTCTCTCTCTCTCTCTCTCTCTCTCTCTCTGAATAGTAGGGTCGTATCTGGATGTGCAACCGGTTTGGTCTTAGTGTAAAAATCCTCTTACATCAGTTTTCAGTTGATATTGATATTAAATCTGATACATTTTGTCTGTCAGTCTTTTTATCCGTTCCTATCTATAGAATTATCTGTCTGTACGTCAAGAATTTAGACGCAAATCCATCTATCATTCTTTCTCTTTCTCTCTCTCTCTCTCTCACACACACACACACACTCTTTTCAATCTCTATCTAATTCTCTCTCTATCACACACCCTCTACCTCACTCTCTCTCTCGCATTCTGACAATCTCATTCACTCTCTCACACTCTCTCTCACCCTCTAGCACTTTTTCTCCCTTTCACTAACTGCCTCTCTCTCTTTCTCTCTTAAACACACACCGACGCAAACTCTCTTTCTCACTATCGCTCACTCTCTTTCTATCTCTATCTCATTCTATCTACCGCACTCTCTCTATCTTACTTTCTCACTCTCCCTCGCACTCTCACTATCTGATTCACTCTCTCACAATCTTTCCCCCTTTCGTACTCTTCCTCTCTCTCAATATCTGACGCTCTCCCTCTCTCTCTCAGACACCTCTGCCTCTCACAGTCACTCACTCTCTTTATATCTATCTCTCATTATCTCTATCTCACTCACGCTACCTCACTCTCTCTCTCTCTCTCGCATCCCGACTATCTCATTCACTCTCTCAGATTCTCGAATTCTTTCTCTCACACTATTTATCTCTCTCTCATACACACACTATCTCTTATTCTCTCTCGCTCACTCTCTCTCAATCTCTCACTCTCTCTCAACCTCTTACACTCTATCTTATTCTATCTCTCGCTATGTCACTCTCTCACTCTCTCTCACTATCTCACTATTTCTCTCTCACTATCTCTCTCGTACTATCACTATCTAGCTTACTATCTCCCATTCTCTGTCACTCTCTCTCTCTCTGTATACCCCTCTCCCTCTCCCTCTCCCCGAATCATCTTTGACCCTCATTTTTCGTTTCCACTGAAATCTTTCTTGTCTTAGTTATTTATCGGAGTTGATGTTGATCTGTTGTCATGGCTGAGATGGGCGAATTAATTCATTAGTTACTTGCATGCTGGTTAACTGTTATTACGATCGGTCGTAAGTAATTTTCGTTTTTTGATGACTAATTTTAAAGAACAATGTATTATCCTAATTACTAATCATACCTATCAGTTAAGAATAAATTTACAGTAAACTAACATACCTTAGTTTTCCACAGAAGTGGCAGCATACACAGAAGATTAAAGAAAAAAATTCTCTCCTTCACGATAACGTAAGTTCGGGTACAAAAAGAACAACACAAGAAAAAAAACTGGAACTCGGTTAGTCTGTTCTACC
>OZ038516.1:52061607-52091607 GCA_964036315.1 Acanthosepion esculentum | reverse complement strand
TGCTATTCCTCGTGCTATTTTAACACGATTTTTATAAGGGACTCGTTAATAAGCAACTGTACTCAAATGTGACTAAATCTTGAAGATAAGCAACGAAAATACAACGTAAGATTAACCAAAAGTACATTTTTTTTCCCAATCATGTGTATCCTGTAAAAGACCAGAGAGCCACTCAAGGTAAAATGTTACAGGTACAGATTATTGCTCATATCTACTGTTAATAATAATAATAATAATAATAATAATAATAATAATAATAATAATAATAATAATACACCGAATAGGTTAAGATTGGAGTGATCAGGAAACACCCTCTTGGGAACCTGTTCTACAATTCAGCGGTTCGCGGGGAAATGTAAGTGGAGTACGAAAGGAATGAATGTGGTTCGTTACAATGCGCGTGGCATACCGGGTCTTAGTCATGAAGGTTTGAACTGGTCGAATGAAGGATTTTACTGAACACTCTCCATTGCAATCGCGATAGAACAGCGACGGGCCTGCGACGTTTCGTCTGAGTGAGAGATGTTATAGGGTGAAAACTAATCAGTTGCTCACAAGGAAGCGGACACGATTTTGGACTTTATCGAGACTGGAAAGTGAAGACAAGGAAGGTCCTGCGCATATATATGTTTCGCCTTATCTGGATGATAGCAGGAGGAGTCGGTAATTCTCCATGTATATAATACGCCTTCATTCATAATACGCACCCCTAAAATTGTGCTGAAAGTGTGGGAAAATGCTTCTACTCACTCATAATACGCACCACTTGTTTGATAATCAAACCCTATAAATTATACTTCTCCAATTTCATTACGGCTAACGTTTCCTGCTTTTATTTTTAAAAATGGTTTTAAACATATAACAATATTCTAATTTAGTTTTATGATAATTCTTATTTTACTTTACATTTGTAAGTATTTTTAGGTACATATGATTGTATTGACATCCTTATGGGGTCGCAATTGCCGAATGTTAGGGTTAAATTGTCGTATGTTTGTGGTGTGTAGTCATTTCGCAACTGAAATCGACCTATGAAACGGCAATTTGTTAAATAATTTTTTTTGTAACTGTGCATAATACGCACCCCTAATTGTGCTTAGTATTTTTTTTTTTAGAAAAAAAATGCGTGTTATACATGATGAATTAAGTTACTTGAGTGGTACAGGAAACCGACAATTTTTCCAACAACTTTAGCAATGAATTATATGCACGAGGCCTGCGTTGAGTTTAAGACCCAATAGGCGCTCTAGGCCCGTGAGGGGACCATCGTGATGTGTGAATCTTTTGGATCCGATCGGCGATTGTAGAATGTGTCAAGTTTGATTTTCGAGTCATTGAATGTGACGCACCAATGTTTCCCCGAAAGAGCTGTTGGAGCTATGTAGGAAGAGAGATCAGCTGACTATCTTTGGTCATCTAGAAAAAATAATTCCCCAGCCTGGCATACATACAATATCTACGGTAAGGGTCGTCCTATGTAAACTACCCCTTGCTCATCGTCTAAGAATTCATGACGATTACCAACCCGAAACGGACTACATTAACAGCCGTCCACAAAGACAGTAGAAGTCCTACTAAAGAATGATACTCCGACTATTTCTTTATCCGAAACGGGTCTTTGCCAATTCGGCTACGTGTCCTGCGTTGAAAGAGCAAGTATTGAATTACCTATGTAAATTTCGTGTGATATAATGGCTTGGCATCAGATATTGATGGTGAGGAACAAGTGTTTCAGCCAGAAGACAAATCAGCTGCCAATTTCTGGTCGTCTAGAGATTTGGAAATGCACCCCTACATACCGTAGCATCATCAACATAGATATTCATAAATGATCAGCGGCAGATCATGTATATAAAGTAGAAAGAGGGTTGAACCGAGAATAGATCCCTGTGGGATGCTTGCCTTGATCAGCTGCCTATCTCCGGACGTCTAGAGATTTGGAGGCGAACCCATATATACGGTTATATCATCAACATAGATATTTATAAATGCTCGGAGTATACTCTTAGGGAGATAGATCATTTATGTAAATTAGAAAGAGGGTTGGACGTAGAAGCGAAAATTTGGGGCTTACTGGACACGTTATTTTATACTGTAGTCAAGAATTCCGCAAATTTGGATAGCTTAGCTACACTGAAAAGTCATTCTTTTTCAATTTATGATACCCAGGCATTTAAAAAAAGCAACTTATTTTTTCCAAATCGTGTAGATATATCGATATATATAGACAGTGTGGATATAAGCGATCATCATATCATATATATATATATATATATATATATATATATATATATATATATATATATATATATATATATATATATATATATATAAGGATAAAAAAGGTGCTTATCTCCCTTTTTTCGCGATAAGTCACTTGGTTCATATGGTAGCCGCTTAGTGACGTCACTCTATACAGTAACGAAAGCAGTTGCCAAATTTACAGCAGCAAACGGAATGTTTGCTTCTTTTTTTACCCTGGGCCAAGGATGCTAAGCTCAAGTAAAATCAGCCTCCCTAGCAGCTTACATGTCCACGTTGGGTTTTCCCTTTGAAAATATATCTTTCGCAGATATAGAATGAGACTCCAGTACGCAGTCCTCAATTTGAGAAACCTCAAGACACGCTTTTTCCTGTTCGTCGAATATGTCCTCGCCTGGGTCATAGATGAATCGGGCCAGTTTAGATCTGGAGTCTTAAACGCGGTTTCTCTAGATACAGGACTAATTCTATTGTATATGTAAGACCCTTCCATTTTGTTTCTCCTTACACTCTGCTGGATATGTGATATATTATTCTCTGCGTGGGACACACACAGACACATACACAAACATATATATATATATATATATATATATATATATATATATATATATATATATATACATATATATATATATATATATATATATATATATATACTCGACTCTCCCGTCGAATTCGACGCATGAGTGTCAAGCAGATCATTTCCCGGGAAACCGACAGCCCGACAACAGCACATGAGGTTTGATTATAATGGTGAAAGGTTCGTGCAGGTTCAACCACACATTTTGAAGGGCCGAATACAGAGACCTGATGCACTAAGTGCCACGAGGTCCCCAAACGACCCTCCGCAGGTTTGAATTCAGCGTTGTCCTTCTCCTAGACCAGTTTCCATCCAAGGCTATAGAACCCAGTCTGTCCTGCTATTTACCCATAGCTGGAAGGAGAAGAAGAGGATTCACACCTTTCCCAAGGTTATTAGCACGTCAGTGAACGTAATGGATTCGACTGGAATTCGAACTCGGCTCTCCGATTCCTCAATCCGAGCCGCTATCCATTACTCCAAGGTGCCACACACACACACACACACACACACACACACACACACACACACACACACACACACACACACACACACATACCGCTCTGGGCAACCCTGAGTGTGTCGCTCTTCCGAGTCGTTTACATGCTCTGATACTTACAGGGTACAGGGTCATGTCTCTGACTCTGGTGGTATCACGGCTGTGACTAGCTTAGACCAGCTTGGACAAGCTATAGCCAGTTAAGACCAGCGGCCCGAGTGAAGACACTCGGGTTCCCACGTTAAAAACTGACCTTTTGTCAGAACCTGACTCAGTGGAAGGTGGGGTCAAGTAAATCAACCGCTCTGGGCAACCTACAGGGAATTTTGAAATTAAACCTTTATTTAATCTACGGGGGTAGAGTGTTCTTGTCCCACTGATGAAAGTCGGATAGCGCAAAGGTTGAAACGTAGTGATAACAACAACAAAGACAAGAGCAATATTCCGAATACAAATAGTGTATCTTCATGCCAAAAGGCTACAACATAATAATCATAAAAAAGATCTTATTCATTATAATCCTTAATCCGTTGGGATTAAGTACTGTGATTAAGAAACTTTTTTCTCTAAAATTCATCTCCCAGAAATACCAACGTTGACCGTTTTTGTAGCATAAAATATTCTTTGTTATATATATATATATATATATATATATATATATATATATATATATATATATATGTTTCATTAATGGCGATTGATAAGGCACTTCGATTAATCTTTTTATTTAATTTTTCTTGTGTTCGAACAAGTGTTTTCTTTTCTGAAAACAGAGTGTGTAGAAACTGACAAAATGTTCTGAAATTCCGCGCGTATTCGGCTAAACTCTTAGCCATTATCTAGGATGTTTTTTGTTATATGCCGTACCTATCAACACTATTGAGTATTCCCCAATCCTCATAAATACGTTGGATACTATTGTAAGTGCGAGTGGGGAGGGTAATTTTCTGTCTAAGTAGTCCACCTACTTCACGCCGCTGGCGAGTGTTGTATTTCGTTGATGTTATAAAAATTAACATTTCATTCCCAACTTCCGTTTTGTTTATTCCTCATTCAGTAACCCTTTCTAGGTTACAACCCACCTTAAAACTGGAGTTCATAATAACTGGAGCCCTGGGCTTGATCAAAACATCTTAATTGGATATAATTATGGATAAAAGTTTTAGGAATATTTAAGAGAACAAAATATATAATTACATACACAAATAAACCTACGAATTTTTTTATTATTATTAGAAGAAGCGGCTCGAACAAATGAAAAATGTAACAAATATATATATAGCTTTAACAGATGACGAAAAGACTTAAGGCAACTTAAATGTAGTTCCACAGAAGGATGATGAGTATACAATGGACTCAACATATGAGGCAACGAAGAAGTTTTATTGATTGATTGATTCGTTTTCTACGGCTTATCAATCCTTTTACGTGTTATTTAAAGCCAGGAAGTATTTTTAGATTGCAAGGATCTTTTTTTGCGTTAATAATGATTTAGTGATAGAAGTCTTACGAATTAACCCATAGCTGGATGGAGAAAAGATGGATTCATAACTTTTATTCTCCAATTAACAATTCCAAATCATTATCGATTATATAAAACACACATCGAAGCTTACAGCACCTGGCATTCCCGAGCGGTTACTCATCTAGGTACTGACCACGCTCATTACAATATCTATGAATCCCTTTTCATTATCTATCTATCTATCTATCTATCTATCTATCTATCTATCTGTTATATACTATACCTATGAACACTAATGTGTATGTCTCAATCCTCATAAATACGTTGGACACTATTGTAGATGCGGGTAATATGCTTTCTAAGTAGTCCACCACTAGCAGTGGTTTACCTACTTCACGCCGCTGGCGAGTATTGTATTTCGTTGATATTATAAAGATTAACATTTCATTCCCAACCTCCGTTTTGGTTATTCCTCATTCAGTAACCCTTTCCTAGGTTATAACAATTCTATTTTTGCTTTTAAACTGGTTTGTGTGTATGTTTCTAGAGTTATAGGGACGTTTTATTTTCCGAAAATATCACGTTGTGGCCGTGTTAGTAGTTAATATTATGGAGTGAATAGAATGAACTCGACTGGAATTCGAACTTGGCTCTCCGATTCCGCAATCCGAGCCGCTATCCACAGTGCCTCAAATATGCATTTATATACACTCGTCTTTAAAACAATATAAAAATAAAATACATTAAAGATAAACATTCAAAACACGAAGTAAAGCTTAACAACACGAAAAACAAAACCCCCTTGTAAATGGCTAAAGTAGCTGAAAGATTGGGACATTGAAAATTATTTAAAATTTCTGTACCCAATTACTCGTAAAAAAAGCTAAAACGTAAGGATGCTGGAAAAACTGAATAAAAAAATAAACTTAATATTCATAGTCTGCCATATTTAATGAAAGATGCTGCTCAAATATACATTAATATATATATATATATATATATATATATATATATATATATATATATATATATATATATATATATATATATATACGAGGGTCATTCATTAAATAAGTTGAATTTTTCGGTATAAGGACTTCTAATACAGATAGAAGCTTACTCTTTTTTTTTTTTGTTTTACTTCTTTTTCACATGGATTTAATTTCTTTTGCAGATTAAAAAAAATCTTTCAGAGTTTTGGCGATTAACAAAGATGGCCGACCAAGAAGCATGCTTCAGGATTGAACAGCGGTCATTTATAAAGTTTTTGGTTGCTGAAGGGTGCAAACCAGTTGAAATTCATAGGAGAATGTCAATTGTTTTATGGTGCCACATGTTTGACCCCAAAAAATGCCTACAAATGGGCTAAATTGTTTAAAGAAAAACGGAGCCGTGTTGAGGATGAAGATAGGCCTGCGAGGCCTACAGAAGTGAGGTCTCCTGAGGTGATCGAATCAGTAAATGACCTCATTCTGTCTGACAGAAGGGTGACAGTGGATGACATTGCAAGGACTTTGAGCTTATCTGTTGGGACAAACGCAGGCGTCATCAGTCAGAAGCAGTCATCTTGCATCATGACAACGCAAGGCCTCACACAGCAGCCCAAACGGTGCAGACCATCAACGAGCTGGGCTGGGAACTGCTCCCTCATCCCCCTTACAGCCCAGACCTTGCCCCTTCAGACTTTCACCTGTTTGGTCCCTTGAAAGCGTTCACGAGAGGCACGAAGTTTAAAAGTGACGATGAAGTCAAAAGTGTTGTGAGCGACTGGCTGAGACATCAGTCCGAAGATTTTTACGCTGAGGGAATATGGAAGCTTGTGCACAGATGGGAAAAGTGTGTGACAGTGCTGGGAGACTACGTTGAAAAAAAAGTAAGCTTCTATCTGTATTTGAAGTCCCTATACCGAAAAATTCACCTTATTTATTGAATGACCATTGTATATATATATATATATATATATATATATATATATATATATATATATATAACAGTGAACATAGAAGTCAACACTTAGAGGCGACAGTCTGTTTCATGCTAGATGCAATCGTCAGACCACGAGTACTGTTATTTTTCTCGGCTATTTATATATACTGGTCAGTGGTGCATTGTGGGTAATCTATTTTGGCGGTTATTTTACCAGAAGTCGTTTATTTGTTTATTTACTTATTTGGGTTAAATTATTTTGCTTTATTTATTTTTATTTTTATTTTTTATCTTATCTTATATATTTTTTTATTTTGATCGGTGTTTTTATTAACGTAGTAAAAATTTGTTTATAAAGCTTATTTAATAGTTGTGTTTTTATTTGTGAAGATAAAGCTATTTGTTCAATTTTGTGGTTGATTGTTGTAGTTTGTTCTAACTATTATTTTGGCGGAAACAGTTTTTAATTTGTTTATTACTTCATGTATTTATTTGGATTGATTATCTTTATTTGTTTTTTCTAACGGCTAGTTTATCGGTATCGGTTGTTAGTTTATTTATATAGTTGGATGTATCCAGATCAATTTATTTTAATTGTTATTATTTATTTGTTATACTGTATATATTGACTTTCTGGTTTTCGATTTTTAAGTAACGTAGTATATTATTTTTATTTTTTATTCATTTTTTATCATTATGTAACAGTTATAGCTATATTTTTCGCCCGATTTTTGGTTAGATTTTTATAGTCTAACTAATATTTTAGTCATAATAGTTTGCTAATTTGTTTATTATTTACTTTATTAATTTGTTTCTTATTTTTTATTCTATTTCGTCTATTCTAACAGGTGTGATTTGGAAATTGGTTTGGAATAATTTATTTTGATTATTTTATTGTCATTTTGTTTGTTTATGTATTTATTTATTTTTCCCGTTTTCGATTTTTAAGTAACGTAGTAAAAATTTGTTTTCATGTCTGCATGACCTATATATATAAATAACCGAGAAAAATAAGAGCACTCGTGGCTTGACGATTGCATCTAGTATGAAATAGACTGTCGCCTCTAAGTGTTGACTTCTATGTTCACTTTTATATTTACACGCGCTCTATCTCTGATATTGAGCACTTTATTACATAAATATAGCACATCTTAAAACTATATTTCTTCATATATAAACATATATATATATATATATATATATATATATATATATATATATATATATATATATATATATATACATGCACATATCACACACACTCTCAAATAACTAAAAGATACCATACGCTTTTCTCACATCCCATTCCCAGCAACCAATAAAAATGTCAAAATGACCAAGGAGACTCAATTTAAAAAAAAAAACAACTTGAAAGAGGCCGCTTGACCAACACAAGGACTGGCCAAAATTAACGATAAAAAAGCAAATGAAAACTACAGATAAAGATCACTTTCTTCAGAAACAGTCATTCACTCATGTAGTAGGGATTTTTTCCTGATGATGGTCATGCTGGACGAAACTAGTCGCGGAAACTAAGTGAAATAATAAAACAAAAATATATTAATATAGAAACCCAGTGTGTCTGAAAATTTTAATTTTTCAATATTTTTTATTGTTCAAAACATTTATATATATATATATACCAACAATAAGCTATATAAACAAATGTTTACTACGTTAATAAAAACACCGATCAAAATAAAAAATAAATAAATAAATATATAAGATAAAAAATAAAAATTAAATTAAATAAAACAAGCAAAATAATTTGACATAAATAAATAAACAAATAAGCGACTTCCGGTAAAAGTAACCGCCAAAATAGACTACCCATAATGCACCACTAACCCTTATATATAAATAGCCGAGAAAAATAACAGCACCAGTTGCCTGACGATTGCACTAGCATGAAACAGACTGTCGCCTCTAAGTGTTGACTTCTATGTTCACTTTTATATTTTTATATATATATATATATATATATATATATATATATGCGTGTGTGTGTATGTGTGTGTGCATCTGTATGTGTGTCTGTGTGCGTCTCTCTCTCTCTGTGTGTGTGTGTGTGTGTGTGTGTGTGTGTGTGTGTGTGTGTGTGTACACGTACGCTTGTGTGTGTGAACGCATATGTAAGTAAAATATAATTACGTGTAATTAATAAGACGCAGGAGAGACGGGGTCAGTTCAGAAAAGGTCAACAAAGATCAGAAGAAGGATTGACCAGAGGCTGGTGAATTCTGCCCATCAGAAAGGTCAACGCGGAGTGACATGGGTGCTGATTTTATCTATCAGCAAATAATTCCCTAGCCTGGGCATACATAAAATATCTACGGTAAGGGTCGTGGTATCCAAAGAACCATTTGCTTCGTCATCTAAGAACGTATGACGATTAGCAACCCGAAGCAGACTACATTAACAGCCGTACACAAAGACTTACAGTAGAAGTCCTACTAAAGAAAGATACAGCCTCCGACTACTGCTTTATCCGAAGTGAACCGTTACCAATTCGGCTACGGAGGCTTATAGAGCAAGGATAAATTTACCTATGTAAAGTTCGTGTGATGTAATGGCTTGTCAGATATTGATTGTCAGAAACCAGAGTTTCAGCACGAAGACAAATCACATGCCAATCTCTGGTCATCTTGGGAGATTTGGAGGTGCACCCTTATATACCCTTGTATTCACAACACAGATATTCACAATTGATCGCAGTATACTCTTAGGCAGATCATTTATGTAAAGTAGAAAGAGGGTTGAACTGAGGAACTTTTTCGGGGGATGCCTGCCTTAATCAGCTGCCTATCGCTGGATGTTTATAGATTGGAGGTGCACCCTTATATACCCTTGTATCATCAACATAGATATTCACAATTGATCGCAGTATACTCTTAGGCAGATCATTTATGTAAAGTAGAAAGAGGGTTGGACCCAGAAACTCTATTGGGAGATGCCTGCCTTGATCAGCTGCCTATCGCTTGACGTCTAGATATTTGGAGGTGTACCCCTATATACCGTTGTATCATCAACATAGATATTCATAAAGGACCAGAGTATACTCTTAAGGAGGACATTTATGTAAATTAGAAAGTGGGTTGACCCGAGAATCTCTGTTGGGGTGTGCCTGCCTTGATCAGCTGCCTATCGCTTGACGTCTAGACATTTGGAGCTGCACCCCTATATACCGTTGTATCATCAACATAGATATTCATAAAGGACCAGAGTATACTCTTAAGCTCGCATGGCAGGAGCCTCGATCACTAAGGTTGCTGAAATGTTTGGTTTTTCAAGAGCTACCATAGCAAGATCTATGATGCTATTCGAGAAACAATGCAAAACCTCTAGCAACCGTAGCAATCCGGGCCGGACTTGCAAACTTACTGACATGGACCGACGTGCATTGAAATGCAATGTGACAAAAAAAATCATTGGTCTACTGCGGCCAAAGTGACTGCTGAGTTGAATAACCATCTGCATAGTGCAGTTTCTACGAAAATTGTTCGTCGTTAGCTCCATAAGGCTGGATATCATGGAAGAGCAGCGGTAAGGAAACCTCTTTTCTTCACTTGCAACATTCAGAAGAGGTTGAAGTGGTGCAGAGATCACAATGCCTCGTCTGCAGACCAATGGAAGCAAGTCATATTCTCAGCCGAGTCCAGTTTTTCTCTTTTCTCAACTTTAGGGCGAGTTTATGTGTGGAGGCAGCCCAAAGAAGCTTACAACCCTGACTGCCTTCTTCCAACAGTGAAGTATGGACGTGGATCAGTGATAGTTTGGTCCGCCATATCATGGAAAAATCTTGGTTCAATAGTTGCCCTGCATGATAGAATCAACAGCAAAGATTCCCTGAACATTTTGGGAGATCATGTTCATCCAATGGCCAAGACTATATCCCCTGATGGCGACTGTATCTTCCAAGACGATAATGCTCCAATACAAACCGCTCGAGTGGTTAAGAATTGGTATGAAGAGCATGAAAGTGAGCTAGAACACATGAAGTGGCCTCTCCAATCTCCAGATATCAATATTATTCAACATTTGTGGTCGATTTTGGAGCGACAAGTTAGGGGCCGCTATGCTCCACCGTTGTGTCATAAAGAGCTGGAGCAGGTGTTAATGGAAGAATGGCTGAAAATTCCTCTGGATGAAGTCGGGAAGCTGTATGATTCCATTCCTAGACGTATTAATGCTGTATGTGAGACTAAAAGAGGACGAACTCCATATTAAATAAATTTTCTTTGAATTTAACAAGTGTTTCAATTATTTTGACCAACCTCTGTATTTAAGGAGAGGATGATGTAATGGCTCATTGTAAGATATCTGAGAGGCGAGTTCAAATTCCAGTCGAGTTTGTTACATTCACTTACGCGCAAATACCCCTGGGAAAGTTATGGATCCCTCTCTTCTCCCCACCAGCTATGGCTTAATTCGCTGGTCAGACTGGAACCTATAGCCTTAGTTGTCAGCTAGTCTACTGTCGAAAGAAATGGCAACCAACTGCTGGGAAAATCTTCTGCCCAGACATAAATCGTAAGAAACATGATCGCCCAAACGTGTATCACGTATGGCACTTAACTTACACATATTTTTCTTTGGGAGTTTCTCGCTGCTAGCTTCAGATTCCTACCCGGAGACGGATATAGATTCGTAGAATTAAAATGTGCTGGTGTAATAGCTTCGTTAGGAGTGACTCAAAGGTTCGGATCCCTGACCGTCAGGCGGATAACGCCAACACAGGAAACTTTTTTACCTCCAGCACCTTTAATGAAGAGGCAAGCAATCCAAGAAAGAAGAAAATGGAGCCGTACTTCACGGCATCAGAACGATGTCTAATGAGTGTGCGAGGCACCAGGATAAGCAGATGAATTGATCCACTCCGATGGGAGGGAAGTACAAAAAAAATGAACGCGCGTGAATCTGACATCACCGACTCTCTAACAGAGGAACGGGCAGAATTATAGTATTATATTTTTTATTAATATCATTTCGTTGTATATCGTTTTATTTTAAGACATTTTCATGTTTATACATTCTTTTTTTTTATAGATACAAATATTTAAGTAAATGCTCTGTTTATAATAAACAGTATTAACAACATTTACCGGCCTGAATCTCCGAGAGATTTTCATAGAAAATATTCGTCCTCCGACAGGAATCGAACCTGTATTCTATAAGGAACCGTCATTTAGCATATATATATATATATATATATATATATATATATATATATATATATATATATATATATATATATATATATATATATATATATGTATATATATATGTATATATATATATATATATATATATATATATATATATATATGTATGTGTGTGTGTGTGTGTGTGTGTGTGTGTGTGTGTGTGTATTACTAAGAGTTAATCATACCTTGAATCAATTAGCAATATTAATACAATTATTGGCGAAATCCCTTCGCTAGTAGACATAATTATAAGCATTATACTACTAATAATCCACTGACTGATGAGATCCTTATGTATATAATGGATATGGTGTATTTTTT
Source organism: Acanthosepion esculentum (assembly GCA_964036315.1). Taxonomy (NCBI): domain Eukaryota; kingdom Metazoa; phylum Mollusca; class Cephalopoda; order Sepiida; family Sepiidae; genus Acanthosepion; species Acanthosepion esculentum. Next base: position 52,079,347 of record OZ038516.1, on the reverse strand, counting down.
AATTCAGCTAGTATTTTCGATTGCATCATGCATTCCTCATCGGGCTGCATTTTTTCCTTTAGAATCAAAACTGGAAGACGATATAAATTAGACGAAATATATATATATATATATATATATATATATATATATATATATATATATATATATATATATATATGTGAGAATTTAAAATAGATTGATCATTATGAACAGGAGTTGTCCATAGAGATATATTCGTATATACGTAAGTCTGTATCCGTCTCATAATGGCGGCGGAATCATGGCACATTGGCTTATCATAACTGACAAAGGTAAGTCCAATATTATCTTGGATGCAGACTGTATGTCAATACGATTAAAACGGCTACAATTTTGACTATGACATCAGCTTCCGTGTATGTTACTAGCTCGATTCTTAAGACTACCGTCACTAGAGCACTCACCATCATGATAAATATCGACATATCCGAAGCTTAGCGAAGTATATCGAAAGTCCATATGCTTAGAGAACTCTGTGAGGATTTCTCTCTCCCGTTCTCTCTACCTATCGCCCAATGCAAGAGGGACAAGTCTACCCTACTATTTAATTCAGGTAGTTTAATATATATTAAAAACTAATTGACAATACAAGGAAGTAAAGAATTAGATGAAAGAAATACTAGTCGAAAATTAATAACAATGGACAATGCTTCATTCTGCATACTAGCTGCTACTCAAAGAAATAAGCTCCAGTCAAACCTACTATTTCAATCAAGGAGTTAAATGCATTGTCTATAATAATTGACTAACCAGCAGGAGTCATTCAAATTTAGCCATATAGCTATATTCTCTACTTCTACTTCTTATGGATGGCAGTTGCAATAAAAAGCAAGAGAAATGAAGATGAAAGAAATACTAGTGAAAAATGAATAATAATTGACAATGCTTCATCTAAGAAGGCTAACCAGCAGGAGTCATTCAAATTTAGCCATATAGCTATATTCTCTACTTCTACTTCTTATGGATGGCAGTTGCAATAAAAAGCAAGAGAAATGAAGATGAAAGAAATACTAGTGAAAAATGAATAATAATTGACAATGCTTCATCTAAGAAGGCTAACCAGCAGGAGTCATTCAAATTTAGCCATATAGCTATATTCTCTACTTCTACTTCTTATGGCTGGCAGTTGCAATAAAAAGCAAGAGAAATGAAGATGAAAGAAATACTAGTGAAAAATGAATAATAATTGACAATGCTTCATCTAAGAAGGCTAACCAGCAGGAGTCATTCAAATTTAGCCATATAGCTATATTCTCTACTTCTACTTCTTATGGATGGCAGTTGCAATAAAAAGCAAGAGAAATGAAGATGAAAGAAATACTAGTGAAAAATGAATAATAATTGACAATGCTTCATCTAAGAAGGCTAACCAGCAGGAGTCATTCAAATTTAGCCATATAGCTATATTCTCTACTTCTACTTCTTATGGATGGCAGTTGCAATAAAAAGCAAGAGAAATGAAGATGAAAGAAATACTAGTGAAAAATGAATAATAATTGACAATGCTTCATCTAAGAAGGCTAACCAGAAGGAGTCATTCAAATTTAGCCATATAGCTATATTCTCTACTTCTACTTCTTATGGATGGTAGTTGCAATAAAAAGCAATAGAAATAAAGATGAAAGAAATACTAGTGAAAAATGAATAATAATTGACAATACTTCATCTAAGAAGGCTAACCAGCAGGAGTCATTCAAATTTAGCCATATAGCTATATTCTCTACTTCTACTTCTTATGGATGGTAGTTGCAATAAAATGCAAGAGAAATGAAGATGAAAGAAATACTAGTGAAAACTGAATAATAATTGACAATGCTTCATCTAAGAAGGCTAACCAGCAGGAGTCATTCAAATTTAGCCATATAGCTATATTCTCTACTTCTACTTCTTATGGATGGCAGTTGCAATAAAAAGCACGAGAAATGAAGATGAAAGAAATACTAGTGAAAAATGAATAATAATTGACAATGCTTCATCTAAGAAGGCTAACCAGCAGGAGTCATCCAATTTTAGCTATATAGCTATATTCTCTACTTCTACTTCTTATGGATGAGAGTTGCAATAAAAAGCAAGAGAAATGAAGATGAAAGAAATACTAGTGTAAAATGAATAATAATTGCCAATGCTTCATCTAAGAAGGCTAACCAGCAGGAGTCATTCAAATTTAGCCATATAGCTATATTCTCTACTTCTACTTCTTATGGATGGCAGTTGCAATAAAAGGCAAGAGAAATGAAGATGAAAGAAATACTAGTGAAAAATGAATAATAATTGACAATGTTTCATCTAAGAAGGCTAACCAGCAGGAGTCATTCAAATTTAGCCATATAGCTATATTCTCTACTTCTACTTCTTATGGATGGTAGTTGCAATAAAAAGCAATAGAAATAAAGATGAAAGAAATACTAGTGAAAAATGAATAATAATTGACAATACTTCATCTAAGAAGGCTAACCAGCAGGAGTCATTCAAATTTAGCCATATAGCTATATTCTCTACTTCTACTTCTTATGGATGGGAGTTGCAATAAAATGCAAGAGAAATGAAGATGAAAGAAATACTAGTGAAAAATGAATAATAATTGACAATGCTTCATCTAAGAAGGCTAACCAGCAGGAGTCATTCAAATTTAGCCATATAGCTATATTCTCTACTTCTACTTCTTATGGATGGCAGTTGCAATAAAAAGCAAGAGAAATGAAGATGAAAGAAATACTAGTGGAAAATGAATAATAATTGACAATGCTTCATCTAAGAAGGCTAAGCAGCAGGAGTCATTCAAATTTAGCCATATAGCTATATTCTCTACTTCTACTTCTTATGGATGGCAGTTGTAATAAAAAGCAAGAGAAATGAAGATGAAAGAAATACTAGTGAAAACTGAATAATAATTGACAATGCTTCATCTAAGAAGGCTAACCAGCAGGAGTCATTCAAATTTAGCCATATAGCTATATTCTCTACTTCTACTTCTTATGGATGGGAGTTGCAATAAAAAGCAAGTGAAATGAAGATGAAAGAAATACTAGTGAAAAATGAATAATAATTGACAATGCTTCATCTAAGAAGGCTAACCAGCAGGAGTCATTCAAATTTAGCCATATAGCTATATTCTCTACTTCTACTTCTTATGGATGGGAGTTGCAATAAAATGCAAGAGAAATGAAGATGAAAGAAATACTAGTGAAAACTGAATAATAATTGACAATGCTTCATCTAAGAAGGCTAACCAGCAGGAGTCATTCAAATTTAGCCATATAGCTATATTCTCTACTTCTACTTCTTATGGATGGCAGTTGCAATAAAAAGCACGAGAAATGAAGATGAAAGAAATACTAGTGAAAAATGAATAATAATTGACAATGCTTCATCTAAGAAGGCTAACCAGCAGGAGTCATTCAAATTTAGCCATATAGCTATATTCTCTACTTCTACTTCTTATGGATGGGAGTTGCAATAAAATGCAAGAGAAATGAAGATGAAAGAAATACTAGTGAAAACTGAATAATAATTGACAATGCTTCATCTAAGAAGGCTAACCAGCAGGAGTCATTCAAATTTAGCCATATAGCTATATTCTCTACTTCTACTTCTTATGGATGGCAGTTGCAATAAAAAGCACGAGAAATGAAGATGAAAGAAATACTAGTGAAAAATGAATAATAATTGACAATACTTCATCTAAGAAGGCTAACCAGCAGGAGTCATTCAAATTTAGCCATATAGCTATATTCTCTACTTCTACTTCTTATGGATGGGAGTTTCAATAAAAAGCAAGAGAAATGAAGATGAAAGAAATACTAGTGGAAAATGAATAATAATTGACAATGCTTCATCTAAGAAGGCTAAGCAGCAGGAGTCATTCAAATTTAGCCATATAGCTATATTCTCTACTTCTACTTCTTATGGATGGCAGTTGCAATAAAAAGCAAGAGAAATGAAGATGAAAGAAATACTAGTGAAAAATGAATAATAATTGACAATACTTCATCTAAGAAGGCTAACCAGCAGGAGTCATTCAAATTTAGCCATATAGCTATATTCTCTACTTCTACTTCTTATGGATGGGAGTTTCAATAAAAAGCAAGAGAAATGAAGATGAAAGAAATACTAGTGGAAAATGAATAATAATTGACAATGCTTCATCTAAGAAGGCTAACCAGCAGGAGTCATTCAAATTTAGCCATATAGCTATATTCTCTACTTCTACTTCTTATGGATGGCAGTTGCAATAAAAAGCACGAGAAATGAAGATGAAAGAAATACTAGTGAAAAATGAATAATAATTGACAATACTTCATCTAAGAAGGCTAACCAGCAGGAGTCATTCAAATTTAGCCATATAGCTATATTCTCTACTTCTACTTCTTATGGATGGGAGTTTCAATAAAAAGCAAGAGAAATGAAGATGAAAGAAATACTAGTGGAAAATGAATAATAATTGACAATGCTTCATCTAAGAAGGCTAACCAGCAGGAGTCATTCAAATTTAGCCATATAGCTATATTCTCTACTTCTACTTCTTATGGATGGCAGTTGCAATAAAAAGCAAGAGAAATGAAGATGAAAGAAATACTAGTGGAAAATGAATAATAATTGACAATGCTTCATCTAAGAAGGCTAACCAGCAGGAGTCATTCAAATTTAGCCATATAGCTATATTCTCTACTTCTACTTCTTATGGATGGCAGTTGCAATAAAAAGCAAGAGAAATGAAGATGAAAGAAATACTAGTGGAAAATGAATAATAATTGACAATGCTTCATCTAAGAAGGCTAACCAGCAGGAGTCATTCAAATTTAGCCATATAGCTATATTCTCTACTTCTACTTCTTATGGATGGCAGTTGCAATAAAAAGCAAGAGAAATGAAGATGAAAGACATACTAGTGGAAAATGAATAATAATTGACAATGCTTCATCTAAGAAGGCTAACCAGCAGGAGTCATTCAAATTATACAGCTATATTCTCTATTCCTATTAGACTTACATACGGGAGTTGAAAAAATAAAATATGGTAGAACAACAGGTTTGAAGCATTTTTGGAAGCAGATTTACAACCTGTGTATCATAATAGTGTGCGTTTTATACGCAGAAAATGTGGTCGATTTTTCCGAGATTGCTGGGATCTTTAATACGGATTCTTATTACAGCATCGAAAGAAAAAAATCTTCTGGAAGGACAGGTATTTAGAATCGAATCGAATAGTAATTCTCCAGAGAGGGAAATTCTAAGTGAATGCACAAATAAGATAATCAGAAATTGGTTGTTTCGTTCAAATTGGGGGGAACACAGGATAAATCACAAGAGAATTGTAATGAGGCTCGGGTTTGTGGGGGTGGCAGGTAAAGAATTGACTTTAAATTTTGGCACGGAGTTTTTTTCTAAAGAGAACGAAGAAGGAGAAAAAAGTTTTTGCACAATAGCTTGAATTTGAAACTGAACTAAGGCTACTGGAAACCACACACCTAATCTCACATCTCTCTCTCTCTCTATATATATATATATATATATATACATATATATATATATATGTATATATATATATATATATATATATATATATATATATATATATACATACATACATATATATATATATATATATATATATATATACATATATATATATATATATATATATATACATATATATATATATATATATATATATATATATATATATATATATATATATATATACTGCAGTTAAATTCAACGTCAGACATAGAAAGATGCAGACACACACGCACACACATACACACGCACACACACACGCACACACACATGCAGACACACACGCACACACACACGCACACACACATGCAGACACACACATGCAGACACACACATGCAGACACACACGCATGCGCACGCGCACACATACTCACGCACACACACACACAGGCACACACACACACGCACGCACACACGCAGACTCACACACACATATATTGTGTGTATTGAGACTGCATTTTTCATTAATGCATGTTTCGTTAAATAATATAGACAAGTTTTGTCTATTTATTTTAAGTAAATTCCTTTCATATTGTCGAATAAGCTTTTTAGCATTATCACTGAAACACGACAGAAAATCACCATGTTGATACATGCTTTTATTTTTAATTTTGTCTAAGCTTTCGGCCTACATAAGACATCATCAGAGATTCCAAGTACATTACAACTAATTAAATAAAAAAATTAAATAACAAAGATGGTAAACTTTGTTTTAGATTAGTTATGCGGACATTGCAAAAATCATAGTTTGTTTTGTTTGCATGGAAGATTGCTATGAAACGATTAATTCGTGCATATGAAACACAGGAAGCAAATATCGAGAGAGCGTGTTATACAGAATGATCAACAATCTGAACAACACCAGCACACTTAAACCCTAGATCACGATGACTTGTGACTTCGTGCTAACTCAGCTATCGACGGTCACAAGTTTTCGGTGCACCCAATTTCACTCACAAGGCTTGGGTCAACTCGTGGTATGTTTTTCTGGCATTTTCTAAAGGTACCGCACGCTGGGATCGCCCAGCTTCAGAACGATCCAATAACATAAGGAATTATCCTTCCTGACAAATCGACCATGGTGTGATTCGAACCCGAGCCTCATTGTCATATAATACATACACACACACACACACACACACACACACACACACACACACACACACACATATATATATGTCTGTATAATGGGCTCTACCGTCGGTTTCGACGTATGAGGATCTGACAGCTTAGTTGATTCAGTTTTGAAATTTTGTGCGATAATCTTAAGTGGAACTTAAGACCCGCTAGTGATTTACAAAGGAGGCCACATATGGAACACGGGTAAGGTTTTTAGGATGAGATCACTGTTAGATTGGCTGGCCTTTTAGATCTTGCTCTCGCTTCTTGAGGTCGATTCAAACAATCTGATTGAAAACTGATGAGTCCACCAAAACACGTTGATCTCCATTCTTCCCGCTCCAAGGTTAAGCGCTCAACGGTGTTTATGAGGTATATTGACAGCTGACAAGTTGCTCTTCAGTTTGTCTTTTTTATTTTTGCCATGGGCGTCCTAAATTCCTGTAGCACTGATCTAACTGGCTGTACATTAGGATTTTGGGTGTCCTGTCATCAGATATTCTCAAGACATGACCAGTCTACCGTAACTGAAAATGTATGAGAAAAGTCTCGATTCCTCCAATATTACACCTGTTAAGCAGGTCTACGTTAAATGTCCTATCTTGAAGTTTAACTCCACAGATGGCACGCAGACAGTTTTTATGGAAAACATCCAGCTGGCGTATATGGTACATACACGTATATATATATATATATATATATATATAGAGAGAGAGAGAGATAGATAGATAGATAGATAGATAGATAGATAGATAGATAGATAGATAGATTCTCAGAGAAAGTACGTATATCTGTAGAAATGATAAAATGAATGAAAGGACAATGAAAACTCTGCTTAGTTTTTAGCCGACGCAAATGTGATAGTTTTATTTTGCAACAAGTACATATTTCACTATTACTCAAGATTTCCGAATTTAAGAACGGTCGTAAATATTCATCAGGTTAATTGAAAAGTTTAGGTGTTAGAACCAAAATTACGCCATATATCACTTTCAAAATATTTTTTAAATTAAAAGACGCTCATCAATATTCAACAGGTTAGCTGAAATGTGTAGGCATTTAGAACTTAGATGACGTCATTTAGTATACTCGACAAAGTTTCTTTTTTTTGTATTATATATCTCTGAAAGCTGAAATGCTGGATGAAATTATCTCCTGTTAATTCCCCTCTCCGAGTTCTCCATTACCATAACCGTGTATTGAACTCACACTCTTTGGGTCCTGTCAATGGATCTAACAAATGTCTTTATCCACTGTGCCATGACAAGGTTAAGGAGGACTCGGAAAGGGGAATTAACAGGAGATAACTGATAACTGATATCCATTAAGCATGTCATGTGGAACTAGAACAGTCTACTACAGTGAGCGACATAACGGGTTCACCTGAAGAAGCCCGGAGCGTACAACAGCCGAGACGTTGTAATAAATATGGCGACAAAGATGACGACAATAATCCGAATAATGTAAATAGTGTACATAATACCTCATCTCAAAAATATAGACTGATACTGAAGAAGGCCGGAGCGTACAACGACCGAAACGTTGTAATAAATATGGCGACACAAATGATTACAATAGTCAGAATAATGTAAATAGTGTACATAATACCTCATCTCAAAAATATAGACAGATACTGAAAAAGGCCGGAGCGTACTCTTTGGGTCATGTCACTGGAAACGTTGTGATAAATATGATGACAAAGATGAGGACAATATTACGAATAAGGTAAATAGTATACAAAACTTTAGTTGATCAAATTTAATGTTAGATGACATTAGAGATCAATGTGAAATATTAATTTTCTGGTAAAATTAAAAATTATAAAAGAAAATTTTCAGATTCTAAGTTTAAACCGACTAGCGAATTTAAAATATTACAAAATTATTAAAAAGAAAAATATGGATGTGGATGACCATATATGTGTGTGTGTGTGTGTGTGAGTATATATATATATATATATATATATATATATATATATATATATATATATATATATATATATGTTTGTATGTATGTATATTTATCCGTTTTTGGGAATATCTTAACCTTGGATATATATATATATATATATATATATATATATATATATGTTTGTATATCTGATACATATTTTGTCAATATATATATATATATATATATATATATATATCTTGTATATTTAGGCAACAATCCTTCGTTTATATATATATTGGGATTAATACAAATGCAAAATTTGTCGCTTTGCTGACTGAAGTTATATTCAGTTATTATATATATATATATATATATATATATATATATATATATATATATATATATATGCATGTATTTGTAAAAAATGGATTAAATACAAAAACACACATAGATAAAATAGTTTAATAAAAATGCACTTACACACAACAATTGCAAACACACACATGTATATATATATATATATGTGTTTGCAATTGGGTGTATGTAAGTGCATTTTTATTAAACTATTTTATCTATGTGTATTTTTGTATTTAATCCATTTTTTACAAATACATGCATATATATATATATATATATTCAAATATATATATATATATATATATATATATATATATATATATATATATATATATATATATATATATATATATATATATATATATATATATATATATATATATATATATATCATTGATGATAAGTGGATAAAGGCGTTGGTTAGATGCAGTGACAGAACCCAGTGTGTGAGTTCAATACCCTTTTAAGTCAGTGGAGAACTTTCAGGGGGAAAAATTAACAGGAGATAACTGATAACTGCATCCATTAAACATGGCACGTGGAACTAGAACAGTCTACCCCAGTGAGTGAAATAAAGGGTTCAGTTCGACATTCCAACCACCGGAAGAAGCCAGGAGCGTACAACAGCCGAAACGTTGTAATAAATATGGCGACAAAGATAAGGACAATAGTCCGAATAATGTAAAAAGTGTACATAATACCTCATCTCAGAAATGTAGACAGATACTGAAGAACGCCCGAGCGTACAACGGCCGAAACGTTGTAATAAATATGGCGACAAAGATGATTACAATAGTCCGAATAATGTAAATAGTGTACATAATACCTCATCTCAAAAACATAGACAGATACTGAAGAAGGCCGGAGAGTATAACGGCCGAAACTTTGTAATAAATATGGCGACAAAAATAAGGACAACAGTCCGAATAATGTAAATAGTGTACATAATACCTCATTTCGGTAGGTATACTTTCTTTATATCTGCCATGTCTTTTCAGAACGTAGGCGATCATAGCTCTCCACTCTATCCCTTGCAGCTCTCCGCAAGTTCCTTTTTTCTGCTCTCTCCCCCAGACCACGTTCTCTCATCCACTTGCTTAAGCCCGCCAGGTATGTCACGCGTTATTTTCTCTTTCCCTCTATTCGACCCGTAAGTATCACATTCTCCAGATCTTCCTTCATCATTATGTGCCCCAGAAACTTCTCTATGATCTCATCGTTGCTCAGTCCATGATATCCTTAGCATCGTTCTGTAGAAACAAATCTCCGTCGCCTCGAGTTTCTTCTTCATCTTTGAGGAAATCGTCCAACATTCGCTGCCTTAAAGTAGGACAGATGCCACGTAACAGATCAGTATTCTTTTCTTTATTACCAAAGAAATCCTCCTCTCTTGCAATACTCTGCCTAGCTTTTGGTAATGCGTCCTTGGCCATCTCAATAAGTCTACGGTTCTCAGTGTCACACGTACCGTCCTCCGTCAAGACGCTTCCCAGATATTTAAACTTCCACGTCTAATTGATTTTAATGGTCCCGACGTGAAAATCGCATTTCGGTCTCATCCTTTTACTGATGACCATGCATTCTGTTTTCTTGTAGTTTATGGTTACTCCCTACCTCTCACTCTCCTTCGCTACCTTCTGTAGGAGATTTTGTAATTTCTTTTCCGTGTTTGCTATCAGTACTTTGTCATCTGCGTTTCTTATATTGTTTAGATTATGGCGCTAATACTAAATCACGGTCGGGTTTCCAATACTTTCAGAATTCCCACGCTGTATAGGTTGAACAGGTCTGGTGAGAAGACGCATCCTTGCCTTATGTCCCTCTCTATCTTTGTATATTCACTGAACTGGTTCCCTATGTGCATGCATGATGTTTACTGGCAATACAGGATCTTGAGTATTCTGATCTTCCCAGATATATCCAGGTTCCTGAGCAGTTCCATCAAATATTCTTAGTGCTCTTATGTAAAAACCTATAATTATGAGAGATGTAATTTTATAAGTGTAGGTTGAGTAGAAGTTTTGCTGGGTAGATTTTCTGTAAAAGTCAAAATTGTGTTCGCTATTGTTTCTGTGCATATGTTGTCTCGGAAATGAAGAGTCTGGTTTGCTTCAGGTTCAAAGATCAAGTCTTTAACTTTAAAAATGTCCTTGGGATTGGTTTATTTTGTTTAATGGGTTATTTAACGCCGACAACATTTTTAGGATAGATTCGTATGAATAGAATATGTATTCTTTGGTTTAGATTGGTTTGGTTTATATTGTTTTACGGCATATCAACCTCAATGGGTTATTTAATGCCGACAACATTTTGAGGATAGATTCGTATGAATAGAATATGTATTCTTTGGTTTAGATTGGTTTGGTTCATTTTGTTTTACGGCATATCAACCTCAACGGCGTATTTAATGCCGACAACACTTTCAGGATAGATTTGTATGAATAGTATATGTATTCTTTGGTTTAGATTGGTTTGCTTTATTTTGTTTTACGACATATCAACATCAATGGGTTATTTAATGCCGACAACATTTTTAGGATAGATTCGTATGAATAGAATATGTATTCTTAGGTTTAGATTGGTTTGGTTTGCTTTGTTTTACGACATATCAACCTCAATCGGTTATTTAATGCCGACAACATTTTGAGGATAGATTCGTATGAATAGAATATGTATTCTTTGGATTAGATTGGTTTAGTTCATTTTGTTTTACGGCATATCAACCTCAATGGGTTATTTAATGCCGAAAACATTTTGATGATAGATTTGTATGAATAGAATATGTATTCTTTGGTTTAGATTGGTTTGGTTTATTTTGTTTTATGGCATATGAACCTCAACGGCTTATTTAATGTCGCCAACATTTTGAGGATAGATTCGTATGAATGGAATATGTATTCTTTGGTTTAGATAGGTTTGCTTTATTTTGTTTTACGGCATATCAACCAATTTTTATTGCTGGTAATATTTTTCCTTTAAAATTGTATTGCTGTTAATATTATTTTTCCAAAAAAATGTTGCTGGTAAAAATTAAATATTTGCCCATAGATGTTACCCTATCAGGTGCTACCACACCGGGTCAGCGTGGACCTGGGAACACCAGCAATTACGAGAAGTGGTTCAACCCTCATCAAAACCTCCTGATCAGAGGCCTTGCTGCTGGAGGTAGTTCATCGTCTTACCCAGGACGTGGATGTAGTATAGCGTCTTACACAGGTTAGAAAAATGTCCTTTCGAAGATTCTTTATGAGGTAATCAATGTTTCATCACTTAAACATTTCAGTTTAATTGATGAATATTTATGAGCGATTTAAAAATTATGAGTAACTGTGTAATATTTACCTACTACAAAATAAAACTATCACATTTGCTTTGATAATGTACGTCAGATGACGAAACACGTCGGCCAAAAATTAATTATAGTTTTCCGCTTGTACTTTCATTCATATATATATATATATATATATATATATATATATATATATATATATATATATATATATATATATATATATGTATATATAAATATATATATATATATAGAGAGAGAGAGAGAGAGAGAGAGAAAGAGAGAGAGGGGAGGATAATAAGAAGAGGAAGACGAATATCCATGAATAATTATAGTCTCCGTTTTCTTATTATCATTATAATTTTTTTCTAGTATACATTGTGCTCTCCCTGACGTGCCTTAACCGATTGGGCCCACAGAGGAGCGTTCGGTTAGCAAGGTCGATTTTACTGTTTGTAAACACAATTGTCTTCATGATTTTCTCTCAGTCATTCATATCTGCACAATGCGTATCCAAATGTAAACACATGACGTCATACATTATGAAATGGACAATGTCCGACTGCAGTAAAATCGACCTTGCTAATCGAACGCTACTCTGTGGCCGAATCGGTTAAAGACACGTCAGGCTATATGATGGTTCCGTATAGGATACAGGTTCAATTTCTGTCGGAGGACGAATATTTTCTATGAAAGTTTCTCGGATATTAAGGCCAGTAAATATTGTTAATAGTGTTTATCATAAACAGAGCATTTACTTAAATAACTCTATCTATAAAAAGAACGTATTAACATAAAAAATATATTAAATAATTGTCGGACTTTGTCCATTTCATTCATATATATATATATATATATATATATATATATATATATATATATATATATATATATATATATATATATATATATATATATATATGAGACAACGTTATATGTTTTTGTATATCAAGAAAAATATTGTTGAAAAATGTATGACAAAGTGAAGAAAGTTTTATTGTGACGCCTTTCATCTGAGGAATTCATCGGGCTAAATTTGTTATGATGGGGCGACTACACATGCGCACGAACGAGGGGTGCTGGGAATTAAATTCTTTTTCTTTTTTTTTTTTAATCTCGCCGATTTCCTTTTTATATTTCTTTTTTTCCTTTCCATCACTTTTGTTAGTAGATATCCCACACTGTGATAATAGGATTTCTGTTAGGAATAATGAAAAGGAAAACAACATTTTTTGACATTTTGTCTTTCTTTTTCCGACGCCATTTTTCCTTCCTCCTTTATTCATAAATTCTTCCGAATCATTTCTTTTCGTTTTTTGCCATGATAACTTTTCATTTCTTTCTTTCTTTTTTTTTTATTTCATCATTCGCTAATTTCTCATTTATTATATTGCTTTTCTACAGAATTCGTCCTTCCGAGATTTCTTTCGTTTTTTTTTTATTCATTTTTCTTTTCCTTTTTTAATTTTAATTTGTGTTTTCATTCACTTTTTTTTCCATTTTCATTTTTTTTCATTACTTAAAAGATAATTTGTTCCTTTTTTTTTAATTTTATTTATTCACCTTATTTCTTTCGTTTGTACTTATTTTTATTATTTTTCTAAGATTCATACTTTGTTTCTTTTTTCTTCTCCAATTTTTTTCAGTAACGATTTTTTTCTGTTTTCTTTCTTCCATTAATTCTCTGTTTTGTTCTTTTTTCTCTATTTTTTTTCTTTTTTTTTATCCTTTTTTCAGTTTTTATATTAGGGTTGTTTACCATTAATTTCTTTCATTTGATTTTCCTTTTGCGTCATCCAGCCTTTCTCTCTCTTCTTTTTTTTTTTTTCGTATATTTGAAATCGTTTCATTAACTTATTCTCTGTCTTTCTATCTTTAGTTCTTTTATCAAATTCATCAATATTTTTCTGCTTCTTTCTTCAATCTCCGTTTCTAATCAGTTCTGTTAAATTTTTCACTCCTTCTCTATTTCTCATTCGACTTTCTTTCTTTTCATTTCTTTGTTTTTTTTTTTCTCTCTCTCAACTGTTCATCCTTTTGGTACTTTTTCTTTCTTTTCTTTCTAGCTTTCTTTCTTCTTTTGGTACTTCTTTCCTTACTTCTTTACATTCTTTCTTCCTTTCTTTATTTTTTTACTCTCTTTCTTTCATCCTCTCTTTCTTTCCTTCTTTTCTTTCCTTCTTTCTTCTGTCTGTTATTTCTTTCTTTTTAGTTTTTTTCTTCCTTCTTTTCGTTTTTTCCTTCTTTCTTTCTTTCTTTCTTTCTTTATTTATTTATTTCGCCCTTCCTTCCTTCTTTCCATTCTTTCATTCTTCCTACTTTATTCCCGTTCTTTCGTTTTTCTCATTCGACTTTCTTTACTTTTCTCTACTTTTCTTTTCTTTTCTTTTCTTTCTTTCTTTCTTCCCCCTTCTTTGGATCCTTTCTTTCTTTCTTCCACTCTTTCTTCCTTCCTTCCTTCCGTTATTTCTTTTTGCTTTCTTACACTCTTTCTTTCTTCATACTTTTTCTTCTTCCTATATATATTTATTTCTATTAATTTGTGTCTTTTTCCTTCCTTCAGTTTTCTTTTTCATTTCCGTTCTTTATACCTTTCTTTCTACGGGTTTCTCCCTGTGCTCTCTTCTTTCTTTCTTTCTTTCTTTATTTATTTATTTCTTCCTTCCTTTCTTTCTTTCTTTCTTTCTTTCTCATTGTTCTTTTCAGTCGGCATTTGTGATTTTTCAATCGTTTTTTATCATATACATTTGTTGTTCTTTTAAATGAATTTTCTTTTTCATCATTTCTTCCTTTGTTTCTTCTTTTCACTTTTTTATTTTATTCTTTCCGTTAATTCATATTTCTTTTTCCTTTTTCTTACTTCTATTTTTCTTTTTATCTTTTATTTCATTTATGTTTTAATTTCTTTCTTTCGTTTCAGTACAATTTTTTCTTCTCTCTCTTTTTTCTACTAATTTATCTATTTTCTTCGTTTCTTTTTTCTTTACATTTCCTTCAACCTCATTCTTCCCATTATATTATAGTTCTACCTATCTTTATCCTTTATTTCATTTTCTCTCACATTTTTATCTTTTTCTATCAATTTACCTATCTTCTTTTCTGTGTTTCTTTTTCCTTCTTTTTTCATTCATTTCTTTCTTTCTTTCACATTGCCTTTGTTTATCCATATGTCTTTCTCTTTCCATTCTTTTTTCATAATATTCATCAATTATTAGTTCTTACACTTTTAAAAGACTTTTTCTTTCTTTTAAAAATCTTTTTTTTTCCTCTTCTTTTCTTTTTTCTTTATTCTCTTTTTCTTTTTTCTTTTTTCTTTTAAAAGTCTATTTCTTTTTCTTTATTCTTCATTTCTTTTTTTTTTCTTTCTATTCTTTAGTTTTGGTGAATTCATCGTGTTTTTTCCTTCTTCCTCTTTTTTCTAACTTTTATTTAATTTACTTTTTTGTTCTTCTTTTATTTGTTTCTTCTTTCATTTTGTATTTTTGTTATAATTTTCCTATTTATTTATTTCTTCCTTTCCTTCATTCGTTTTTGTTTGCATTCGTTCTTCCTTTCTTCCCTTCGTCCTTTCTTTCTTTCTTTCTTTTTTCCTTTCTTTCTTTCTTTCTTCCTTCCTTTCGTTCTTTCTTTCTTCCTTTCGTTCTTTCTTTCTTTCTTTATTCATTTCTTCCTTTCGTCTTTCTTTCTTTCTTCCTTTCGTTCTTTCTTTCTTTCTTTCGTTCCTACTTTCTTTCTTTGTTTCTTCCTTTCGTTCTTTTCTTTCTTTCTTTCTTCCTTTTGTTCTTACTTTCCTTCTTCTTTTCTTTCTTTCTTTCTTCCCCCTTCTTTGGATCCTTTCTTTCTTTCTTCCACTCTTTGTTCCTTCCTTTTTTTTTTCTTATTCCTCTTCTTTTCTTTATTTCTTTATTCTCTTTTCCTTTTTTCTTTTTTCTTTTAAAAATCTTTTTTCTTTCTATTCTTTTTCATCGTGTTTTTTCCTTCTTCCTCTTTTTTCTAACTTTTATTTAATTTACTTTTTTGTTCTTCTTTTATTTGTTTCTTCTTTCATTTTCTATTTTTGTAATAATTTTCCTATTTATTTATTTATTTATTCCTTTCCTTCATTCATTTTTGTTTTCATTCTTTCTTCCTTTCTTCCTTTCGTCCTTTCTTTCTTTCGTTCTTTCTTTCTTTCTTCATTTCGTTCTTTCTTTCTTCATTTCGTTCTTTCTTTCTTCCTTTCGTTCTTTCTTTCTCCCTTTGTTTCTTCACATTCCCATCATTCGACTGTCATTTTATGACATGTCATTATCATCTATCATTTCTCTTTTTTCTTTTCTGTCTTTTTTCTTTTCATTATTTCCTTATTCTTTTCGTTCTTTCTTTCTTTCTTTCTTTCTTTCATTCTTTCCTTCCTTCCTTCCGTTAATTCTTTCTTTCTTCCTCTTGTTCTTTCTTTCTTCACATTCCTATCGTTCGACCTTCATCCTATTGTATGTCTTTATCAACTACATTTTCTCTTTTATATTTCTGTCTTTTTCCTTTTTATTCTTTCGTTATTCTTTTCCTTCTTTCTTTTCGTTCTTCCTTTCTTTTTTCTTCCTTACTTCTTTTTACAATTCGTTTTTCTTTCTTTCTTTCTTTCTTCCTTTCGTACTTTCATTCTTCACATTCCTATCGTTCGACCTTCATCCTATCGTATGTCTCTATCATCTACCTTTCCTCTTTTATATTTCTCTCTTTTTTCTTTTCATTCTCTTATTTTCGATCTTTCTTTTTTCCCTTCGTTTTCTTTTCGTTCTTTTGTTCTTTCTTTCTTAACATTCCTATCATTGGAGCTTCATACTATCGTATATACTTCTCATCTATCTTTTCTCTTTTTCATTTCATTTTTTCATTCTTTTTTCTTCTTTTCATTCTTTCTTTCTTTCTTCTTTCCTTTCTTTCTTTCTTCTTTTCGTTTTTGCTTTCGGTTTTTCTTTCACTCTCTCTTTCTTTTTTCTTTCTTTCTTTCTTTCTTCTTTTCGTTTTTGCTTTCGGTTTTTCTTTCACTCTCTCTTTCTTTTTTCTTTCTTTCTTTCTTTCTTCTTTTCGTTTTTGCTTTTGGTTTTTCTTTCTCTCTCTCTTTCTTTTTTCTTTCTTTCTTTCTTTCTTCCCATTCTCATCTATCCTTATCCGATATGGCGTCTTTATCTTTCTACCTATCTTTATCCTTTTTTCTCTTTTTTTTCATTTCTCTCTTTCTTCCTTTCGTTCTTTCTTTCTTTCACTCTTTCTTTATTCCTTCCTTCCTTCCTTCCTTCCTTCCTTCCTTCCTTCCTTCCTTCCGTTAATTCTTTCTTTCTTCCTCTTGTTCTTTCTTTCTTCACATTCCTATCGTTCGACCTTCATCCTATCCTATGTCTTTATCATCTACATTTTCTCTTTTATATTTCTGTCTTTTTCCTTTTTATTCTTTCCTTATTCTTTTCTTTCTTTCTTTTCGTTCTTTCTTTTCTTTGTTCCTTCATTTCTTCCTTAATTCCTTCCTTTTTCTTATTTTATCTTCAGACTTCGTTTGTTTCGT
>OZ038516.1:51981607-52056607 GCA_964036315.1 Acanthosepion esculentum | reverse complement strand
ACGTGAAATACTTTAAAAAAAAAACAACTTTTAAATGAATTTTTTTTTCATTCTTTCTTCCTTCCTTTCCTTTTTTCACTTTGTTTATTTTATTCTTTCCGTTAATTCCTTTTTCTTACTTCTTATTTTATTTATGTTTTACTTTCTTCCTTGTTCGTTTCAGTTGAATTTATTTTTTTCTCTTTTTTCTATTAATTTAGGTATTTTCTTTCTTTCTTTTTTTATTGGTTGCTTTCTTTCTTTACTTTTCATTCAAACTCTCTCCTATCACATTACTTTATAGTTCTACCTCTCTTTATTCTTTATTTACTTTTCTCTTTTTCATTTCTCTCTTTTTCTACCAATTTACCTATTTTCTTTTTCTACGTCTCTTCTTTCTTTCTTTCTTTCTTTCTTTCACATTGCCTTTGTTTATCCATATGTGTTTCTCTTTCCATTCTTTTTTCATTCATTTCTTTCATTCTTTCTCTCTTTCTTTCTTTCTTTCTTTCATTCTTTCTTTCATTCTTTCTTTCATTCTTTCTTTCTTTCTTTCTTTCACATTGCCTTTGTTTATCCATATGTGTTTCTCTTTCCATTCTTTTTTCATTCATTTCTTTCTTTCTTTCTCTCTTTCTTTCTTTCTTTCATTCTTTCTTTCATTCTTTCTTTCATCCTTTCTTTTTTTCTTTCTTTCTTTCTTTCACATTGCCTTTCTTTATCCATATGTGTTTCTCTCTCCATTCTTTTTTCATTCATTTCTTTCTTTCTTTCTCTCTTTCTTTCTTTCTTTCTTTCATTCTTTCTTTCATTCTTTCTTTCTTTCTTTCTTTCTTTCACATTGCCTTTGTTTATCCATATGTGTTTCTCTTTCCATTCTTTATTCATTCATTTCTTTCTTTCTTTCTCTCTTTCTTTCTTTCATTCTTTCTTTCATTCTTTCTTTCTTTCTTTCTTTTTTTCACATTGCCTTTGTTTATCCATATGTGTTTCTCTTTCCATTCTTTTTTCATTCATTTCTTTCTTTCTTTCTCTCTTTCTTTCTTTCTTTCTTTCATTCTTTCTTTCATTCATTCTTTCTTTCTTTTTTCACATTGCCTTTGTTTATCCATATGTGTTTCTCTTTCCATTCTTTTTTCATTCATTTCTTTCTTTCTCTCTTTCCTTCTTTCTTTCTTTCATTCTTTCTTTCATTCTTTCTTTCTTTCTTTCTTTCTTTCACATTGCCTTTGTTTATCCATATGTGTTTCTCTTTCCATTCTTTTTTCATTCATTTCTTTCTTTCTCTCTTTCTTTCTTTCTTTCATTCTTTCTTTCATTCTTTCTTTCATTCTTTCTTTCTTTCTTTCTTTCTTTCTTTCACATTGCCTTTGTTTATCCATATGTGTTTCTCTTTCCATTCTTTATTCATTCCTTTCTTTCTTTCTTTCTCTCTTTCTTTCTTTCTTTCATTCTTTCTTTCATTCTTTCTTTCTTTCTTTCTTTTTTTCACATTGCCTTTGTTTATCCATATGTGTTTCTCTTTCCATTCTTTTTTCATTCATTTCTTTCTTTCTCTCTTTCCTTCTTTCTTTCTTTCATTCTTTCTTTCTTTCTTTCTTTCTTTCTTTCACATTGCTTTGTTTATCCATATGTGTTTCTCTTTCCATTCTTCATTCATTCATTTCTTTCTTTCTCTCTTTCTTTCTTTCTTTCATTCTTTCTTTCATTCTTTCTTTCTTTCTTTCTTTCTTTCACATTGCCTTTGTTTATCCATATGTGTTTCTCTTTCCATTCTTTTTCCATAATATTCATCCATTATTTATTCTTTCACTTTTAAGTCATTTTCTTTTTTCTTTTCATCTCTCCTTTTTTTCTTTAAAAAGTATTTTCCTTCATTTAACAGTCTTTTTTCTTTCTTTCATTTTTTAAAATAACTTTTTCTTTTTTTCTTTTTTCTTTTAAAAGTCATTTTCTTTTTCATTTTTTTTATTTTTACTTCTTTTAAAGGTATTTTTCTTTCTTTTAAAATCTTTTTCTTTCATTTTGTAAAAACTTTTTTTTCTTTTTTCTTTTTTTCTTTTAAAATTTTTTTTTCTTTTCATTTTTTCTTTCCTTTTTCTTTTTTCTTTTTTCTTTTAAAAGACCTTTTCTTTCTGGCTTTACACTTTTAAATCTATTAATTTATCTTTCTCTATTTGTCGATAGATTTTTGCTGTCATTTTTTAATGAATTTTCTTTTTCATTCTTTCGTCCTATCTTTCCTCTTTTCACTTTGTTTATTTTATTCTTTCCGTTAAGTCATATTTCTTATTCCTTTTTTTTTTCCTTCCATTTTTCTTTCTTTCTTTTATTTCATTTATTCAATTTTATGTTTAATCTCCTTAGGTTTATACTTTCTTCATTGTTCTTTTCAGTTGATTTTTTTTCTTTTCTCTCTTTTTTTCTATTAATTAATCTATTTTCGTTCTTTATATCTAATCCGAAGACATAAATTCTTAAACCTTGCAAAGCATTTTCGTAACATGCTTGCACCTACTGTATCATTACTTAGCGTGTATTAGTCTTTCATTACGATTTTTGTTTTTTTATGCAATTGTTTTGGAACAAAAGTTTATTAAAACAATGTTAAAAGACAAGATAGATATTTCTGTATGGATTTATTCAACCACCTATGTCATTCTGTTCCACTACATTAGGCTATCTTCGGGGCAACTTCATGGTTCTATTCTCCCAGAAATTGGCATCTTTCTGGATGATTAACTTTTCTAAGAGTTTTTTTTTTTCAGGCTTCCCAAGAACTCGTGTTCTTTTCGACAAGGTGATTTTGTAGGAATCGCAATGAACGGTAATTCAAAAAGGCAAGATCGCGTGAGTAAGACGTATGTACTAGAATATCCCGTCCAAGTTTTACCAATTTTTAACGGGTCGGTAATGAAATGTGATGAAAGGCAACACACTTACCCAAGCTTTTAAAGCAACGTCTTTAATCAATACAATATAAGACAGTGTTTGTTTGAAATCAATGTCTTATTTTGCAGACGTTCGGAATGCACATTGCTCTTTTAGTCCTAATCGATACAATCCCAACGGCTTTTTGAGTTGTTAACCGTGGCTCCTTTCCGTTTTACCCACTACGATTTTCCCGTCACATAGTTTTTTTATCACCTGTAATCGTTTTTACAAAACAAAAATGGGCCATTTTTTGCTGCGTCCGTGTAGAGAATAACAGACGAAATGCAACCCTTTAAATGTTTTCTCCGTTAAACCAGGAAGCTCCCAAAGATTATAACGAGTCACGTAAATAAGTTTATTTTTAAATGCCTTACAATAATCACATGAGATATGTGGAGTACGTCTGTGACGTCCCGTGTCGTGCCATTATATTTCGTTTCGCTTTGTTTATCAACAACGGCATTCCTGACAGAACGTTATCATTCCTCCAGAACTGAATTTACACTTGTGAACTTAGTGATCTACTTACAAAGTTAGGTCAATATACCTGTTCTACAATATATTTTATATAGTAATATATAGTATATATACTTTAGTATATATTAAAATTGAAACAGCTAAATATCTTCTTTGCGTTATCACGCCTCCAGATCTGAATTTCCACTCGGGAACTTAGTGATCCACTTACGAACAGTACTCTTAGCTACGGCACCATCTCTATAAACGGCACATATCTTTTTTGCTGTTTGTACACAGATTTACCTGACCGAAAATAAAAGCGAATCAAATGACCAAAAAATACATCTAATTTACTTTCATTTTCACTTTTAAAGTGAAAACATTTAAAATTCGCAATCCAGTGTTTGACTCTTTGGTCAAATACAATGCAGGCTTATGCTTGTATCTATAGAAAAACACTTCCTGATTCTATAAACAAGGGGGTTGGTAACCTTTTGCTAACTATGTGCCGACTTAGCGTTTTAAAATTATTCAGTGTCCCAACAGCGTACGTATTTCTATACAAGTCAAAGTCAATATACCTCTTCTACAATATATTTTATATAGTAATATATAGTATATATACTTTAGTATATATTAAAGCTGAAATAGCTAAATATCTTCTTTGCGTTATACTAGTTACTGGCTGACACTTCGTGATGTCATTTGCGGCTGTGTGTCATTAGAAATTACCTGTCGTAAGTTACCGACCCCTGATTTAGTATATATTCAAAACTGAAACAGCTAAATCCACTCCTGATCAAAAATTGAAATTTTTTTTATAAGAGACTGTTTTGTCATGGATACATTAAAAACTTTTTCTTACTTAAGGTTACTAATTCTATAATCTAAAAGGATATGTAGAGAAAAAGTTATAATCCGCTCAATTCATTCAGAAATGAGGCGTTTTACACAGGGGTATAAATTGTTAGATCTAGGGTAATTTCAATATTTTTAGTTCACTTAGAGATTAGCAATCACTGCGTAAAGGTGTCACCATGCCTAAAACAAGCAAACTTACCGAAGTTGAGCGTGCTCGAATTCTAGATTTCCATAATCAAGCTTTGTCACAGCGGACGAACGCAGCTAAAGTAAATCGCAGTAAAACTGTCATTTGCAACTTTCTAAAGGACAGTGCGTATTATGGAAACGCAAAGTCTACTGGTAGGTCAAAAAAATTTTTTCCGGCATTGAGTAGGAGAATAAGACGGGTTGTTATGAAAACCAGTGGACTTTCTTCTAGTCAAATTAAGTCAGCCACAGATGCTGATTGCAGTCTAGTAACCATCAGACGACACTTACGACAAAAAGGCATGGTAAATAAAAAGCGCAAACAATTTCCTCGGCTGCTTCCACGTCACAAAGTGAACCGTTTAAGGTTTGGTCGTGAATACCAAACATGGGACATTGAGAAGTGGAAGAAAGTCCCGTTTTCTGATTAGAAAAAATTAAATCTCAATGGTCCTGATGACTTCCAACGATATTGGCATAAGAAAAACATGCCTCCTGAAATTTTCTCCACACGTTATAGTGGTGGAGAATCACTAATGGTATGGGGTGCCTTTTCTTACAGAGGGACGATGGAGTTCCAGGTGGTGCAGGGTCGTCAGACAGATGCTGGTTATGTTAGCATGCTACAAAAAGCGCTACAAAAAGCATCGTTGGTGACGGAGGGCCATCATTTGTGTGGGGATGGATGGCTATTCCACCAGGATAATGCTGCAATCCACGCTTCATGCCGGACCTTGACCTTTCTACAAGAGAATGGGGTCCATCTCTTGAGACATCCTGCATGCTCACCGGACTTGAACCCAATTGAAAATGTTTGGGGTGGATGGCAAGAGATGTTTATCGAAATGGCAAACAATATTCAACAAAAAATGAACTTTGTGAAGCTATCTTCAGAAGCTGGAGCAATAGTCCTCGCAGCTTAATGGAAACACTAATTTCTAGTATGCCCCAAAGAATTTTTGAACTCATCAAAACCAGTTTTAGGTAGAACTCATTATTAAATTTGGTTGTTGAATGTTTTCGTGCACTTTTCGTAGAATTTTTGTCTCTGGTCTTATAATTTTGATCAAGTGTAAAACGCCTCATTTTATAAAAATGTCAGTTTCTCAATAAAATGTTCGGATTATAACTTTTTGTCTACATAACCTTTTAGATTATAAAATTAGTAACCTTAAGTAAGAAATGTTTAACATTTTTCCATGAAAAACAGTCTTTTTAAAACAATTTTCAAGTGGTCTTAAATTTTTGATCAGGAGTGTCTCTTCTTTGCGTTGTAGTAGTTATTGGTTCAGACTTCGTGATGTCATTTGCGGTTACGTGCCATTGGAAATTGCATGGCGTGCCACGTGTGGCACGCGTGTCGTAAGTTGCCGATCCCTGCTTTAGTATATATATTAAAAACTGAAACATCTAAATATCTTCTTTGCGTTATAGTAATTATTGGTTCAGACTTCGTGATGTCATTTGCGGCTACGTGCCACTGAAAATTGCTTGGCGTGCCACGTGTGACACGCGTGTCGTAAGTTGCCGACCCCTGCTTTAGTATATATATTAAAAACTGAAACAGCTAAATATCTTCTTTGCGTTATAGTAGTTATTGGTTCAGACTTCGTGATGTCATTTGCGGCTGTGTGCCATTGGAAATTGCTTGTCCTGCCTCGTGTAGCACGCGTGCCGTAGGTTGCCGCCCACTGCTATAAGCGGTTATTGATATACTGAAGGAATATTTGTAGGAAGATGCAAAGACATGTTGTAATGTCGCCTTTCCAAAAATGTACAGATGCCATAAATGGCAGTCACATGTTAAATGAAATCACGTGTTCAAACGCCACCATTTTTTTAAATGATTTCATCCCAAGCAACTGCATAATGCCTCTATAATACAAAGCGTTACTAAGACTGAAGGGATCTGAGAAAACGCTCTTAAGGAGAGCGGGCAATCAAAGAACATTGTTTAAGGGGACAAGATGATGACTGATGTTGCAGGAAATCGAGAAGCCGGAAGATAGTTCTATAGACAGGACATGCAAAAGAAGAAACTAACAAAATAGAACTTACGGTTACAGTTTAACCTTTGCTTTATGTTGTACGAGTTGTTCCCATGTCTCAACCAGGGACTTCAAGAAACAGGGATTTTTTTTCTATCCGATGGAAACAGATGAGATTCAATACACACAGAGTTAAAACAATAATGTAATTGAGGTCACGGTCTAGATATAAAACGACGGCAAATGTGAGAATTACCTATGAATATGATTTTTGCAATTAATATATTTTACGTCTACCGGAAATATTTGTTTGCTCTTTTTTATATCATTCTCATAGCCTCTGTAACAAGAGTTTGTCTTTATTAAATGAATCACATAGGTCCATGGTTTTGACGCAGGATTTGAGTAAGGGTTAGTGTTAACAAGATGTGAGATTAATGATATATTGGCCTAAAACTTAGCATTTTTCAAGGGGTTGACTTCACAAATTTAAGTGTAGAACTAGGTTTGGGGCTAGGTCTCATTATTCTACAGTAAAAGGTGTTTGGTTAGGATTGCTAGATATTAGATTTGCTAGACGCTAGGATTGCTAAATATTAGAATTGCTAGATGTTAGCATTGCTAGGTATTAGAATTGCAAGATATTTGAATTGTTGGATGTTGGGATTGCTAAATATTAGAATTTCTAGATGTTAGGCTTGCAGGGATATTAGTGTTGCGAGATATTAAAATTGCTAGATGTTAGGATTGTGAGATGTTAGGATTGCTAGATGCTATAATTGCTCTGTGTTAGCATTGCTAGATGTTAGCATTTCTAGATGTTTGGTTTGTTAGACATTAGACATGCTTGATGCTAGGATTGCTAAATATTAAAATTGCTAGATGTTAGAATTTATAGATATTAGAATTTCTGTATGTTGGGATTGCTAGATGCTAGAATTGCTAAATATTAGAATTTCTAAATGTTAGTATTGCTAGATATTAGAAGTGCTAGATGTTAGAATTGATAGATATTAGAAGTGCTAGATGTTAGCATTGCTCGATGTTAAAATTGCTAAATATTAGAATTCTTAGACCTTAGGTTTGCTGGATGCTAATATTGCTAAATATTAGAATTTCTAGATGTTAGGCCTGCAAGGATATTAGTGTTGCGAGATATTAAAATTGCTTGATGTTAGTTTTGCTAGATGTTAGGATTGTTAGATGTTAGGATTACTAGATGCTAGAATTGCTCTGTGTTACCATTGCTAGATGTTAGCATTGCTAGATGTTTGGTTTGCTAGATATTAGAATTGCTTGATACTAGGATTGCTAAATATTAGAATTGCTAGATATCAGAATTGCTAGATATTAGAATTGCTAGATGCTAGCATTGCTAGATGTTAGGGTTGAATAGATATTATTATTTCGAAATGTTAGAGACGTATTTGCAAGCGTCAGAAGTATTTATATTACACGCGGTTATTTGATACACTGATTCACGTACTATGCCCGAAGTTAAGCAACGTTGAACCTGATCACTACCTCGATACCAGGTGCTGCAAATTTGGATGTGCGGGTGGTGTAATGTATAATGGCTCGAAATATTTAATCGGAGATCCGAGTTCCCGTACCATCACCAAAGTTAAGCAACGTCGAGCGTAGTCAGGACTTAGATGGGTGACTGCTTGGGAATACCAGGTGCTGTCAGCTTGGATGTGCGAGTGGTGTAATTGATAATGACTCGGAATTTTTAATTGGAGATACGAGTTTCCGTACGATCACCAAAGTTAAGCAACGTCGAGCGTGGTCAGTACCTAGATGGGTGACCGCTTGGGAATACCAGGTGCTGTCAGCTTGGATGTGCGAATGGTGTAATTGATAATGACTCGGGATTTTTAAATCAGAGATCCGAGTTTCCGTACGATCAAATTTAATTATATAATTAAATTAAAAGCATTAGTTCTGTTCCATCTTCAACCGAATTTTGGAATAACTTCCAAAATTCGCTTGAAGATGGAACAGAATTAATGCTTTTAATTTCATTATATAATTAAATTTGAAGTTTTTAGCTTCGGATTTTGAAACATGGTAATTCCTGTGTAGCGAAGAAACCATATTTTAAATCAGTTAATTTATAATATTTATGCGCTGTAAATTTACATTGAGCACTGTTTTGTCAAAATAAAAATATCAATTAAGAACACCGGATTATATATCTTACTGTTCTTCCTTTTTATCATCATAAAATATATATATATATATATATATATATATATATATATATATATATATATATATATATATATATATATATATATATATATATATATATATATATATATATATATATATATATATATATATAATGCGCTCTCCGACATGATTCGAACCTGGGTTCTTTTAGGGGAAATCGTATAGGGAAACGCAGGTTCGAATCCTGCCGGAGAGCGTATATTTTTTTTTTCTAATACGATTTCTGTAATATTCAGTCAGGCCGGTAGACAAAAATAAATATACTGTTTCATGTCCGGATTAATAAATAAAAAATACAACCCTTTCATCTACAAATATATATATATATATATATATATTCCTCATTTGCACACGTATTTTCTTTTTTTTTCTATTTTCTTTTTTAATTCATGTCTTTCCTTATCGTCATTATTTTTATTTCCATTTATTTTTTACCCCGTAACGTTATATTGTCGACGTGAAAGCAGCATCTTTAATATTAATTTTTAAATTCGTAATCATTGTTTTATCTTATAGTTTTTTCTATTCTTTTCACATTTTTCTAATTTAAAAAAAAATGTCACTCTCCAGCATCGCATTTAACACACTTCTGTACAATTTTATTTCCGTGCTACTTAGCAGTGATACTCCCATAAGCCATTTGTTTACTTTTAACAACATAGAACTTGTGCCTGATGAGCTGGTAATCCAGCGAAACTTTAGTCACACACCAAAAACGTATATGTAGTAATTAAGATATATCTTTGCTCTGTCTAGCCACATCGAGCACTATTATGTTTACACCTCATGTATAAATTTGACGATTATTTATTTGCTTGCCTGCGAATGCACATCAGCTTATATCTAGCCGTTTGGTTTATCTACCTTTTATATATATATATATATATATATATATATATATATATATATATATATATATATATATATATATATATATACACGCGCATGTTTCATTAAAAACGACAGACAAGGTACTACGATTGAGCTTTTTATTTAATTTTTCTTGTGTTCGAACAAGAGCTTTCTTTACAGGACAAATGTTGTGTAGGAACTGTTCAAATGTTTTATGTTTCCGAGCGCTTTCGGCTATACCTTTAGCCATTATCAAGGATGGTTAGATTTTTCAGCTTAATTGAGCGTGTGCATTATGTGTATGTCTTAGTTTGTAGTAGGGATGTTTTTAATTTCCGAATACGATTATTGTGGCTTTGTTCGTAGTTAATATTGTTAAGAGTTGGCTTTTTCTTTTATATTATTAAAGCCTCCATTATTTTTAATCTTTTTTGCAGATTTTTCCTAGCTATATATATATATATATAAATTAAAACATTTTTATGTTTATACATTCTTTTTATACATACAAATATTTAAGGAAATGCTCTGTTTTATAATAAACAGTATTAAACAACATTTCCCGGCCTGAATGCCCAAGAAATTGTCATAGAAAATATTCATAATCCAGCAGAAATCGAACCTGTGTCCTATACGGAACCGTCATTTAGCCTGAAGTGCCTTTTTTGAGCCACGGAGAATAGTTCGATTGGTAAGATCGAATTTACTGCCTTTAAACTTCAATCTTACATGATTCTCTCACGTACATTCATATCTGCTCAAAGCGTATCCAAATGTAAACAAATGACGGCACACATTATGAAATAGTCAAAGTCTGACAATTATTTTAAGACATTTTTATGCTTATACATTCTTTTTATAGATACTAATATTTAAGTAAATGCTCTGTTTTATAATAAACAGTATTAATAATATTTACCGGCCTGAATGATTCCTGTCGAAGGACCAATATTTTCTATGAATATTTCTCGGACATTCAGGCCGGTAAATGTTATTAAAACTGTTTATTATAAAACAGAGCATTTACTTAAATATTTGTAGCTATAAAAAGAATGTATAAGCATAAAAATGTCTTTAAATAATTGTCGGACTTTGACCACTTCATAATATATATATATATATATATATATAATGCATGTTTCATTAAAAAATATAGGAGTTTTTTCTATTTATTTTAACTAAGTTCCTTTCGTATTGTCTGATAAGCTTAATCACATTATCGTTGAAAGACGAAATGAAATCACCATATTGACACATGTTTGAATCCAAAACATCTACAAAACAGATTTTTTTAGTGTACTTAAGAATATAAAACAAACACTTATTAATAATAGCTTTCCAAATTATATAGTTGATGAACAAATAAAATGGTTTCTTTGAAGTCTTAATACTAAGCAAATAGAACATAATACTACTTCAACTAATTCCAAACTTATTAATCTCCTATATCGTAGTCAAATGCATACTAGTTATAAACAAGAAAAAATATATTACAAAAACTAGTTAATTCTAATATAACTACAACAGATCCGAGCAAAAAAATTAGGTTAATCATATACTACACTAAATCTGTCATATCCAACTTAACTATTCGGAATGATTCTCCCCACCTCCCCGTTAGCGATTTGCAAAAAAACTAACATAGTGTATAAATTAAAGTGCCCTTTGCGAGAATGTATCTCCAATGGATTAAATATTTATGTTGGTCACAGCACAAACTCGCTTTCAAGACGCTTAACTCTACATTTAACTGATAATTCTAACATTTTTAGACATTTAAAACAACATGCCTGGCTGCGTACTCAATTCCGGAAAACCCTTGTTGACAACACAATTATACTTAAATATGAAAATAATAACCAAAAATTAAAAATCCTAGAAGCTACATACATAAAACAGTTGAACAAAATAAACTATGAAATCTCCACAAACATTCTTAAATGCTTATAATCTATAGCAGAAGCCATTGGTATAAACCAATGGCTTCCCATAATTAATAATTCTCGTTTGCACTCTCGCGTGGTCATGTGTGACGTTACGAGCTACGAGGCGTTTTTCGCTTCCTTGGCTCGCAAATAAGAGTTTGTCGTTACATTGAGCTTATTCAAACAGCAAGGGCGGTCCATTATTGTTTGATTTATTAAAATTGTCATCTTTGATAATGGCTTATATAATCAAAAAACTTAGATTGAATTCAAACATGTGTCAATATCTTATTTTCCTTTCGTCTTCGAACGATAATGGGATTAAGCTTATCAGACAATATGAAAGGAACTGATTTAAAATAAATAGAAAAACTTGTATATATTATTTAATGAAACATGCATTAATGAAAAATTTGCTTCCGAAATATACACAGTATATATATATATATATATATATATATATATATATATATATATATATATATATATATATATATATATATATATATATATATATATCATAAAGACAAAAGGAAAACTTATGTTAGATGAAGCGTTTCGCCCTCTGAAGCATTTATTTTAATAAAATCCCTCTGTTTTCATTTTGTCTTTATTCATATATATATATATATATATATATATATATATATATATATATATATATATATATATATATATATATATCCAATAACTGAGCCCTCCGTACCCTCATACACCTTCATATATATATATATATATATATATATATATATATATATATATATATATGTATATATATATATATATATATATATATATATATGTATATATATATATATATATATATATATATATTCATATTCAGCCCTCCGTACCCTCATACACCTTCATATATATATATATATATATATATATATATATATATATATATATATATATATATATATATATATATATATATATATGTATATATATATATATATATATATATATATATATATATATATATATATATTCATATTCAGCCCTCCGTACCCTCATACACCTTCATATATATATATATATATATATATATATATATATATATATATATATATATATATACGGAGGGCTCAGTTATTGGAACCGGATAGCCAGTACTATTCAGAGATAAAATTTGATTATAGTGGTGATGATTTTTGTAGAACTAATCACACTTTTTGAAAGAACTGAATATAGAAAACTAGTACACAAGGTTTTCAAACGCATCTCAACCAAGGCTGTCGTGGTATTTATCCATAGTTGCCAAAATATATGAATTAACACACACACACAAACACACACACAAACACACACACACACACACACTGACACTCATATATATATATATATATATATATATATATATATATATATATATATATATATATATATATATATATATATATA
The DNA here is from genome assembly GCA_964036315.1 of Acanthosepion esculentum. Taxonomy (NCBI): domain Eukaryota; kingdom Metazoa; phylum Mollusca; class Cephalopoda; order Sepiida; family Sepiidae; genus Acanthosepion; species Acanthosepion esculentum. The sequence continues at coordinate 52,043,778 of OZ038516.1, read as the reverse complement.
TATTATTGTCCGCGTGTAACTGCAAAATTGTCCAAATTGTGTAAAAGGAAAATTGTCTAATTGTTAAATTAAGCTTTGAACCGTTGTTGCATGTAAATGATTAAAGATATCTTACTGGAATTCTCCAAGGTTTTCATAACGTTATTGGACTCTATTTGAGCAATAAGAATATATAATTACTCTCCACGCTTAAAAGAAGGATCATGATGAAATCGATCATAAACGAAAATGACTTGCTCATCATTAATTATTCATCGCTAAGGATCGGAAGCTCATGAAATATTGAAAGTTCATATATATATATATATATGTATATATATATATATATATATATATATATATATATATGTATATATATATATATATATATATATCAGGTCATCCCATAAGTTCTGTCCGAATTTTGAATTCTGAAACAAGTGACCAAATGTTACATTTAATTACAGATTCAATCAATAATGTATTATCTATGACTTCCTTCCATCTATTAACAAGCTTACTAATTCCATTACTGTAAAATTCTTTTGGCTTTGATTCGAAGAACTCACAAATGTCTGTTTTAACCTCTTCCTGTGTTACAAAAGCTGTTTCTTACAAATGATTCTGTAAGGTACGAAACAAATGGTAGTCTGAAGGAGCAAGGTCGGGAGAATAAGGTGGATGAGGAATTTTCTCCCAACCAAGTTTTTCGATCTTTTGTGACGTAATTCTTGCTGTATGTGGTCGCGCATATCCTGATGAAACATTACCCGTTTTTGATTCACGAGATCAGGTCTTTTTTTCCCTCAAAGCTTGGTTCAAACGCTCTAATTGCTGACAGTATATTTGATCATTAATTGTTGCATTAGGTGGTAGGAATTCAAAGTGGGTTATTCCTTGGCAATCTCACCAGATTGAAAGAAGGACCTTTTGCCCATGAAGTTCCCTTCTCGGCTGTGGCTGGGGTACTTCCCCTTTACCAAGACACTGTCTACGACGCTTAACAGTTCGATAAAAGATCCATTTTTCGTCGCCAGTCACAAGTCTATCCAAAAAAGGTGAAACAAGTTGGCGAGAATGGAGAGAAGAGCAGATGTCAACTCGGGATTTGAGGTTGTTTTCACACAATTCATGAGGCATCCATTTTCAAAGTTTAGGAACTTTTCCAAGTTGTTGAAGATGACGATGAACAGTTGTATGGTTTGAACTGAGAACCACTGCCAATTCCTCAACTGATAAAGCAGGATTTTCTTCAAGGGCTGCTTCAAGAAGCTTTTCATCAAACTCAACTGGACGTCTGGTTCGATCTTTATCTTCAAGGGTGAAATCTCCACCTCTGAATTTTGCAAACCATCTTCTGCAAGTTCTTTCATTCACACATTCCTCTCCATAAACTGAGTGAATGTTTCTAGCCGCTTCGGCTGCTGAGTTTCCTTTCTTGAACTCATAAAGCATTATGTACCTCAAATGATTCTTGGGTACTTCCATGTTAGCAGGGTTTTAATCAAACAAAATTTAATTTTATTGTTCTCTGAAATAAAATTTGATCAGTTTAAATGCATCTAAACATAAAAATAATGTTCAGCTCCATTAGACATTATAAAATACTCTTTAAATTTCGTTCATTTTAACAAAAAGTTAAAATTCGGACAGAACTTATGAGATGATCTAATATATATATATATATTATTCCAGGATCATTTTTCAACTTATTTACGATTATCTTCGTGCTCTCTAACCTTCTAACTTTCTGTCCTGATGTAGCAAGTTGCCTCCCACGTTTCACGTACGATGTCATTTTCAAGTCTTTTTTTACTGTTCTTTAGACTGTCATAGCTGAAACTCCTCCCTCACGGGCCAAACGTCTTATGGATTGAGTTGGATCTTTTCTAATTGATCTTTTTCGTTCTAAGTTGCAATGATAGTCTCCCTTCCTGTTGTGAAACTTCTGATTTAGTTTTCCTCTCTATTGTTCCCTCTTTTTTAAAACTTATTCACCGTTCTTTTGATGGTTCTTGAATTTACTTTGAAGACGGAAGCCAGAGAAAATTTATATTTTAGTCGTTCTTACTGATATAATGAAATCGATAAATTCTTTATTCATTTTTTAGACAGTTGTTGCAGTTAAATTTTTATTTCCGACATGAACTCAGTCTATATACCCGGGTTGAATAAGAGTGACAAAGTTTTTGTTGATTGAAATAGATCTATACCACATATGAGGTAATGTTGGATTACTACTACTACTATATATATATATATATAGAGAGAGAGAGAGAGAGAGAGAGAACAACATGCATGTATATGAAAAAAGAGAATATGTATGTGTGTGTGCGTGTGTGCGTATACACACAAATATATGTATGTGTGTGTGTGTCTGTGTATGTTTTCTTGTGTGTGTAATTTTTCTTGCAAATCTACACAAAAACAATTTGCTTACACACGCACACACACACACACACATATATATATATATATATGTATATATATATGTATGTATGTATGCATATATGTGGTCGTTTTTTTTTCAAAGCAATTACTTACGTCAACACAAGTTCGCAGAAATGTACATCTTTTGCATCTATGTGTTTACATTCACTCATTTTTTTAGCCCGACTATTGGTGGGGAAGAGGGCTTTTTTCTCACTCTCACTCTCTTTCTCTCTCTCTCTCTCTCTCTCTCTCACACACACATACCTTTTCCATCGCTCCAAATAATCCTCCATCTTTTCTCCTTGTCTCCCTACTCTCGCCTATTCCCCCTCTTTTCTTTTTAATCGTAATGATCTGCCTTGAAAACGATACACCCTCATTTCAATCACGCACCCCTACTCCTGATACATCATCACTATTTTTTAGAAGGTGGTGGGTGCGGTTTTTTTTTTTCACTACCCCCATACACTTCCCCTTCCCATTCTTTTTAATCTAATCGTTATAAATCGTACATCAATATACATAACAACGACCGGCTGATTCTTTACGAAATTATTGAAGGATAAACATTCTTCTTTATCTATCAAGCAGTTCTTTTGTTTTGTCAGCCATTTTTCCCCTCCCTCTCTCTCTCTCTCTCTCTTTTTTTTTTTCTCTTTCCCCAAGAACCATTGTTTTGAGTATTCTATTATTTTGAGAGAAGAAGGGAGGACTTATTTTTCTCGGAGTTTTTATACCTTTTTTTCTTTGGAGGAACTTTTCGATTTTTTTTATTCTATCCCGACTCGAATTTCTTCAAATCTGTTTCTTATTCTTTATTTCGCCATTCGTCGACTGATGAGCCTGAGGTTAAGGTTTATACACGATTGATGACAGAAATTGTGCCGGCACAGATCTATTTAAGCATCATAATTAAAGCACAGTCAACGACAGACCAATGACATTCGATTTTCTATCGAAGTCCCTTGGAAGATAAGTAGAAAAACATCCTTCCATCTATCTATCTATCTAGCTAGCTAGCTAGCTATCTATCTTCATATCTATCTATCTCAGTCTATTCATATCTATCTATCTATCTATCTATTGAAGTCTTTTCATATCTATGTATTTGACTGTATCAGTCTATTCATATCTATCTATCTATCTATCTATCTATCTATCTATCTATCTATCTATCTATCTCATTCTTTTCATTTCTATCTATGTATCTGTCTATCTCAGTCTATTCATATCTATGTATCTATATCTGTTTTTCATATCTATCTGTCTATCTATCTATCTATTTAAGTATATCCATATCTATGTATTTGACTGTCTCAGTCTATTCATATCTATCTATCTATCTATCTATCTATCTATCTATCTCATTCTTTTCATTTCTAGCTATGTATCTATCTCAGTCTATTCATATCTAAGCATCTATATCTGTCTGTTCATATCTATCTATCTATCTATCCATCTATCTATCTATCTCAGTCTATTCATATCTATCTATGTATCTATACACACACATATATGCGTGTATATATATATATATATATATATATGTGTGTGTGTGTGTGTGTGTGTGTGTGTGTGTGTGTAATAAAAAAAAAATTAAAAGCATTCCTATCTCTCCCTTCCCTCTTAAATTTCGACCATGTCTGTCACACTATCTCTTTCCACTTTCTATATCATCTTACATCAATTTAATACTACCCGGCAAAAGTGTAAAAATTATACGTAATTTAAATTCATTTTTTCATACTTGGAAGTGAGGTCTGATGGCCCAGGGAAAAAGAAATTCCCTGGGGAAATAAATTATAACCATGAACCCATAATGTTGTCTGCTTTCATTAAATTACATATTTGCTTGGAGGAAAAAATTGCTATCATCACCTTCCTAGACCAAAATAAATTATTAAATAAAAGATCCGAGCTCATCACAAAATGCGGATATGAAAACAAGTTTTTACTACGTTACTTAAAAATCGAAACTGAAAAAATAAAATAAAATAAATAAACAAAATGACAATAAAATAAGTAAAATAAATTAACCCCCAAAAATTACCAAATCACACCCGTTAGAACAGACAAAACAGAATGAATAAATAAAAAATAAAAGCAAAATCAATTAACCCAAATAATAAAGTAAATAATAAACAATTTAACAAACCATTATGACCAAAATATTAGTTAGACTATAAAAATCAAACTAAAAATAGACGGAAAACATAACTATAACTGTTATATAAAAAATACTACATTAATAATAAATAAATAAACAAACTAACAAACCGATCCCGATAAATTAACTGCTAGAAAAAAAACAAATAAAGATAATCAATCCAAATAAATACATAAAGTAATAAACAAATTAAAAACTGCTCCCGTCAAAATAATATTTAGAATAAATTACAACAATCAACCCCAAATTTGAATAAATAGCTTTATCTTCCCAAATCAAAACAAAACTATTAAATAAGCGATATAAACAAATTTTTACTACGGTAATAAAAACACCGATTGAAATAAAAAAAAGTAAATAAATATATAAGATAAGAAATAAAAAATAATGACTGGCAAAATAATTTAACCCAAATAAATAAACAACTTCCCCCAAAATAGACTACCCAAAATGCATCACTGGCCCGTATATATAAATAACCGAGAAAGATAACAGCAGTCGTGGCCTGACGATTACATCTAGCATGAAACAGATTGTCCCCTCTAAGTGCTGACTAAGTGCTGTTCACTTTTATATTTACACACGCTCTTTCTCTGTTATTGAGCACTTAAATATAAATAAATATAGCACACCTTAAGACTATATTTCTTCATATATATATATATATATATATATATATATATATATATATAGATATATATATATTTGAAATTATTAGGAGAATTTGATAATTATATTTAAGTGATTCATCGAGTCTGAAACCTCTACAGAATGCAGAAAACACTGGACAGCCGTTTCGTCCTATATTTGGGACTCATCATCATATATATATATATATATATATATATATATATATATATATATATATATATATATATATATATATAGTTATGTAACGGAGTATGGTATTTAAAGAGTGCGCCTCTCAACACTAGAGGATATTTACGTTGTATATTTTTTTATAATAGAATGGAAATATATTTCCAATGGGGGAATTTTATTTCTGTATAAAACTATTTTTGAATTATAAAAAAAACAGTTGAAATTACTAGATTTTTAAGAGCCTATGTGATTTCTTTGACAACCTGTATATATACACATATATTCAGGCCGTTCAATGTAATTAACATTGTTTATTTTTTTAAAAAAACAGAGCATTTACTTAAATAAATTATATCTTTAAAATAATGTATAAACAAAATTTTACTTAAATAAATTATATCTATTAAAATAACGTATAAATAAAAAAAATATATTAAATAATTTTCAATATTTACATTAGTCGGACTATTGTCCTCATCTTTGTCGCCATATTTGTCACAACGTTTCGGCCGTTGTACGCTCCGGCCTTCTTCAGGTAGTTGGAATTTCGAACCGAACCCTTTATTTCGATCACTGGGGTAGACTGTTCTAGTTCCACGAGCCATGTTTGATGGATGTCAGTTATCAGTTATCTCCTGGTAATTTTCCCTCTGAAAGTTCTCCACTGCCTTAACCGGGTATTGAGCTCACACTCTTTGGGTCTGTCACTGGATCTAACCAACGCCTTTATCCACTGTGCCATGCGTGGAGAACTTTCAGAGGGAAAATTAGCAGGAGATAACTAATAACTGACATCCATCAAACATGGCTCGTGGAACTAGAACAGTCTACCCCAGTGATCGAAATAAAGGGTTCGGTTCGAAATTCCAACCACCTGAAGAAGGCCGGAGCGTACAACGGCCGAAACGTTGTGACAAATATGGCGACAAAGATGAGGACAATAGTCCGACTAATGTAAATACTGTACATAATACCTCATCTCAGAAATATAGACAGACTCTAAATAATTTTCGTACTTAATTCATGTCATAATATGTTGTCAATGTTTACGTTAAGATACGTTTCGTGAGCAGATGTGATTGTTCGGGAAAGTTCACCGAAGATTTGTTGTTTATAAACAGTAATTTGGACTTTGCTAACTAGACGCTTCTCTGTAGCTGAGTAGTATATTACGCCAGATCAATTGACGGTTTCGTTTAGGACACAGGTTCGATTCTTGTTGGAAAACGTATATTTTCTACGAAATTTCTCGAACATTTAAGCCGGTCAATATAACTCATATGATTTATATGAAAAACAGAGAATTTACTTAAATAAATTGTATCTGTTAAAATAACGTATAAACATAAAATATCTTAATTTTTCCATACACACGCAAACGCTAAGACGAAATATGTATAGAACAAAAGATTTTGTTTTTCAAAAATGATGCTATTTATTGACAGTTAAATATATGTTTTGGATAAAACTTATATTCAGCTGTCAATAAATAGCATAATTTTAAAAAACATCATTCTGTCTACACATATTTCGTCTCAGTCTTTGCCTATGTAAGGGAAAACTGCGCCCCGAAGATGACAATTTGATATTGTCGAAAATAATTCCATCTAATCTTCCATCTGACAACAACTCAAAAATAATATCGTATTATTCAAGGAAGTGATAGTAAGTTAATGTCTCATTAACTTTTTTAGCGAAGTGATTTCACCATTAATCACATTAACATTGCTAATTAATTCTTTGTATAAATTATTTCTTTATAATACACACACACACACACACACACACACACACACACACACACACACACACACACATACATATATATATATATATATATATAATATTATTAGTAGTAATCTTATAAGTATAAGTAACTACACTCGTTTCGGAAAACCTTCGGTTTCTTGATTTGCAACAAATCAAATCAATATCGAAGGAAAAAAGGTATAAAAAAGAAAGAGCCGAGAAGATGAACGCCTGTCGAAAATAATCGTTCAGCATGAAGGTCCAAAGCCCAAAGAAAAAAACCCCGGTACGAGTACCGAACTAACTAAATAAAGGGCTCAATACAGTAAGTAGAGCAGACCTAGTTAAACCTAGAGAGCCAAACAAACCTACCAAGGTTTCACCTAAGCGGATCCTCAGGGAAGAGCCGCTTAGGTGAAACCTTGGTAGGTTTGTTTGGCTCGCTCGGTTTAACCATATATATATATATATAAGTTCCTTGGAATGACCACAGATTCCTTGAAGATTGACCACAGAATCTAGATTGGATATAAATCAGCAGAGTTTCCGCGTCAGTCCATAGGACTTTGATTTGCTCGCTGGTAAGGCTTGCCAGTGCTTTTGTGCAACGTTATAATTTTCGTACGCCTCCTTGGAGTAACGTCCATCGCAGTCAATTGTCGTAGGACAACTAATCGACAGTCGAGACAATGGAATGGACATACTAATTACTAACAGGTGCACTGGGTTATGTTTCATTGAAAAAATACGAAAAAAAGTAAATAGTAATTTAATTTGCACAAGGGTGTATTTCTATTCTGACAAATGTCACAGCCTAATGAAAGTCTACAAAATGATAATATACAAAAATTATCCCTCAAAATATTTTTCCTGTTTCAGTAGAACAGTCTATTTAAATTTTGCCCAGTTCTGCTCGGACAGGCCAGACAGATCGAGCAAAGGCTTGGTAACTACTGAAGGAAAACTCCCTCATCGATTAAGTTTGGTTTTGGCATGTGATTACAGGTAGGGAAGTAATGGGACTATGTAGTGCATTGATTTGTTTTAGAAGGCACACCTGGAGCCATCTTTCAAGAAGACTCCAAACACTTGCTAAAAAATCAATAGTTTTCACGTGTAACAATGCTCCACCAGATTCAACGAAGAAAGCTAATAAAGATCTTAATAAAATTGAAAACATTTTGAACGAGTTTGCATTGACGGAACGCAATTTAAGAGCAAAGATAAACTTTGGACAGCAGCTCAGAATATCCATAGGTGAATGAAAATTTAAAATAATTTCCAAACAAGGGGCCTAAATTTCAATGTTAATGCTGTTTTTTTTAAACATTGCGTTCAATGTGGTTCATGTAGTGGGTATGGGATAGATAGCAGGGTAGACTGGGTCCTATAGCCTTGGTTGGCAACCAGACAGAAACGGCAACCTACTGATGGAAAATCTCTCTAGTCAGTCATGAATCGAAAGACAAATGATCACCTATGCGTGTATCACGTATGGCACTTCTACTAACGGTCTGACTTACACTAGACATTGTTTCCAATATTTTGTTAAAAATATTTGCCTTTATGAAATGGACAGAAGTCCGACAATTATTTTAAGACATTTTTATGTTTATTCTTTTTTTTATAGATACAAATATTTAAGTAAATGCTGGGTTTTATAATAAACAGTATTAATAACATTTACCGGCCTGAATATCTGAGAAATTGTCATAGAATATAAGCGTCCTCCGTCAGGAATCGTACCTGTATCCTATACGGTACCGTCATATAGCCTGATGTGCTTTTACCGATTTCGCCACAGAAGAGTGTTTCGGTTAACAAGGTCGTTTTTACTGTTTTTAAACTACAATCTTCCATGATTTTCTCTCGTTCATTCATATCTGCTCGATGCGTATCCAAATGTAAACAAATGACGTCACACATTTTGAAATGGACGATGTCCGAGTATTATTTTAAGACATTTTGTATGTTTATACATTCTTTTTTATAGATACAAATATTTAAGTAAATGCTCTGTTTATAATAAACAGTATTATTAGGTTGGTGCAAAAATAATGTCGTTTTCTCACATGAAGTTGAACGTCAAAAAACGACATTATTTTTGCACGAACCTAATAACAACATTTACCGGCCTGAATCAGTTAAAGGCACGTCAGGCTATATGACAGTTCCGTATTGGATACAGGTTCGATTCCTGTCAGAGGCCGCATAATTTCTATGAAAATTTCTCGGACATTCAAGCCGGTAAGTGTTGTTAATACTGTTTATTATAAACAGGGCATTTACTTAAATATTTGTGTCTATAAAAAAAAGAATGTATAAACATAAAAATGTCTTAAAATATTTGCCTTTGTAAACATTGTGCACGATCTCTAATCAAATTTCTATTACAACATAATAATTTTAGAATAACAGGGGACTGAGTAAAATATAAAACTTGGGAAAATCCCCTAAATTTGATAAAACTATTGCTAAATGCTGATCTTTTTTCTTGTTATTTTTCTTTTGCTTTTTTTAAAAAATTTTTACAGATTACCAACCCTTTCTGGGTTATTTAAAGCCGAAACATATATATTTTGATTAAAACAATGTTTCTTTGTTTTGCCAGTGTATATTGCATTAACTGTTCTGGAATGAGCATCAATGATTTTTTTCCAAAAACAACTCCTACTATTTAACCCATACCGGAGAGAGGAAATGTATTCATGCCTTTTTCAAGTGTGTTTGCGCATAGATAAATGTAAATAACTCGAGAGTAATCCTAACTCGTCCCTCCGATTAATAATTCCGAGCCGTTATCAATTACACCACCCGCACATCCAATCTTCCAGCACCTGATTCCAAAGCGGTCATTCATCTAGGTACTGACCAGGCTCGACGTTGCTCAACTTCGCTGATCGTATTTTACGAGAGAGAGGCCAGACCAAAAAGCTGCATACTACACCCTTTCCGACCTTGACAGATTCAATATAGGAACTATAATGCGCCTTATTAATGCGAATATAGGCGAGTGGCCTAGTGGTATGGACGTTAGCGTTCTGGCCATGGGACCCGGTAGATTTGTCAAAGCGTTTCCTTCTTGATAATATATGTCTAGGGAGAAGACACTATTGCGAACTATCTGAAAACCATATCAGCGTTTGAAGCTAGAATTGTGAAACAAATTGGGTAGAAAAAAAACCACTGGAATGGTCGTGTTAGCACGAAATCTCAAGTCGGCGTAAACGAGGGTTTGAGCGCACTGGCTTTCTCCAACCGCTGATCACGCCGGGGTGCGCGCGTCCTGATGTCCGCACGATAATTTCAATACAAGTCGCAAGTCAGCTGTGTGAATGTGGAAGAAAATCAAAATGCATCTGAGCAGGCGCCTGCAAGAGGGATTATTAACTAGCCATCCTCGTAAACTCCATAGTCTCTCAGGATTTACAGATGTCCTTGAAAATAGTGCAAAACATTCTGTGAAACCGTAAATTCTCTAAAAGATAAAAAAAAAGTCGTTATTCGAACGATAAGAGACATGCGCAAGCAAATAAAGCAACTGACAGGACAGAAGAAATGCTCGTCAACAGGTTGTTTAAAATCAAAGGAAGGAACGCTCATATTAGAGAAGGAAAAATATCTTCAGCGCTGGAACGAATATATTGGGGAACTCTCCCACGACGAAGAACAACCAGGAATACACAGAACTACCTGTTGACCACGTTCACCGTAGTCTTTGAATATAGAATCCAGTGCAGTAAGTAATGTGTTCAATGGAACAACACCAATATCTAGTAGCAGCTGTTCAGTAATTCTTCAGGCCTTCAATATCAGAGGTTAACAGTGAAGATATTCGGAGAAAAAAACAAAATGGCTGCCTTTATACACGCCTTTATTTTGAGCTTTCTGATTTGTTAAACCTTCTCTTTGTGGACTATAAAATGAATCAGCTCAGTTTGGTTGGCTCACTAGTGCATAACGTACCCCTCCCCCCAAAAAATCTCCAACACTACCGACGGGCCTGAAATTCTAAAAACCGAACTAGAAGCTGCACTGGCGAAATTGAACAGAAAAAAGGCGGGAGGGCCAGACGGAATTGTAACAGAAATGCAGACAGTCTTAGATGATTTTGGCATAGAAAAGATCCCAGAAGTAATAAATGAAATCTATAACAGTGGATTTGGTTTGTTTGTTTTGTTTTACGGCATATCAACTTCAATGGGTCATTTAATGTCGACAAATTCTTTTTTCTTGGTAATATTTTGTTTTGTCAAAAATCTATTTCTCGTAATATTTTGTTCCTCAAAATGTATTCTTAGTAATATTATTTAAAAAATGTATTGCTGGTAATGCCTAAGAAACCAGTTGCAAACGAATGTGAACGCTACTGAACAATCAGCTTAATGAAACACGTAACAAAACTAATTATCCGTATTCTGATGAATAGAGCGCGCAGCAGAATCAGGGCAAAGATAGGACAAGAGCAATGCGGGTTCGTTAAAGACACCGGAACAAGAAACGCGATACAAATGCAGAGGGACGTGTAGCTGTGTTTTATAGACAACACAAAGGCCTTCGACAAAGTACGCCACAAGTACAAATCTGTTGGAACTGCTTAGCAACCTTGACATATTCGGGAAAGATATTAGAATAATCAAGAACCTATACTGGCAGTAAACAGCATGTATGCACATTAGGAAGATTTCAGCGATTATACAAAATAAAAAGGGGCGTAAGGCAAGGGTGTGTCTTCTCACCGGACGTATTCAAGCTATACAGCGAAGCAGTTCTGAGAGAATTGGAAAACCTACCGGGATTAACACTGTTAGCAACAATCTTAACAACATAAGATATGCAGATGACACAGTACTGATAGCAGACACAGAAAAGAAATTACAAAATCTCCTACAGAAGGTAGCGACGGAGAGTGTGATTAAGGGACTAAGAATAAACTACAAGAAGAGAGAATGCATGGTCATCAGTAAAGGGATGAGCTCAAAATCAGATTAACAGGTCGGGGATACTAAAATCAAGCAGGTGTGGAAGTTTAGATACCTGGGAAGACGATGGCAAGTGCGACACTGAGATCCGTAGACGTATTGGGATGGCCAAGGACGCATTTCAAAAGCTGGGTAGAGTATTGACAGACAGGAGGATTTATTTGGTAACAAAGAGAGACTGAGTTGCTACGTAACATCTGTCCTTCTTTACGGCAGCAAATATTAGACGGTCTCCTCAAAGATGACGAAAAGACTCGAGGTGACGGAAACGTGGTGCTACAGAAAGATGCTGTGGACAACGATGATGTCTTGGAGAGGATGCAAACAAGGAGGAGGCTTATACTTAACATCAGGAAGAAGCGGCTGAAGTTTCTGGGACACGTAATGAGAAAGGAGGGCCTGGAGAAGCTGATACTCACAGGTCGAATAGATGGAAAGAGAGACAAGGGAAAGCAACACATGTCATACCTGGCGGGCTTGAGTAAAAGCATGACAGAACATGGTGTGGTGGAGGCGGCAGATGGACGAAATTTATTGGCAGCTACAAGGGATAGAGGGAAGTGGAGAGCCATGATCGCCTATTAAATATAAATAAATCGTTTACTCGTCAGTAATTAACAATCGCCTGATGAGATGCATTGATACGCATTGAAAGTCGACTGCAATTGTGTAGCGATTTTGATATGGTTTTTGATATAATATCCTAAAATAAAGTATATATATATATATATATATATATATATATATATATATATATATATATATATATATACTCTTCGGTAAATCGAATCCAGTTCTCTCAGTCACTGTGTGTTTATCTAAAAATAAATACGCTTAAATTCACTTTCTTCCCTGCCATACACCAACGGCTTAGGGGTAAAATCTCCGACTAGAGGCAACCGGACATCTCGCTACACTACACTAATGAGCGGTGATACAGACAAGGTTTCAGGACACAGCTTCCTCCAAGCAGAGTTCAAGGACCTCTTTCGGAACCTTCTGCCAAGCCATATAAATAAATTTGATGCAAGTAACGATGTTGTAATTGTCCTTTCAGAACTCACGAATGGTGAGGTTCGCGTTCTGTTACATCAAAACAGCGATGAAAGGGGTCCTTTGGGAAGAGCTTCTTGCAATAAGAAATCACCTGCTGGTCTATGGGCGGGAGGAAAAGGATGGTGTTGGGTGGAAGGAAAAGAACATGAATGAAAGAGAACACTCTTTGAGGATGTCATCCTCGAAATTCGATAGGTAAGCAGGAGCATTGGCAAGGACGAGAAGGGTTTGCAGGGGTAAGTCATGCACTTGGAGAAACCTTTTTAATGGAAGAATCAACGACCAAGATTTATTCAATCGATGAACAATTGCCTCCTCGCCAACGCCTTTTAGTTTGCTTTCCACATCAACTACAGATTTTCCTTTAATACTGTGTGCGCCTTAAAGGCCCGGGGTTTATCAGAATGGTAAACGAGAAGTGGATTAATCTTACACTTACCGCTCACATTCGCGTCCAATATCAGGGTTAACCTATCATTCATGGGTTTGTGGCTTGGCATATTCTTTTCCTCTGCTATTATATAAGTGCTCTTTGATATTTTTTTCCCAAAATAACCCTGTCTCGTCGCAGTTGATGACTTGTTGGGTGTCGTATCCTAATGCCTCAATACAGTGAAGGTTTTTACACATTCTTCCAGTGCCTTTTTTATCAGAACTTTCTGCTTAACCATGACTTACGATGGAGTGAACGCAGGCCTCTTCCTAAATTATGAAACCATCCGCGAGTGGCTTTAAATGAATCTTCTGTGTCGAAGTCTGTTGAGCGCCTGGTGCCTGCTTCAGCAAGTCACTGTAAATCCCTCGTACCTTCTTACAAATAATTGCCTGTGTCATGGCATCCCCTGAGAGTTGTTTTTCGTGCGCCCACACAAACAGCAGGACGTCCTGGGTATGACGTTAAACTGCATCCGAGTCCTGGGTAAGACGATAAACTACATCCAACAGCAAGGCCTCTGATCAGGAGGTTTTGAGGAGCGTGGAACCACCTCTTAATTGCTGATGTTCCCAGGTCCACCCTGACCCTGGGTGGTAGCACCTGTTAGGGTCCCAGCTATGGGAAAATAGTGAAATCCCAAGGTGTGTTCGCTTCCTGGGTATGACGATAAACTACATCCGCGTCCTGGGTATGACGATAAACTACATCTGCGTCCTGGGTATGACGATAAACTACGTCCAACCAAAAGGCGGTCGATCCGATCAATCGGCTGGTCATGTCATGCCCCATCACATCTAACCTATCCCAAAACAACTACAACTTACAATTAACTTTCCCTCCCAAACCCTACACTAAATATACTAACACCTTACCCCTAAAATATGATGGGAAACGATGATGTTGCCAGCTATACGTTTTTGAAACGATGATGTTGCCAGCTATACGTTTTTGAAATGATGTTGTCAGCTATACGTTTTTGAAACAATGCTGTTGCCAGGGATACATTTTTTTGAAACAATGATATTGCCAGGGATACATTTTTTTTTAAACAATGATGTTGCCAGCTATACGTTTTTGAAACAGTTGCCGGCTATACGTTTTTGAAACAGTGATGTTGCCAGCTATACGTTTTTGAAACCATGATGTTGCCAGCTATACGTTTTTGAAACAATGATGTTGCCAGCTATACGTTTTTGATATATCTAGTAAATACTGGATCTGGCATTAAATAACCCATAGTGGTTGATATGCCATAAAATCCCAAACAAACAAACAAACAAACAGCAGGTTTTCCATCTCTTCGTGAAGCGGAGTTCGAAGCTTTGAAGCAATCGTAACGCCCTTGGATGGCTTTATAGTCTTCAGCGTATCCTTCTGTTTAAGAATAATGCGTATTATCGAAGTACTACGCTCCAACTGATTTGTCAAATCGACAACACGGACTCCACTTTCATGTTGTGCAATGACCTTGAGTTTCATTCCAGTTGAAATCAATCCCTTCTTCATAAGACACACACGTCTTCATAATTGCCCTTTGGATTTACTTTCCTAGCGGTCATGGCTGAGTTACAACAAAGAAATTTGCCAAAATAAGTGCCCAACTCAAAACATGAGCTAAACACAACGCGCCACGGCCGTAACTCGACCAGATAAACAATGAAAGTAGCTGCGTGGGCCTCACTCTTGGCGTGAGATGCTGAGAAAGCTTGCTTGTCTTCTGTTAGCTTGGTAGAAGGCTGCGCTATGCGCGATTTTCAAAATCAAAGCTAGCGAGCTCAGTTCGTACCGCGGGGTAAAATCGTAAATTGAAGCAAAAAAATCTTTATTTTTCTGCTCGTACTTTGGAACAATCGTAAGTTAGGTCACTCGTATTTCGAGGCTCTACTATATATATATATATATATATATATATATATATATATATATATATATATCAATTATGTGGTGCGGGTTCATTTTATATTACGCGAATCATTCATACGAAAAGCAGATAATGAAGTTAATGATATGGCAAGAATCACTCTCGCAAACAATATTTAATAATAAAATACATTAACCTCGAACCTCGAATCCATTAATTATTCGAGGTTAATGTATTTTATTATTAAATATTGTTTGCGAGAGTGATTCTTGCCATATTAACTTCATTATCTGCTTTTCGTATGAATGAGTCACGTAACATATATATATATATATATATATATATATATATATATATATATATATATATATATATGAAGAAATATAGTTTTAAGATATGCTATATTTATGGTATAAAGTGCTCAATATCATATATAGAGCGTATGTAAATATAAAAGTGAACATTGAAGTCAACCTTCAGTTTCATGCTAAAGACAATCATCTGGCCTGATGATTGCGTTTGCTTTTATATATTATTAAGTTCACTTTTATATAGTATTAAGCTTCTTAAAAATAAGGATTTATTAAATCAAGGAAAAGAAATAACTGTCAACTGTCGGCATTGCATTATGTTCACTTTAAAATATAAAAAGAAAAACTTTCATAATTATATATCTATTATTTAATTACAATTAAAAAAATGTGTACTTACTTCCTAAATGTTAAATTTTAATTTTAACAACGCCATATCTAATGTACCATTAACTATATATAAAAATACAAACCTTTAACCGACATTTTTCACTTTTCCATCTTAGATTAGACCTATTACCTGATTTGTCAAAATAGACAACACCCATTTAAAATTTTGAAATCTCATTCCCCTTCAACTTAAACTCTTAAATATAATACCACTTTGCTAAAAAAAGAAATCATTTTTTCTGAAATTATTCAATATCGCTTGATAATGGAACAAAAATTTTAATTTAATTTTTAGTTCCGAAACATAGTAATTTCTGTGTCGTGATAATTTTTTTAAAATAATAATAATAATAATAATAATAATAATAATAATAATAATATATATATATATATATATATATATATATATATATATATATATATGTTTTGAACAATAAAACATATTAAAAAATTAAAATCTTCAGACCACTGGGTTGTATATTAATATTCGTTCGTTTTTATTATTTCAATTAGATTCCTCGACTAGTTTCAGCCAAAATGGCAATCATCATCAGAAAAAAAAATTTGCTTGCTAGTAACAGTGAACTACAGAAATGAATATCTTGATGCTATATATATATATATATATATATATATATATATATATATATATATATACTAAGGCGAAATATTTTAACAGACAGACATTTCATTCGATTGTATTTTGAAGATTACGAGTAATCTTTCTCAGACAATGGAAGAAATTCTGTAAGAAAATTTCCAATGTTTATTTCGGAATAAATATGGTCCAAAATCACGACTTTCGTCATCACAGATCTGCACGTGCCACCTATCGGAACAGAGCGCCATCAGGCAACGCATTAATAATCAGCGTAAATATTATAGTAACGTTAGACAGTTAATCACAGACAATATTAAAATATTAACCAAAGCAAATAATAAAAACAGACTTATGATTGTCCAACTAATACACGTACAACAAAAACAACCATCTGTAAATAAAAAGAATTGTAACTTGAAACTTCGCATCCTCAAACACACAGACACACAATGCCGATCTTCTTTGTTTACGTCACTGCATTTTCTAGATCTACCAAACTCTCCGTTTGTCTCTAACTAGCCTGATGATGGCATAAGTTGAAAGTAAGTATATGACAAGTCGAAGTAAGTATGTTTTTGACAATAGTCTGGCCCCTGAACAATGAATCTCTAAGCATTCTGAAACTGTCCATTCCCATCCCTCTCTACGTCTCCAGAAATTGACTTCTATTCACGTATTCCAGGTCGAAATGTCGGCTATTTTCCAAAATCGCCTGGACAAATCGCTTGACCCATGGACCTTCTCACTGTCACGATCACATGTTTGGGAGAGAATTGGCAAAATCTCTCTTCTACTTTCAGAGTTCCAGCCATCCTTATTCCAGTACGATAGATGTTTTAGATTTTTGATTTCTCAGATTTGTACGTTAAAAATTCGTTAGGTTTTGACTTATACATTTTTCAATACTCGACTTTAAAATTTACGTACGTCAAAATTTTATTTTTTATTATTACTTTCAAATTTTTTAAATCTTTCTAACCTTAAAATTTGTTTTTCGATAATCAATTTTTCTCATCATAATTTTATTTTAGATTATAAATTTTTCAATTTTTGACTTTAAAATTTACGTACGTTAAAACTTTATTTTATATTATTATTTTCAAATCTTTCTAACCTTAAAATTTGATTTTCAATAATCAATTTTTTCAGAAAACGCATATTAATAGCAAACTAGTTTAAATGCCGCCTCATTATATCACCCGCACACAACCCTATAGTGGTCACCCATCTGGGTATGAACCAGGCTCCTGGGTATGAACCAGGCTCGACGATGCTTAACTTCGGAAAGAATACGGAAACAGACGTTTCAAAGCGTTTCAAAGCGTTTTGAACATAGGCTCATTATACAACTCGCATATATCCTGATAGTGCCAAGTAGTCACCCATCTCCTTACGAACCAGGCTCGACGTTGCTTAACTTCGGTAAGAATACAGAACCGATGTTTCAACGTGATGTGGACGTAAGTTCATTATACCACTCGCACACATCCTAATATTCCGAAGTGGTCACCCATCTCCTTACGAACCAGGCTCGACGTTGCTTAACTTCGGTGAGAATACGAGAATCGATACACGTATGTTTGGTTTACATTGTGTATAAAAGGGCAGTCAAAATAGGTGCAGTTTACATTAGAATTCAAAGGTGTAACCGTAAAATAAAATAAACCTAAACCATCCTCGTATTTTAAGTCTGGCTGACAGAGAAATCCAACTTGCTACGCAGTCGAGCTGTTTGTGTTTATCTTAAACGTTATTGAAATTTTCATTGGAAGACAAGTCAATAGGTTGAAACATTTTAGCAGGCATATATTTTATATATGACATTTAAAATATTCCTAGGTTAAAAGCTGCCTTATCGGGTGGCGTTTAAGCTAGCACTTGTGGAGGGATTTTGATTGTACTTTCATCACGATAGGTAGGCTGGGGTAGATGCGATAGGCAACAATAAACTACACTTAAAATTAATCGCTGCATTTGAGGACTGCATTCATATTTTTAAGCTTACCTTTTAAAAGGTGGACGATATTTCTGCCGCGACTTAATTTAAGGACAATTTGACGTACGTAGATCGTTACTTTCCGTACAAATAATTATTTTTATTTCATAGGTGACTTTTGATGGATTTCGTAATTAATTTCGATTATTCCCAAATTTATTTCCAAGTTATAAAAATTGTTATCGTACTAAAAAATTCTTCGGAAAAAAAAATCACGTAAAAATCTGCAACAACAATCGCAGTAATGAAAAGTTGGAAATCCAATATATATATATATATATAATTTTCTCCTGGTGTCGGCCTGATTCCAAAATGGTATGAGATGCTGGATTACGGCCTCTGGGATTAAAGCTGAAAACGGAAAATTTTATTTTGAAACAGTGTAATTTGAGAACAGTAATTTTTTTCATTTGAATGTGAGCTATTGAAAGTTAAAGAGTAGTCTCCCTTTAATTGTTTTCATCTGTAGAAGCCCAAGATGGTGGAATCCGAAAACAATCTTAGTCATGAATATTTGAGAATCCAAAATTTCAGGATTGCGGGTCCGGATCCTGCCCGGAATGTTTTTAATTTACCCACAGAATTGGTCTGATACCAAAATGGTATATGTTGGGCTACGGCCTCTAGGAGTAAAGTTGAAAAAAATGTTACACAGTGACACACTGACATTCGTATTTATTATATAGAATAGGCTTTACCGAAACTAAGCAAAGTATTAAAAAATAATTTCGTTGGAAACAAAAAAAATATTGCTGATAATATCAAATTTTGAAGGAAGAAATCTGAAAAAAAAAAGGTTTTTCGTTGCAGTTCACAGCTGTCTCCACTATCCCCAATGTTACCCACTGAAAAGCATATTTTCACATGAAAACCGAACAATTACAACAAATTCATTGCAGACCGAGAAGTACCAAATTTATAGTAACTATTTAGAAAGTAATGGTTCGAATATCTAATTCCTTACCGTATAAGAAGCTCCGATGGATTAGACGCCGCCCCATCCAACACCATTATCACCACAAAAACATTTTGAAGGAAGAAATCTGAAAAAAAAATTCCTTGCAGTTCATATTTCTCCCCCAATGTTTACCATATTTCAACATGCTTCTCTTGCTTCATAATTCTTCTTGTTGGATTGCGGATAACTTGGCGGCGCCCATCTCCTCTCCAAATCCTTGGCCGACGGCCGAAACCACTAATATGACGCCGATCGCTTACGGCCTGTACACTTGGTCGTTGAATCCCTTGTTCAGTCGATGTCCACTTTTGCAGATCATCCACTTAGTAGTACAGTGCAAAAATTACAGATTCAGCCCGCCTGCGGAAGCTGCTTACAGGGTGCGGCGCGTGGAGCCAACACCAGAGAGATTTACGGTTAGGGTGAAGACCAGTGTTGCTCATCTACCTTAAAAATAAGATGCAGCAGCCGAGCAACAAACGTGCTACTTCTAACCACTGCTCCCTGTACGCATAAAACATATATATATTTTACATTGGATGTCGCAGTAAAGAGTTTTCAGCATGAAAACTTGATTAATCAAGACAACTTCATCACATTCCGAACATAAATAGCAATTTTATCGTAACTATTTAGAATATAATGATTAGAAAAGAAGTTGGACTGCACTGAAAGCTTACCTAACTGTAGCCTGAGAAATCCGCACTAATCGTGACGAAATTATCACAAACTGGGATTGGGCACTAATTTTAAATTAGATACATGGCTCAGAATCTGATGTAAATAGGGAGCTGACGCTCGCCCGATACCCCAAATTTATAACTACCTTCACCAATATATGAATTTATAGGAGACAAGAGGGTTTTTGGAGATATTATATCGGAAAGAAGGCGTCTTATAATCAGTAAAATACGGTATACGGCAGGTAATTCAAGACAATTTCCTCACAGATGTAAAAGAGGCTTGAAACGATAATGTGGTTCTGTCAGTGAATAATGAGATAACATAGACAGAACATTGGAGCAATGCGGAAGTTTTAATTTTAATGGTAATAGCAAGATTGGCCGTTTCCTAATAAGGAAACATTGGGAAAAGCTTTGACCAATTGTGATTAACTGGAATGATTACACTGGTCAACAAAATAAAATGTTTGGTATCTCGACACCATTTCAAACATTTTTTTAGCTACTTTGAGGGCACTGAATCTGAAAATGGTTTTAGTTTTTCTTGGTTAGCTACCATTTTTATTGTACAGAAATGCCTCATCTTTGGAAAAATGGAATTTCTTTTATTTGTTTTCTGTATATATGATATTGACCGATGGCAATATTTCTCAAAATAAAATCGTAGAAATCTCTCAATTCGTATTTAAACCAACAAATATTGGTCTGCATATTTAGGAATATTATTTTTGCAATAACAATCAGACCCTAAGTCTTTGAAAATAACACGATTGAATGTACCAAGACCAACAAGTATTTTCATCAAATCATTTAATAAACTAACAGCAGAAATAAAACCTTCGTTAACATAAGAACTATGGTAAAAATTTTCTCTTTCTTGGTTGTCTATGTTCAATGTTAAATCCCTTTTATTACTCCAGCACTATCATGTACAATGGAATAGGTGCATTCAATTGGGAGGGCTTTAGTTAAAGCTTCTTTCCAACTGTGAAAACAAAATGCTCTCAATGTTCTTGGTTTCCTTCCGTAATGATGGGTTAAATTTATAAATATCAAACAGAAGATTTTAGGGTTTCATTTTCTTAGGTCACCTTAATTATAAGGTTTACTAAAGTGTATTACTGATAAAGTTTATCAGTTAATTGGAATTTTAGCGATAAATCGGAAAACTTCGGTACATCTATTTTAAAACTTTTGACTCAAAAACACTAATTATAAAAATAGTTTATTTCAGGTGGCCGACATAAATTGCTCGTCTTACTTGATAATTGATGGGTTTTCTACGAATTTATTAACTAAATCTTGCGATCAGCTAAGACAGTAAATTGATCTTTTTTTCCAAAAATGAGGAATTTCATTACAGCAAAAATGCTAGCTAACCACGAAAAATTATGGTCATTTTTTGAATCAGCACCATCAAATTAGTGAAAAAATGTGTTGTGTTTCTTGGCACCAAAAGTCGTGTTGACCCCCCACCCCCATGCGTTGTGCAGGCCTCGGTGGCGAGAACCGATCCATCTATCTAATGCAATACGGAAGTGCAGCTATTAAGAGGCGATGCTCGGGCAGCTGTTTTCTAGGGCCGGGCCGCTTGCAGTTGCGCCTCTGTTCTCCGACGGAGCGACAACTGAGTCGCACTCCTCCCGAAGACAGAGACGCAACTGATAGATAATAAACCCTACCCGGCATGTGCCAAGTGTGTATATATATATATATATATATATATATATATATATATATATATATATATATATATATATATATATAATCTTGGTAATCCGTATGGATAATCCCAAGGAGGATGAAATCCTGAGAGCTCAATTTTAATTCAGAGCGAATAATTTAATTTAAAGAAAAACAGACAACTTTAAGGCTCCAATGTAATAATTTATTTCACCAGAGAATTTTATTTTTCTCTGGATCATCAGACTTCACTTTCAAAAGTTGAAACGAAAAATGGAATTAAAATTTACACTTTTGACGGGCAGTATTAAGCTTATATAATTTGACATAGAGGGTGGTGATGGATGGTATGAGAGACATGGTCGAGTTTAGAGAGGGAAGGGAGAGTTTCAAAATTTATTATTATATTTCTTTTTTATTATAATACTTAATATTGAGGAAGGAGGGGGTAAGGATCAGACATTGACCTATTTAACCGGTCAACTCAACAGAAATGATATGGGAAAACGAAAAGGAGACAAAAAGGGAAAAAGAAACAAAGGGGGAAGTAAAGAGATAGGAGATGTACGTAGTTTTTTTTGGAGGAAGAAAAGGTCTCGTATAGCTTTAAAAATTGAGATAAAAACAGATTTTAACGTTTGATAGTAATTTAAATGTTTAAAAACCGCACAAAGAAAATACTTACTTCGTCTCCCCATTGAGACACGGGGTCGGGTTTACTGTAGGGAACCCGAGCGCGTACACTCGGGTCAAGGATAAAATTTCCCCCGAGAGCCCGCGACCGATATCGGTTGCGCTGGATGCGATGGTGAGCATCGATCCCTCTCTCAAGTGCAATGAGAGAGTGGAGCTCCGGGCAGCTGTTCCCTAGGGTAGGACCCTTGTAGTATTAATTCCTCAGTTGTGCCGCTGTCCTCTGATCGAGTCAAAACTGAGTTACACTCTGCCCGAAGACAGAGACGCAACTGAGAGATGATAAAGCCTACCAGGCATGTGCCAGGTAAGACTGGTGACAGATCGAAGATAAGTGGAACAGAGGAAAACAACGCATAACCTACTTAGTGAGGTTAAATCAATGGTGGGACAAGGTTATGGGGAGGTATCGCTTATTTATTTATTTAATTTGATTTGTTGATTGATACAGTTAGTTACTAAGACAAATCATTTCTTTCAACTACGTTGTTTAAACACGACTGCCTACACTGGGGTTGCTGGAAATAGTTGTGAATCCCTGGTATACGATGGAAGTCCGTATGTGTTTCAGCAGAACATTGTTTAGTTTGGTTTGTTTTGTTTTACAGTATATCAAACTAAATGGGTTATTTAATGCTGACAAGAGTTTTATTGCTGCTAATATTTTTTTTTCCAAAAGTCTATTGCCATTAATTTTTTTTTTCGAAAATGTATTGCTAGTAATATTTTTTTTCTTTCAAATTTTTTTTGCTGGTAATCATTTTTTTTGCAAAAAGTATTTCTCATTTTAAAACCTATTCTTAGTGTTTTGACACCACTTTGGGGGTTAATTATTTGCCCATAACAGGGACCCTAACAGCTACTACCACCCCGGGTCAGGGTGGACCTGGGAACACCATCAATTAAGAGGTGGTTCCCTGCTCTTCAAAACCTCTCGATCAGATGCCTTGCTGTCAGATTATCGTCTTACCTAAGACGTTGATGTAGTTTAGTGTCATACCCAGGACGGGGTTATTTCTGTAATTAGAAAAAGAGTGTAGGCCCATTTTGTACATTTTTTAGTTTTGTTTTGTTTTACGGTATATCAACCTCAATTGGTTATTTAATGCCGAGAAAAATTTTATTTCTGGTAATATTTTTTCTTCAAAAATATATAACTGGTAATATCTTCTTTTTCAAAAATGTATTGCTGGTAAAAATTTTTTTTTTTTTTACAAAGTATTTCTGGTATTAAAACCTATTTTTACACTTTGATAATGTTTTCAACAAGCGTTGTGGGGGTAACTATTTGCCCATAGTTGGGACCCTAACAGGTGCTACCACACCAGGTCAGGGTGGACCTGGGAACACCAGCAATTAAGTGGTGGTTCTACACTACTCAAACCCTCCAGATCAGAGGCCTGGCTGTTGGACGTAGTTCATCATCTTACCCAGGACGCGGATGTAGTTTATCGTCATACCCAGGACGGACAGGACATTGTACCTGTTCACAAAGTTGTGTGAACCTAAGATTGGATGTCGACCAATCTGAACTATCACATCAAACAAAACATGGCAGACCTAAATCCCCTTGACTATTGCACGGTGGGGCCATGTGGGGCACAAGAGACTAATCAAAGTTGCCAGAGTAAGCCTACTTAGTCAACATTAATTTCTTAAAAATTTAAGCGCAATGTCTATCGCTATTTTCTGATTCTTCATTTTTATTCTTTTATTGTCCTCTCTCCTTAATAGTAGTTTTTTTCTCATATTCTCTAACACTCAGTAACCTCTTGCATCCTAGTGGCTTTATTACCTTGCTTGGGATGAAATGATTTAAAAAAAAGATTTGATTTCTTTAAAATTTAAATGTAATATCAATCATTATCTCATGTTTTCTTAATTCTTATTCTTTTATTGTCCTCTCTCCTTAATAGTAGTTTTTTTCTCATATTCTCTAACACTCAGTAACCTCTTGCATCCTAGTGGCTTTATTACCTTGCTTGGGATGAAATTATTTTTAAAAAAAGATTTGTTTTTTTTTTTAATTTAAATGCTATATCAATCATTATTTCATGTTTTCTTAATTCTTATTCTTTTATTGTCCTCTCTCCTTAATAATAATTTTTTTCTCATATTCTCTAACACTCAGTAACCTTTTGCATCCTAGTGGCTTTATTACCTTGCTTGGGGTGAAATGATTTTAAAAAAAAGATTTCCTGAAAGCCGCCATTACTCGAATAAAAATCAATATACATTCAGATCATCTGATGTGTTTACGTCAACAATTCCGGTTCCGTTAATGCACTTGAAAGCGATTAAATCAAACAAACATGTAATGCTACTATTACTCGAGCTGTGTACCAAGTTTTGTATCAATAAATTTAGTTGTTTGTAAGATGTGATTGTTTCTTCTTTAAGTTCTAAATGGCAGAAAGGCAGGGTATTTTACGGTAATTTGGCTGTTTAAAGATGACTTGATTTTATGTAAATAACGTTTTCAAAATAGTGACACGAAGACCCGAAGGCGCATTGACATCGCCAAAGATGCCTTCAAAAAGCTAAGCAAAGTATTGAGAAACAGAAAAAAATCGTTAGAAACAAAGAAAAGAGTACGGAACAGTTATGTAACACCAAACCTTTTGTATGGCAGTGGGTTCAGAGGACAGAATGTGTGACACTGAAATCCGAAGGCGCATTGAGATAGACAAAGGTGCCTTCTAAAAGCTAAGCAGAGTATTAAGAAACAGGAAAAATCGTTAGAAACAAAGAAAAGAGTACCGGACTGTTATGTGATATGAGTCCTCCTATATGGCGATGAAAGTTGGACGATTTTCTCGACGATGAAGAAAAGATTTGAAACAACAGAAATTTGGCTCTACAGAAGGATCCTGGGGACACCTTGAAATGAAGATGTGAGCAAAGATGAAGTTTTAAAGAAAATTGAAACAAAAAGGAAAATTATACTTAACATCAAAAAGAGACAGTTGAAATTTATTGACACATTATGAGGAAAGAGTGCTTGGCAAATCTGATACTCACTGGTCAGAGTGAAGATTAGTGGGGACGAGGAAATAAGCATAAGAAACTTAGTGAGCTGGAGTAAATGGATGCCGGGGTAAGGTTTAGGAGAGATAAGAAAAAGTTCAAGAAAAATTATTAAGAGCTACAAAGGAGAGAAAATTTTGGAGAGGCAAGATCACCTACGTCCTGTGGGGACACGATACATAGGAGGATAATACACTGAGAATTTTAGAACCAAGTTTATATGAATTTTAATTTTTTCGTTTCGCAGAAGTTGATGATAAATTCTGTTTACTTTATTAGAGTTACTGATTTTATTGGGGATTTAGGTTGTTTTTTTTTTTATCGATAAATTATGATAATTCTTCATATATTTCTTTATTATTATTATTATTATTATTATTATTATTATTATTATTATTATTTGAATTTATTTGCTGTCGTATTCAAAACTCCAACATTTCTCTGTAGGTTATCTCCCTTTCCTTTAGATTGTCATATCTATGCGTATACATAAAAGAAATAATCGAGAGGCTAATATGTTCATCTATTTCTTTCTGCTATTATTATTATTATTATTAGTAGTAGTAGTAGTAGTAGTAGTAGTAACAGCAGCAGCAGCTCTGCTGGTATTCTGTTGCATTTCTCATTACTTTTTTATTCCCCACCTTCTTTTCAATGTCGTTATTTTCGTTAGTTTAACGGGACAAAATGTTCCCGCTTCAGCAGTTTTCGCGGGAAAAATTCCTCGCACGCATCTCAGAGTGCACGCTTAATGCTTCGTGTCTACTCAGCGCCACCTAGTGACATACAATACGAACAGACGCTAAAAAAATAAAACAAAAAATAATATATGTATATATATATATATATATATATATATATATATATATATATAACAAAATGGCGTTCGCCCTCGATCTTCCGTGGTCTTTTCTGTCTTCGTCTCTCTTTCTTTTTCTTTTTTTCGCACGTCTCTATTTTTTTCTACTTTTTATTCGCGACCATGTTTCTCGTCATCATCGAAATCATTATTTCCCATTTCCGCCATTACAGTCGTCTTTATTTCCATTTGAATGTAACGAATGACTTGAAAAGTTTCATTTTTGTTGGTTTTTTTTCTTTCCTTTTTTCCATTTTTTTTTTTTTTTTTACATGTATAACAGCATGTCGCATTTCGGTATTTAGAAGACCAGAATAGCGCCAGGATTTAAAATATAAAAACTCTTAAAAGAAGATCCACATTAGTGAATCAACGTTTAACAGTTCTGATATAATTTCATCAATGTCTGTATTATCCTTTCTTGTAAGTGTATGTGTCGTCAATTTAAAAGAAAAAGAAGAAAACATTTCTTGTACTTTTGCGTCGAAAAACAAAATCTCATCTTATTAATTTCTGTCAAAACGTCTAGGATATTTTTAACAATTTCACCCCAAGCAAGGCGATAATGCCACTAGGACGCAGGAGAATGTCACAGGTAGTGAAAGAGAATGAGAAGACTTTAGTGAGGAGAAGTGAGGAAAAGGACAATAAAGGAACAGGATTCAGGAAGACAGAAGATGGCGATAATGCCACTAAGACGCAAGGGGTTACTGGGATTGAAAGAGAATGAGAAGACATTAGTGAGGAGAAGTGAGGAAATTGAACAGGGTTCAGAAAGGGAGAAGATGGCCATTAACATTGGGTTTAATTTTTTGAAGATTGTAGGTGGTATGGAAGGCAAAAATCGGAAGGGAGTTCCACAGGTGAGAAGTGCGAGAAAAGAGACTGTTAAAATGGAAGTAGCCGTTGGGCCCTGTCACTGAATATGACCAACGCCTTTATCCCCTGTGCTAGGTGTCCTTGAGAAGAAGGCCGGAAACGTTGCTGAAGACATTAGGTTTATAATACCCAGAAATTCATTCACGGAAGTCCTCAAGGGCACAGGGCACAGTGGATAAAGGCGTTGGTTAGATCCAGTGTCAGGACACAAAGAGTGTCAGTTCAATACCTGGTTAAGGCGGTGGAGAAATTTGAGAGGGGAATTAACAGGAGATAACTGACACCCAATAAACATGGCACGTGGAACTAGAACAGTCTACCCCAGTGAGCTAAATAAAGGGTTCAGTTCGAATTCCAACCACCTGAAGAAGGCCGGAGCGTACAACGACTGAAACGTTGAAATAAATATGGCGACAAAAATGAGAAAAATAGTCAGAATAATGTAAATTGAGTACATAATACCTCATCTCAAAAATATAGACAGATACTGAAGAAGGCCGGAGCGTACAACGGCCGAAACGTTATAATAAATATAGCGAAAAAAATGAGGACAACTGTCCGAATAATGTAAATAGTGTACATAATATCTCATCTCAGAAATATAGACAGATACTCTTTGGGTCCTGGCACTGGAAACGATGTAATAAATATGGCGACAAAGATGCAGAAAATAGTCCGTATAATGTAAATAGTGTACATAACACCTCATCTCAAAAATATAGACAGATACTGAAGAAGGCCGGAGCGTACAACGGCCGAAACGTTGTAATAATAGATGAGGACAACTGTCCGAATAATGTAAATAGTGTACATAATATCTCATCTCAGAAATATAGACAGATACTCTTAGGGTCCTGGCACAGGAAACGATGTAATAAATATGGCGACAAAGATGAGGACAACTGTCCGAATAAGGTAAATAGTGTACATAATACCTCATCTCAAAAATAATAGACACAGAATGATGACACTGTGTTCATAATATTTAATTATTTAAACATACATTTAAACACATATTTAGTACTATTTAAACATATATTTAAACACATATTTAGTTCTATTTAAACATATATTTAAACACATATTTAGTACTATTTAAACATATATTTAAACACATATTTAGTACTATTTAAACATATATTTAAACACATATTTAGTACTATTTAAACATATATTTAAACACATATTTAGTACTATTTAAACATATTTAAACACATATTTAGTACTATTTAAACATATATTTAAACACATATTTAGTATTATTTAAACATATATTTAAACACATATTTAGTACTATTTAAACATATATTTGAACACATATTTAGTACTATTTAAACATATATTTAAACACATATTTGGTACTATTTAAACATATATTTAATACTATATAAACATATATTTAGTAATATTTATGCATATATTTAAACAGATATTTAGTACTATTTAAACACATATTTAAACACATATTTATTACAATTTAGACATATATTTAGTATTATATAAACATATATTTAGCACTATTTTAACATATATTTAAATACATATTTAGTACTATTTAAACATATATTTAAACATATATTTTGTGCTGTTTAAAAATATATTTAGTACTATATAAACATATATTTAAACACGTATTTAGTACTATTTAAACACATATTTAAACATATTTAGTACTATGTAAACATATAGTGAGTAGTATTTAAAATATATTTAGTACTATTTAAACATATTTTGTACTATTTAAACATATATTTAAACATATATTTAACAATTTATTTAGTACTATTTAAATTTATTACTATTTAAATATATAATTAATCACGTATTTAATACTATTTAATCCTATATTTAAACAAATAATTACTACTATTTAAAAATATATTTAGTATTATTTAAACATATATTTAGTGGTATTTACACATATATTTAGTAATATGTAAACATATCTTTAGTACTATTTAAACATATATTTAAACAAATATTTAGTACTATTTAAACACATTTTGAAACACATTTTTAGTAGTATTTCAACATATATTTAGTAGTCTTTAAATATATATTTAGTACTATTAAACACATATATAGTACTATTTAGACACATATTTAGTAATATTTAAACATTTATTTAGTACTATTTAAACATATATTTAAACACATATTTTGTACTATTTAAACACATTTTGAAACACATATTTAGTAGTATTTAAATATATATTAAGTACTATCTAAACACATTTTGAAACACTTATTTAGTAGTCTTTAAACATATATTTAGTATTATTTAAACATATGTTTAGTAGTATTTAAACACATACTTAGTACTATTTAGACATTTAGTAATATTTAAACATATTTAGTACTATCTAACAAATTATGCATGGTTGTCAGGAAGAGAAGAAACTTAAGTTATGAGATATGAATTGATGATATCAAAATCAAACTAGTACAGAAGTTTTTTTTTTTTTTAAGCAAGGCTGAAGCCACTAGTACGCAGGGGGTTACAGAAGGTTTGGAGGAAGAGCAGATAGGAGTGGTAAAGGAGAGGATGTGGAGAAAGATAGTGGCTCGATCAAGGCAACGGGGTTACAGAAGATTTGGAGCGAGAGAAGATAGGAATGAAAGGTGAAAGGATGTGGAGAAGGGAAGTGGATAGATCAAGGCAGCTGGAGATGTCGATTGACATTACACTTAAATAGTTGGAGCTTGTATTTGTCAGGGAAACAGGAATAAGGAAGGGAGTTCCACAGGCGAGATGTGCGAGACATGAAGCTATTGGAGTAGAAGAGACGTCTACATCTAACAGTTTCAACGGTGAAGGGGTGGGAACGGGATGCCAGCCTCGTGGGACGTTTAAATTCATGTGGCCTAGGAACCAGCGAAAGCAGCTCATCGGAGCAATTACCGTGAAAGTATTTGTAAAAAAGACAGAGCGAGGCAACGTCGCGTCTGTGAGAGAGCGACTGCAGACGAGATGACAGATCAGGGCCAATTACATTGCATATCCGTCTCTGGATCTTATCAAGAACCCTGAGGCAAACAGCAGGGACTCCAGACCATATATAGCAGCAATACTCCATGCAAGGGCGAATATGTAGGAAGTGTTTTTATTAGAAAAATTGACACCGATATTCGAACACATAGCGCTTTAATGATAAACGCATTCCAATAGCCAAAGAAAATACTAAGAAGTAAGAAAATTCTTTTAGAAACAAACAAATTTGTAATATCAACCCTCTTTTATGGTAGTCGATGCTGAACCTTGCCGTCACCGATGAAGAGAAAACTGGAGACAGCAGAAATAATGATTCTACAGAAGGATGCTGAGAATACCTTGGACGGCGGGCGGAAGCAACGAGGATATCTTAAGAAAAATGGAAACTAAAAGTAGATTTATACTCAGAATCAGAAAGCGTCGGCTGAAATTTCTTGAACACGTAATGAGGAAAGACGGCTCCGAAAATTTGACACTTACAGGACATATAGAAGGCAAAAAGGATAAGAGGAGAGAAGAGCCGCCTATCTGACCAGCTTGTGGGGCGACGATAACAAAAAGACTAGGAGCGCCTGAGAGCTACAAACGATATGAACTTGTGGAGAGCCATGATCGCCCACGTCCTTTCCTGATATTTTATACATTTCTCTTATATATATATATATATACTTCTATATGCGCAGTAGATATCGTGCCCCTATTACAGTAAGGGGTTACGGGATCACATTTATAACTAAATTGTTCAGTTAATCAAATAAAGCCATTTTCTACAATGACGACCTTAGCATTTCGATCACGGTACAAAAGAATTGGGAGATAAAAATGTTCGTATTTTAATAGTATATTTTAAAAATATAACATTATTATGAATTATCTATATAATAAATGCTAATGTCAGATATATAGACATCTATCTCTCTATCTATCTATCTATCTACCTCAGCCTGTTCATATCTATCTATATATCTATCTATCTAT
This sequence comes from Acanthosepion esculentum, assembly GCA_964036315.1. Taxonomy (NCBI): domain Eukaryota; kingdom Metazoa; phylum Mollusca; class Cephalopoda; order Sepiida; family Sepiidae; genus Acanthosepion; species Acanthosepion esculentum. Next base: position 52,012,243 of record OZ038516.1, on the reverse strand, counting down.
ATATATATATATATATATCTCAGCCTGTTCATATCTATCTATCTATCTATCTATCTATCTATCTATCTCAGCCTGTTCATATCTATCTATCTATCTATCTATCTATCTATCTATCTATCTATATCAGCCTGTTCATATCTATCTATCTATCTATCTATCGATCTCAACCTGTTCATATCTATCTATCTATCTATCTATCTATCTATCTATCTCAACCTGTTCATATCTATCTATCTATCACAGCCTGTTCATATCTATCTATCTATCTATCTATCTATCTATCTATTTATATCAGCCTGTTCATATCTATCTATCTATCTATCTATCTGTCTATCTATCTATCTCATCCTGTTCATATCTATCTGTCTGTCTATCTATCTCAGCCTGTTCATATCTATCTATCCATCTGTCTATCTATCTATCTCAGCCTGTTCATATCTATCTATCTATCTATCTATCTATCTATCTATCTATCTATCTCAGCCTGTTCATATCTATCTATCTATCTATCTATCTATCTATCTATATCAGCCTGTTCATATCTATCTATCTATCTATCTCTCTATCTATCAGTCAGTTATTAGCAATTATGTGCCATGCGTGAAACACTTAGGCGATCATGTATCTTTCGAAACATGATTGACGAGGAGGATTTTTTTCCTGCAGTAGGTTGCCATTTCCTTCTGAAGTACACCAGTTGCCATCCAACGCTATAGAACCCGGTCTGTCCTGCTATTTACCCACAGGTGGGGGACGGAGAAAAAATGATCCATACCTTTCCCAGGGGTATTAACACGTAAATGAATGAATGAAATGAATTCCAAGTTGGCCTGCCGATTCCTCAACCCGAGACGCTATCCATTACTCCCCCGTGCGCTTAAATTCAGGAAGTATAGATACCTTAGAGGAAGCATGACCTTTTCGCCGACTATGTATTGGTGTCATAGACGTATGACAAAGAAAAAAGGAAACTGTCGACAAAATTGACATAGATAGATAGAGAACGTTATGAGATAGATAGATAGATTTGAACAGACTGAGAAAGAAATGAAATGAACAGATATATTCCCAGGGGCTGTAACGTTATCGCCGCCTGTGTAGAGGGGACTGTCTCTCCTACAGCGATGGTACAAGGACAGGTTTAGAATAAAATAGAATACCAGTGTCTTTGCTGGATAGCTGATGCCGTAAGTGCCTCTTGCTAATATACCAAGATTTATTTTGTAAGAATACAAAATTGTGGCACAAGGCCGAAGAAGGGGAGGGTTTGAAGCTGGTCATCACTAATTATCTTATACCTAGCTAATCAGATTCACGACCCTTTCATACATTACAATTTCTACATTCACCAAAAGAAGTCGTCCGTCAACATTCGATCCACCATACACCAAAATACCGCTTCCTCACAAGGGGGAAATCTACAAAACGCGCCCCAAGCCATGAAAACTTTGACGATAAATACTTCATGTGGTGACAAATGAGAGGGACGGGAGATGAACCCAATAATAACTAAAATATTAACGTAATTCAAATTAAACATAACAGATGTTAATAGGGCCCGTCCAACCCACAAAACAGAGAGGCCGCTGTATTCTGCCCGTTGGACAAAATCAAGAAGCTCTCTCGCTAAGGGAGTGGGAAAGGAGAAAATATAAACGGACATGGGAAATTTGAAAGCTGACCCAGTCGAGATGAAAAAGTGGGGTTAACAAAATGGGGAGGTTGGGAATCTCGACTTGGATCATAACAAAAGAGAAAGCCGGGAACAGGCCAGGAACAACATTTACTCACATTAACTAGGTACATTAAAGCTTGTCTAACCTAACCAAGTGGAGGGCTCCACAGGAAACCACTCCGATGTGACATAGGTTGACCTAGAAGAGAAAATCAAGGCTAGCCGTGTTCAAATGAACCAAGCTCTCCTCAGTCACCCACCTTTCGCTGAAGACTGTCGAATGCAGACGTTTTCTATCAGTTCTAATCTTCATCTTGAGCTGATGCTCAAAGAATCGGATTAGATCCTGATGAGAAAGACGGATGCCTGGCAAGACTTCCTCCTGTCGCGTCGTCCAAATCACCATTCGGGCCGTGGCTTGCAACGCCAGAAACACCATTCGTTTAATATACCTTTGTCTGTGAAGAGAAACAAATTCAAATGATGATAGGTCACGTGATCTGCGAAAATAGTTTGTTGTCGAAGGTGCTGATTCGAAGGTGATTAATCACAATGATGTCAGGATGACGTCACTCTGACAATATATAAAGATCGACGTCACAGTGATGACGTCATCTTGACGTCACTACAAGCTAAATTTTCTTCCGCAGTCGCTGATTCGAAGGTCCTGAAAGCGAAAGAGTGTTAAGCTCATGCATATATATATATATATATAAAGACATTAATAATATGTTTAACGTTCTTTTTATAGATACAAATATTTTAAGCAAATGCTCTGTTTTATAATAAACAGTATTAAATAACATTTACCGGCCTGAATGTCCGAGAAATTTTCATAGAAAATTTTCGTTCTCCGACAGGAATCGAACCTGTATCCTATACGGAACCATCATTTCGCGTGATGTGCCACAGAGAAGCGTCTGGTTAGCAAGGTCGATTTTACTATCTTTAAACTTAAATCTTCCATGAATCTCTTCTATTCATATCTGCTCTAGCGTATCAAATGTAAACAAATGACGTCATATATTTTTGAATTGGACATAGTCCGACAATTTATTTAAAGACATTTATATATATTATGTTTAACGTTCTTTTTATAGATACAAGTATTTTAAGTAAATGCTCTGTTTTTTATATATATATATACTCTATTGGAATATATATATACTACTGGAAAATCAACAAAGTCCGTGACTTTTTCTGCAATAATAAAGATTTATTACAATATAATGCAAGAGAGGGGTAGATATGGTATAATAGAGAGAGACGCCTTCGATCAGTGCCGGAGGAAAAAAGTGAATGGCTACGAAGAAACTGAGATAGATAGTGAACGGTATGAGATAGATAGATTTGACCAGACTGAGAATGAAATGAAATAAACAGAGAAAATTAGATTCCTAGGGATATTAGTACGTAAATGAGTGAATTCGACTGGAATTCGAACTTGGCCTGCCGATTACCTCAATCCGAGCCGCTATGCATTACTCCACCGTACGCTTAAATTCGAAACGTGTAGATACCTTAGAGGAAGCGTGTTAAAAACTCGCTCTGTAGACCTGGGCGCCAATGTTCATCTGTTGTGCTAGCATTTGAACTGAACGCTGCAATCTCAGTTCGTCCGGTTCTGGTAAACCGTCAGCATCCACTCAAAAAAAAAAAATTCTTCAGTTTTATAACACTTTCTTTTACTTCTTTCTTTTTAAATCCACAGAAAACCTTAAAACCGAACTTGGATCCCAAACAGATGAACAGGTGCCACGGACACAGACGAAAATATATTCGACATTACACTTGCCGCTTTCGTTGGTTTTCTTCTCTTTTTTTTTCATTCATTTTTTCCCCTATTTCTAACCCCAGTCGTTTCTTAATATTTTTTTCTTTATGCTTCTTTACTGTAAGCAAATCAGTTATGCTGACTCCAACAGGCCGCCATTTTGTCTAAAGGACAAGAGAAAGAGAAAACGTTTATTTTATTTCAGAAATCGGAAAGATTTGATGGTTGAGGAAATCAAGAAAAGGTCGATTTAGGGGTGATTCTAGGACTGACCTTTTCGCCGACTATGCATTGGTGTCATTTACGTCTGACAAAGAAAAAATGTAGGGAGGAAACTGTGGACAAAATTGACATAGATAGATAGATAGATAGATAGATAGATAGATAGATAGATAGATAGATAGATACGAAGAAACTGAGATAGATAGATAGATAGATAGATAGATAGATAGATACGAAGAAACTGAGATGGAAGGATAAAAAGAAACTGAGATAGATAGATAGATAGATAGATAGATAGATAGATAGATAGATACGAAGAAACTGAGATGGAAAGATACAAAGAAACTGAGATAGATAGATAGATAGATAGATAGATAGATAGATAGATAGATAGATAGATAGATAGATACGAAGAAACTGAGATGGAAAGATACAAAGAAACTGAGATAGATAGATAGATAGATAGATAGATAGATAGATAGATAGATAAGGTACAGACTAAGATAGATAGATAGATAGATAGATAGATAGATAGATAGATAGATAGATAGATAGATAGATAGATAGATTGTTCTTTGTCAATTTTCCAACCGACGCCAGAACTGAGTGTTCACTTTCAACATTCTTTACCGAAATTTTTCTCTGGTCTCCAATTTCTGGAACTCTCGACGAATGGCGAATTCTCATTTACCACTCTTGCCAATCTGACTCACGTAGCGGCACATTTTAAAAAAAATTTTAGATAAGGAATTAGCGCTATTTTACACTGGTTTATTAAAACTAGCGTCCTCATTTTCATTCCTATCGTCACAACCTTTCGACAGTTTTAGTCTGTAGCTTTCTTCAGGTGCCTGTCCTTCAGGGAACTTTGTAGGAATTTCGAAATTAATTTTTTATTTTAAGTTTTTACATGAGGTCCGTAACAAAAGGAGGAATTAGCATTTTGTAAATAATTCTTGGCGAATATTCCTTGTGATATTTCTTATCTCTCTGTTAATTTATGTCTATCTATCTATCTATCTATCTATCTCAGTCTATCTATCTATCTATCTATCTCAGTCTATGTATCTATCTATCTTTATTTATCTATCTATCTATCTATCTATCTATCTCAGTCTATCCATCTATCTATATATTTATCTATCTATCTTAGTCAATCTATCTATCTCAGTCTATCCATCTATCTATCTATCTATCTATCTCAGTCTATTCTATCTATCTACCTATCTCAGTCTATCTATCTATCTATTATCTATCTATCTCAGTCTATCTATCTATCTATCTATCTATCTATCTATCTATCTATCTTGGTCTATCTATCTATCTATCTATCTATCTCAGTCTATGCATCTATCTATCTATCTCAGTCTATCTATCTATCTATCTATCTATCTATCTATCTATCTATCTATGGATCTATTATCTATCTATCTCAGTCTATGTATCTATCTATATCTATCTATCTATCTATCTATCTATCTATCTCAGTCTATCCATCTATCTATCTATCTATCTATCTATCTATCAATCTATCTATCTTAGTCTATCTATCTATCTATCTCAGTCTATCTATCTATCTATCTATCTATCTCAGTCTATCCATCTATCTATCTCAGTCTATCTATCTATCTATCTCAGTGTATCTATCTATCTATCTATCTATCTATCTATCTATGTATCTCAGTCTATCTATCTATCTATCTATCTATCTATCTATCTCAGTCTATCTATCTATCTATCTATCTCAGTATGTATTTGTTTTTATTTCTTTTGTTTTACGGCATATCAACCTCAATGGGTCATTTAATACCGACAAAATTTGTTTTTTTCCAAAGTAGTATTGCTATTAATCATTTTTTCTTCAATTATGTATTGCTGGTATTAAAATCTGTTTTTTATACATTTAACCCCATTTTGTGGGTTAACTATTTGCCCATAGCTGGGGCCCTGACAGGTGTTACCATCCCGGGTCAGTGTGGACCTGGGAACACCAGCAATTAAGAGGTGGTTCCACGTTCCTAAAAACCTCCTGATCTTTGCTGTCGGATGAAGTTTATCGTCATACACAGTTCGGTATCTCTCTATTGAACTAGAGTATATATACCATAGGCGCCTTGCTGTGGGATAATGGTTAACAAGGGTTGCCTGGTTGAATATTACTAATGAATAATAAAAAAACAAACTTGAAGTATCGTCAAAAGCTTTTTCATATCCAATTCGTCCTGGGTACGACGTTAAACTACATCCAACAGCAAGGCCTCTGATCAGGAGGTTTTGAGGAAGCGTGGAACCACCTCTTAATTGTGAGTGTTCCCAGGTCCACCCAGACCCGGGGTGGTAGCATCTGTTGGGGTTCCAGCTATGGGAAAATGGTGAACTTCCAGTCTTTTCCAGCACATTGAAACAATGATGTTGCCAACTACACTTTTTTGAAACAATGATGTTGCCAGCTATACGTTTTTGAAACAATGATGTTGCCAGCTATACGTTTTTGAAACTTTTCCCACCACCACCATTTCTTCTTTCTATTTCTTTCTTTACTCCTCATCTCCCCCCTCCCGACAAGGAATGAAAAAAAAAGCGGCTTAGACCTTCGTGTACAAGATTTGTAGCCTTGTTCTAACAGCCACCGACGGACTGTTAAAGAGGCAAGACTAACACCTTGCTCTTCGCTTAGACTGGCTGCAATTTCTTGGCTAGTTATCGTCCTATTCTTCGCAACTTCTCTCTTGATTTCCCTGCCAGTTCTATCGTCAATCTTTTTCTTTCGTCCCCTTGTTTCCTTCCTTGGAGCAGGAGTGGCATCATTATGTGCCCTAAGCACTCGAGAGACAGTTGATTGCGAGGTTATAGCAATTTCTGCAATTTCTCTCGTAGACTTGCCTGCTTTTGAGAGGGCAATAATAGATGCCTTAAGTGGTTCTGATGCGTGTTTGTACCCTTTCATCTGGTTATTGACTTGAGTGGCTATTTCAAGCTGTTTTTATACTGTATGAGGCTTTCTGGAATATTCTGGAATACTCTAGATTTAATTTAAGCTGTTCTAGAATTCTCTAGAATATTGTTCTGACTGTAGTGTGAAGTATTTTTCAATATTTTGTCAAAAGCTCTTTAAATTTACCAGTTTAATCATTAGAATGCGATATCTGAGTCACTTTTTTTGCACAGAGTTTTTTCCTGAATCTCATTTATATCCAAATTTATAATTATCAATAGAATACCTTAGGGTGAATAAACGTTTTTCCTAGGTGGTCGGGAAGGGGTCTTTATATTAGTAAGATTAAAAATTATTTTAACCCAAAAAACAATAGACAAAAAATATTTTTAATAAAAAAAAATCAGGTGAGTCACTTTTATCGAACAGCATTGTATATGTGTCTTTTTGTTACAATTGTTTGTAAAACTTTACTCATATCCCCGGTTCATGGTCCGCTAACCACCCACGTCTTCTAATGTCAGCTCCGATCCCCATTCTGCATGCGGTCAGTCGTATAAACACCATTTGACCAAGAGAATAATGAAAGCCGGAATGGTCAGTGACCTGGCTGCATTTCGCTTCACCTCACTACCCACGTGCACCCTAAGGCATTCTTGACCAGAGGTCCGTTGACCATTTTTCAAAAGTCTTTTCTTAAATTTCTGAGACGTGAGGGAAGGAGTAGCCCAGTATTATCTCGAATATTGTAAATTTTACGCCGGTATGACCAGTGGTCATAGTTTAGCTTTTAACATCTTCCTCTACAAACCGGCGAATATTTTCGAAATACGGAGCAGAAGTAATTAAGTATGGCTTCCTCCATCTTGCTCGTTGAATGTTTCTCTCTTTCACGATTTTATTTCTTTTTGTTTTAATCTGGAAAATAAAAGAAAATATAGAGGAGAAAGATTGGGTAGCGCCAATTATCGGACACGGATCAGAAGTGCCAGCAATAAATACGTATCTGTTTTCAAGCTAAATAGAAAGAAAGTGATATGGAAAGATTGTATAGCGGCAAAATTTGCGTCTGTAAAAGGGGAGAAAGAAATCGAAGAGAATGAATCGGGTGGATGTGGAGAAAAGGCAAAAAAAGGTAGAGAAAATGTTGAAGGAAATTGAATTGAGGAAGAAAACAGCGGGAAAGGAGATAGAAGACATGAAGTGATTAGTGGGGTAAAGAAGAGGAGCAGGATGAGGAGAAGTGAAAGAAGAGGAGAAGGTCGAAATGCAGGAGAGATTGGAAGGAAAGCGGGGGGGGCGAAGAAGAAGAGTACAAAAGAAAAGGAACAAGAAAAAGAGAGGAAAATGAAAGAAAAAAGATGGAGAATTTAAAGAAGAAGAAAAAGAATAAGAATAATAATAATAAGAAGAACAACAACAACAAAATCGAAAACAACAACAAAAACAACAACATCATATAGGTAGTCGTGGGTAAGTGGGAGAGTTTTGAAAGAAGAAGAAGAAGAAGAAGAAGAAGAAGAAGAAGAAGAAGAAGAAGAAGAAGAAGAAGAAGAAGAAGAAAAGGAGAAGAAGAAAGAAAGAAAGAAAGAAAGAAGAAAGAAAGAAAATGAAAAAGAAAAGTACAAGAAAAAAGTATGGCTTCCTCCATCTTGTTTGTTGAATGTTTCTCTCTTTCACGATTTTATTTCTTTTCGTTTAATCCGAAAAATAAGAGAAATTAGAGAGGAGAAAGACTGGGTAGCGCCATCTTTCCTCATTATGTACCTTAGAAATTTCAACTGACTATTCCTGATGTTAATTATATGTGTCTTTTTTTGTTACAATTGTTTCTAAAACTTTAACCATATCTTCGGTCCATGGCATTCCCAGCATCCTTCTGTAGCACCATATTTCTTTTTTTGCGTATCTCTTTTTAATCTGTGAGGAGATTGTCCAGCACTCGCTGCCATATTGGAGGTCTGATTCTACATAACAATTCAGTACTCTTTTCTTTCTTTCAAACGATTTTATTTTCCGTCCTGTGTAAGACGATAAACTACGTCCGCGTCCCAGGTAAGACGATAAACTATATCCAACAGCAAGGCCTCTGATCAATAGGATTTGAGGAGCATGGAACCGCCTCTTAATTGCTGGTGTTCCCAGGTCCACCCTGACCTGTGGTGGTAGTACCTGTTAGGGTCCCTGATATGGGTAAATAGTTAACCCCCAAACTAGGGTTAAAACACTATGAAAGTGTAAAAATAGGGTTTAATACCAGAAATACTTTGTATATATATATATATATATATATATATATATATATATATATATATATATATATATATATATATATTACAGCAGTACATTTTTTGAAAAAAAAAAAAAAAGAAATTACCGACAATACATTTTCTGGAAAAAAAAAGAAAAAAAAAACAATACATTTTTGAAGAAAAAAATACATACACACTTTTTTTACCAAACTATCGCTATGAATCTATTTCAAAATTTTGTTGCCATTAAATGACCCACTGAATTTTTGATATGCCATAAAACAAAACAACAACAACCAAATCAAACGATTTTCCGTTTGCTTTCTAATACTTCGTTTAGTATTTGGAAGGCATCTTTCGCTATCCCAGTGCGACTTCGGATTTCGGTCCCACAATTTACGTCCTCTGTTAATACGCTACTCAGATATCTAAATTATTGCACCTGCTTGATTTCGGTGTCCCCAACCTGGAATTTGCATCTTGACCGGCCCCTTTTGCTAACATTGCTTTCCATTTTCTTTAGAACTTCGTCGTTGCTCACATTCGATCCATAATTAGTATTACTGAACAAGTGAGTTTGATCCACACGTGGCGCTCCGTACACGTAGCCTTGGAACCCAAACCAATCTAAGCTAACTCAGTACCTGGGTACCTTGCCGTGGATCTAGTCTCCTTGATAATTAATAATCTGTCCACACGGGAGATTCCTGTGTTGTTAAGTACCCAAACTAATCCAGTCTTAGTCAAAGCTCCTCGGTAAGAGGTAATGGTTAACGAGCTGGTTTATTTAACCTATTGCTACTGAGTATTAAGTTTTATTCTCACTGGGTGCCCCATATTTCTGACTTTCTTACAAAGAATGCTAAATTACAACTAATATCGTTATCATGATGTAATGTTCAACGAGTTGCACTTGCTGATCTGTAGTAGTGATCTCGATTCTCACGTGGCGTCAGATATTTCATGTCATGTGCCGAAACGAAACTATGCACTGGAAATAACAAATGAACGCACAAACTTTGCGCAATGGTTACGGAGCTAGTCACTTTGACCCTTACTACTAAATAGTGAAGTTGATGACCCATGTTTGTGGTTGTGTGCCATTTTTTCTTTTTTTTTTATCCTGTGACCCGTAGGGTCATAGGGGTACCCTGTGTAGAAATGGTGCTTTTGGGGCAACATAACGTGACGGAGACCAGCCCTCACCAGGCCAGTTTTGAATTCAATTTTGGTTTGGTTTGTTTCACAGCATATCAACTTCAATGGGTTATTTAATGCCGACAAAATTTTTAGAATAGATTAGATTAATTTATTTTATTTTACGGCATATCAACCTCAATGAGTTATTTAATGCCGACAAGAATAGATTAGATTGGTTTATTTTGTTTTACGGCATATCAACCTCTATTGGTTATTTAATGCCAACAAGATTTTTACAATAGATTAGATTGGTTTATTTTATTTTACGGCATATTCCCTTCAATGGGTTATTTAATGCCAACAAGATTTTTATTGCTGGTAATACGTTTTTTTTTCCAAAGATGTATTGCTGGTAATAATTTTTTACAAAGTATTTCTGGTATTAAACATATTTTTACATCGTGTTTTGACCCCAGATTGGGTGTTAACTATTTACCCATATCTGGGACCCTAACAGGTGCTACCACCCCGGGTCAGGGCGGACTTGGGAACACCAGCAATTAAGTGGTGTTTCCACGCTCATCAAAACCTCCTGATCAGAGGCCATGCTGCAGGATGTAGTTTATCGTCATAACCAGTTTTTCCTTCTTCTAGACAGGTTGCCACCGAATGTTATAGAACACAGTCTATCTTGATATTTATTTACAATTAACAATATTACTTTATTGTCCTGCTTGAGTGAAGAAGAGGATTAATAACTTCCCAAAGGTTATTGACACGTACTGGAATTCGAACTCGGCTCCCCGTTTATCCAACGCGAGGAACGGTGTCAAAATTAAACTGTACAAATGATACTCGCTTGTTGTAGTGATAACTTGTTACCCTGGTTGACCAATCAGTACTGATTTTTTTTTCTCACTGGGTGACCCTTAGTTTAGCCTTGTGCCAAACTTAAACTTAGTAACTAACTATATCATTATCTCTCGTTCTTCAATCCGTAATTGTCGGATTGTCGTTTTTACAAACTTGTACTCCCTGACCTCCATAACAATATCTGTGTAGTCCCTAATCATTACTGACACCTTTTATCTGTCTTTAGGAGTCATATCTAATTCGATGGGTCAACAGAAAGAGACGGAGGCTGTAAGGTCGGAGAGGGACAATCTTGTGCAATCTTAGAGAAGGGTAGGTAGACTTGACGAATGGTGTGAGTCGCCTAGAGTGGGTGTGCGGCTTTAGCGGGTCTGCTAATGAGAAATGTTTCGAAAGTCGTTCAATACGGAATGTTCGGTTGTATGAAGCATTAATATAATCACTAAAAGCCGGTGAGAATCTCCGACCACCGACCGTAGCGTAAACGGCTGTTAGGTCATTTTCATTTTCTATACAACTAGGGTGGAGACGAAAGCTGGCAGGGCAAGGCAGGGCAGGACGGAGAAGGCGCTGTTCTGCAAAGTATGGAGCTTATCATCAGCGTTAATCTCTTTCATGTTTTTCCTCTTACCCCCAATCCCCCCATCAACAACCACCCCGACGGCCCCCCTCCACCAGCCTACAGAGCTTAAAGATCAAGACTCTTAAATCTTTTCTTCTTGAATAGATTTCAGTCGACGTCTTAGGGAGTGACGGACGGTTGCAGTCATTGCAAAGAGAGGTCAGTGGTCTGAAGCGCTAGAGAGGCACTGCTTGGTGAGGCCCGCGCAGATTCAGTTCGGTCGGAGTGGACTTGACTGGATACTGCGATGTTGTTGCTTTTATAGATGGCGACGGTAGTGCTAGCAGTAGTCAAGGATCGTGATGTTTATCGAGATGGCAGGCTAACTAGCACAGATTACATTCGAGCGGTCAAGCAAAGGGAGAGAGTAGCTGCAATCAAAATAAAACTGGTAGTGGAGTGGTTGTTGCTTTTCTAGGGACAGAGAGGGTCGGGTAAGTTGTGGTTAGGCTTGCGCAAGAACTGGACGAAGATGCAGCGATATTACAGACGAGAAAGAGAAGATAGACCGGTTGGCTGCACAGCGAGTGGCCGGAGAAGACAGCAAAACAAGACAAAAAAAGAAAGACAGTTAGATAGATAGATAGATAGATAGATAGATAGATAGATAGATAGAAAAAGAAAAGCAAATAACAAGTTTGGCCAGAGAACAACGAAACACAGCCAGTCAAAAAGAACCATTCTGAACCGTGCTAATGTGCATTTACAGCTGATGACGTATGGCAGATGGCGGTCGAACAGAAAGTGTATCTGCTTCCGCTAACAACACACGTCTCCTAATGTCCGCTCCGATCCCCATTCTGCATGCGGTCAGTCGTATAAACACCATTTGACCAAGAGAATCATAAAAGCCGGAATGGTCAGTGACCTGGCTGCATTTCGCTTCACCTCACTTACCCACGTGCACCCTAAGACACTCTTGACCAGAGGTCCGTTGACCATTTTTCAAAAGTCTTTTCTTAAATTTCGGAGACGTGAGGGAGGGAGTAGCCCAGCATTATCTCGAATATTGTAAATTTTACGCCGGTATGACCAGTGGTCATAGTTTAGCTTTTAACATCTTCCTCTACAAACCGGCGAATATTTTCGAAATACGGAGCAGAAGTAATTAAGTATGGCTTCCTCCGTCTTGCTCGTTGAATGTTTCTCTCTTTCACGATTTTATTTCTTTTTGTTTAATCTGGAAAATAAGAGAAAATAGAGAGGAGAAAGATTGGGTAGCGCCAATTATCGGACACGGATCAGAAGTGCCAGCAATAAATACGTATCTGTTTTCAAGCTAAATAGAAAGAAAGGGATATGGAAAGATTGTATAGCGGCAAAATTTGCGACAGTAAAAGGGGAGAAAGAAATCGAAGAGACTGTGCTGAATGAATCGGGTGGATGTGGAGAAAAGGCATAAAAAGGTAGAGAAAATGTTGAAGGAAATTGAATTCATGAAGAAAACAGCGAGTAAGGAGATAGAAGACATGAAGTGATTAGTGGGGTAAAGAAGAGGAGCAGGATGAGGAGAAGTGAAAGAAGAGAAGATGGTCGAAATGCAGGAGAGATTGGAAGGAGGGGGCTGAGAAGAAGAGTACAAAAGAAGAGGAACAAGAAAAAAAGAGGAAAATGAAAAAAGAAACAATGGAGAATGGAGAAGAAGTAGAAGAAAAAGAAGAAGAAGAAGAAGAACAACAACAACAGCAACAAAAACGAAAACAACAACAAAAACAACAACATCAAAGAGGTAGTAGTGGGTAAATGGGAGAGTTTGGGAAGAAGAAGAAGAAGAAGAAGAAGAAGAAGAAGAAGAAGAAGAAGAAGAAGAAGAAGAAAGAAAAAAGAAAGAAAGAAAGAAAATGAAAAAGAAAAGTACAACAAAAACCACAAAGAGGAAGTGTGGGAAGGAGGAAAATTGAGAAAGAAGAAGGAAGAAAAGAAAGAAAGAAAGAAAGACAGAAAGAATGAAGATTAGTGAACATGTGAGCGATTTGAGTAGGAGAAAGAATTGAAGATGGAAAAGATTTAAAGAAGACGAGGTGGAGATGGTGTAAGTGTGAGAGTTCATAGAAGGAACGAGGAGGTGGGTTAGGGAAGAAGAAGAAGAAGAAGAAGAAGAAGAAGAAGAAGAAGAAGAAGAAGAAGAAGAAGAAGCAAGAGAAGAGGAAGAAGCAAGAGAAGAAGAAGAAGAAGAAGAAGAAGAAGAAGCAAGAGAAGAAGAAGAACAAGAAGCAAGAGAAGAAGAAGAAGAAGAAGAAGAAGCAAGAGAAGAAGAGGAAGAAGAAGAAGAAGCATGAGAAGAAGAAGAAGCAAGAGAAGAGGAAGAAGCAAGAGAAGAATAAGAAGAAGAAGCAAGAGAAGTAGAAGAAGAAAAAGGGGAAGCAAGAGAAGGAGGAGAAGCAAGAGAAGAAGAAGAAAAAGCAGAAGATGAAGAAGAAGAAGAAGAAGAAAAAGAAGCTAGAGAAGAAGAAAAAGCAGAAGAAGAAGTAGAATAAGAAGAAAAAGCAGAAGAAGATAAGAAGTAGAAGAAGAAAAAGAAGAAGAAGAAGTAGAAGAAGAAGAAGAAAAAGCAAGAGAAGAAGAAGAAGCAAGAGAAGAAGAAGGAAAAGAAGAAGAAGAGGAGAGAGGTGAAAGAATACAATCTGAACGTGAAGTTGAAAAAGAAGAAAAATAAAGTGGAACAGGTAGATGAGGAAAGAAAAGGCCGAGTTGCACTTATTGAAATAAGTTGAATCAAGTTGAGTTTTGCTGTTATCGAAAGTTGCGTGGCTTTTATTGAAATCAGCAAAGTAAAGGGAAACATTAACAGAGTGAATTGTAGAATGAAATCGTGCAAGTGGCGAAAAGTTTCGTGTCAAAACACAGGAGATCAGATTACTTGATGATGTTGATAGAGAATTAGATGAATAGATAAGGACAGCTAGATAGATAGATAGATAGATAGATGTTAACAGGCCTGTATAAAGAGAGAGTGATAAATAAAAACAGATTTTTTAGAGACAGACAGATATAAACAAACAGGCGTAGATAGATAGATAGATAGATAGATAGATAGATAGATAGATAGATATTAACAAGGCTGTAGAGACAGATTAGTGAATATGAAATGTTATTTACAAATATTTAGATAGATAGACGGAGAGACGGATATGAAAAACTGGCATAGATAGATAGATAGATAGTGAATAGAATTAGATAGATAGATAGATAGATAGTGAATAGAATTAGATAGATAGATAGATAGATAGATAGATAGTGAATATAATTAGATAGATAGATAGATAGATAGATAGTGAATAGAATTAGATAGATAGATAGATAGATAGATAGATAGATAGATAGATAGATGGAGATAGTGACATGAATAAAAATTCAGCAAGTTGTCTATGAATATATTGATAAGTATGCCGATACACATTATATATTGATACGTATGCCGATACACATAATATATATATATCCGACCCTTCTAATTACCGTCCTATCAGTCTCCTACCCCTCTACGGCAAAGTTTTCGAAGACCTTAGCAACACCGAAGTGGTTAACCACCTTACATCACATGATCTGCTCTCAGACAAACAATATGGATTCCGCCTTGCCCGATCCACAGCTGATGTGCTTACGGCCATCACTGAATGTGTCTACCAAGCTCTCCATAATAACGGAGAAGCTCGCGCCGTGGCCCTTGATATCTCCAAGATTTTTTATAGGGTTTCGCATGCCGGCCTTCTTCGCAAGCTTCAGAGATATGGTACTACAGGCCGATTGTTGGACCTAATACAATCATTCCTGTCAAACCGTGAATTGAAGATCGTTCTCAATGGATTCTCCTCCAGTCCCTATCCAACGAACGCTGGAATTTATAAACAGGGATCATAACATTCATCAACGGGTTCGAGGTTAATGTATTTTATTATAAAAGTTGTTTGCGAGAGTGATTCTTGCCATATCATTAACTTCCCTATCTGCTTTTTGTATGAATGATTCATGTAATGTAAATTGAACTGCACTCTATACTTGATATTAAAATAACCGATCCTACGTGCAAATTTCTTATATATATATATATATATATATATATATATATATATATATATATATATATATATATATGGGTGACTATACTCGTATCGAAAAACCTTCGAATTCTTGATTTAATAGCCAAATCAATCACGAAGGGAAAAAAGCCAGGAACATGAAAATCTGTCGAAAATAATCGCACAGATACAGGTTCAAGGCCCAAAGAAAAAACCCCGATACGAGTAAACAACTAACTAACTAAAGAGCTCGATACAAACGTAGAGCAGACCTAGTCAAACCTAATGAGCCAGACAAACCTACCAAGGTTTCACTTAGGCAGATCGTCAGGGTCAGCTGGCCCTGACGATCTGCCTAAGTGAAACCTTGATAGGTTTGTCTGGTGTGCTATATTTATGGGATAAATGCTCAATATCAGAGATAGAGCGTGTGTAAATTTTAAAGTGAACATTGAAGTCAACACTTAGAGGCGACAGTCTGTTTCATGCTAGATGCAATCGTCAAGCCACAAGTACTGTTATTGTTCTCGGCTATATATATATATACGGGTCAGTGGTGCATTGTGGGCAGGCTACTTTGGCGGTTATTTTACCGGAAGTCGTTTATTTATTTGGGTTAAATTATTTTGCTTGTTTTTATTTATTTTTATTTTTATTTAAAGAATGTAAAAGAAAGCGGCAAAATTAAAAAACAAAAAAATAAATTTAAATTTCCCAACATTCATTCTCTGTGCGAATGTGTAGCAGCGCCAACATAACAAATTTAGTCCGATGAAGGCCTAACAGACGAAACCCCTAAGAATAAAACCTTCTCCACTTTCTCATACAACTTCCCCAATATTGTTCCTTATATATAAAAATATATATCGCTATTTCATTTGTAATATATATATATATTTTTATATATATATATATATATATATATATATATATATATATATATATATATATATATATATATATATAAATTAATGGTATATAATTCTTTCGAAATATATATGTATATATATTTCTAAAGAATTCTTTGATTTATTTTTAATTTGTCATTTCTAGCATGGTTCCACTATCATTTTCTCCCTAAGGAATCGACAAGAGGGGACACAAATTTATCTCTTTGATAAGATCCAAGGGGGATTCTTTATGATAAATTCGTGGATGTATGGCCAGTGATTACTTTCCTCATTTAAATGATGAACTGTAATGAAATCTAAAACGTTATTTTTGTCTGTTTATTAGATGACTGTGTTTATTTTACAGTGTAAACCCTTTTAACCTTCTCTTTTTCTAGCTGTTAACTCAAAGGTTTTTTTTCTGGAATTCTTACGTCAAATCGTGTCAAGATGGCTTAACATCTCGTCTGAAAACTTGGTAAAAATAAACTCGTTTATTGTTTTTTTTTAGAAATTTACCATTTTGTAGAACAGACAACCATCCCATCCTGTTACACGATTTATACAATTTTGCTGTTACACACGTTATATTAGCAATAATAGTGTTTGTTTTACATTGTTTTAAAGTTATGGGTTACAATTTATTTGTTTATACTTTCTCAACTTCAATTCAGTTATGTGCCATGCGTGATACACGCTTAGGCGATCATGTATCTTTCGATACATGACTGACGAGGCAGTTTTTTTTCTATTATGTCTATTCCGTCTTTTGATTGTATGCGTCCTGCCGAAAAGCACGTATTTTGTGACTCTGGGTGTCCTCTCGCCATGATAAAGGATTGCAGTCTCTCCTTGCTTTGAAAGTCTACTGAGATTCAAGTTCTCTCAATTCAGTCATGTGCTATGCGTGATACACGCTTAGGCGATCATGTATCTTTCGATACATAAATGACGAGGCAGATTTTTCCCGCAGTAGGTTGCCATTTCTTTCTGCGGTAGACCAGTTGCCATCCAAAGCTACAGAACCCGATGTGTCTTGTTATTTATCCATGGCTGGTGGGGGGGAGAAGAAAGAGGATTCATAACTTTTCCACGTAAGTGAATGTGAGCTCATTTTGCTAAAATGTTATTTTGTTTACACTCGCTCCCTTAGCACGGTCGTTACGCCTTATCATTACCTCATAAATAATGAACTATTCCGTTTTGAATACGTAGAAAGGGGGGAAAGGAATCTGCTTGGTTTCAGTGAGAAAATGGAAGAAAGAAGAGAAGAAAGAATTGGAGAGAGTGGGAGAAATCAGGATTAACAGATACTACACTTTGATCTTAGCCAAAAGACCGAGAAAGAAGGAAAAAGCATAATTTTAATAATCAGTCAGTTATGTGCCATGCGTGATACACGCTTAGGCGATCATGTATCTTTCGATACATGACTGACGAGGCAGATTTTTTTTCCGCAATACGTTGCCTTTTCTTTCTGCGGTAGACCAGTTGCCCTCCAAGGATATAGAACCCGGTCTGTCATGTTATTTATCCATAACTGGGATGCGGGGAGGGAGAAGAAGAGGATTCATACCTTTCCCAAGGGTATTATCGTCTGGAAATCCAACTCGGCTCTCTGAATTTTCAATCCGAGCCGCTATCCATTACTCCGCCGTGTCTCCTTTTCTCAGCTTATTTTCCGTTAAAACTTGTATCATACCAATAACGAGATAGATGTTATATCTAAGCACAGGGAGAACTGTTTTCATGCCCTTTTCTAAGGATACAACTGAATAAACTGTCTCAGCTTGAACTAAGATGACCGAAATTGATGATATAAAAATAACTAAGACCAGCACCCCCCATTTCTTATCTGCTTTTTTCCCCTCCCATATCTAAATCTTTTGTTCGCAACTCTCCCTGTTTGGTGAGCGTTGCTTGTTGGAATGAATACAAAATTGATTTCGGATCGCCGCCCGCCATATTTTAGGCGCTGATGGATGCCTTAGGGCGAGATGAACGTATATTTTTCTCGCGTCCGGGTTAAACAACAATGAACATATAATGGGATGACGTGAGGTCGGTGGGTAGGCACGTAAGCCTCGCTAACAGACCCGTGGTTCTATTACAGTGTTGCAAGAGATTGTGCAAATTGTGAGATTTGACAAGTGAGATTGAGTAAAAAAAAAAAGAAAAAAATGGCGCGGGAAGCCATGAAAAAAATAAACTATGCGTCATCCGGTGGGTCAAACTTAACGCGGGAAAGAAAAGAAAATAGAAAATAAACGGAAATAAATAAACATTAAGCTGATAATATCCTGCTGGACCTTTTCAGAGACGGACAGATTTCCACTTAAGGTTCCAGTAAATAAGACGCAAAACTGAAGCCAGAAAGGTGTCGAAGACCAGATCTGGATGAATAACTATATCGACCATACCAGGAAGCCTAAGATAACAGTCGACTTAGCCGTTATCGGAGCACTAGGATGGTTTCTGGAAAGAACTGGAAAACCAGAAGTCAAGTGAAGAATTGAGACCATTCATAATAATAAAATTTTATCACATCGCAAATATCATAAACCACTAGGCTATTCTACTCAGAATAGTATGTATACTACTGAAACTACAGTTAATCAAGTGACATCTCCCTGGTATATGCTATAGAATCATAGTTTGAACACGGCTTGACAGAATATGAAACAGGAAACGGAAAAGAAAATAATAATAATAATAATAAACAAAATACACAGTGACAGAACAATCCAAGCCAACCGCCCAGACATTGTTATTAAAGACCACAAACAAACAAAATGTCTCCTTATTGATATCGGAGTCCCTGCAGGCTGCAATGTATCTTTGAAGATATTCAAAAAGCTGTGAAAATACAAGGACCTTGAAACAGAAATCTCAAAAATGTGGCACATGGGAACATCGACAATCCCTGTTGTAGTTGGAGCCCTTGGACTGGTTGGAAAAGATTCCAGTAGACTAATTGAAGGGATCCCTGGAAGTCCATGCCTCAAAGAGATACAAAAAATTATTCTGACAAGTACATCCCACACTTTACGAAGGGCTCTATCTACGTAATTTTTTTTTTTGCAGTGGAAAGTGTCATGATACCATTTCTAACCTTACGTCCCTGGGCGGGACCCGGAAAGAAATGTGTAAACGGAAGATATCAAAGGAAATAAATAATAATAATAATAATAATAATAATAATAATAATAATACACAGATAGAACAATCTAAGCAAATCTCCTAGATATCGTTATTAGAGACCGCAAACAAAGAAAAAAGGTGCCTCCTTCTTGATATGGAAGTCCCTGTAGACTATAATGTATCTTTAAATGGCTTCAAAAATGTATCAAAATACAAGGAACTTGAAATCGAAATCTAAAAAATGTGGCACATGAGAACATCAATAATTTATTGTAGTTGGAGCCCTCGGATTTATTGGAAAAATATTTCAATAGACTCATTGAATGGTTCCAGGTAGCCCATCCTTTAAATACAAAGAAATTGTACTCACAAGTACAGCCCACACCTTACAAAGGGCTTTATCTATGTAAAATATGTGTGTGTGTGTTTTTTTAATTGCTCAGTAGAAAATATCATGAAGCTATTTCTGTCTTTAGGTCTCTGGTCGGGACCCGGAAAGAAACGAGTACACAACAGAAACCAAAGGAAATAATTTTTACTACAATAACAATGATAAAGCTATCAAAATAAAAGGATCTTGAAGTGGTAATCTCAAGAATGTGGCACGCGAGGACATCAATAATTGCAGTTGTAGTTGGAGCCCTCGGATTGATTGGAAATGGGTCCGATAGGCTCATTGAAGGAATTCCTGGTAGCCCAAATCTTAGAGAATTACAAAAATTGTACTCACAGCTGACGAAGAGGTTTATGGATGTAAAAATGGGTGTGATCTTAATTTGTATACTTTTGTTGTTTTTTACAAAAATGATCATTAAAAAAAGTCATGAAGCCATTTTTGACCTTAGGCCTCTGGGTGGGATCCTGGAGAAAATGTCTACACAAAAGAAATCAAAGGAAATAGTAATATTATTATTATTATTATTTTTATTATTAATAATAATAATAATAATAATAATAATAATAATAATAACTCACAGACAAAACAATCAAAGCTAATCGCCCAGACATTGTTATTAGAGATTGCACACAAAAAAGGTGCCTCCTTATGGATATGGCAGTCCCTGCAGACTGCAATGTATATTCAAAAAGCTGTCAAAATACAAGGACCTTGAAATCGAAATCTCAAAAATATGCCACATGGGAACATCAACAATCCCTGTTGTAGTTGGAGCCCTCGGATTGGTTGGAAAAAATACCAGTAGACTAATTTAATGGATTCCTGGAAGCCCATGCCTTAAAGAAATACAATAAATTGTTCTCACGAGTACAGACCACACCTTACGAAGGGCTTTGTCTATGTAATTTTTTTTTTCCAAGTGGAAAATGTCATGATGCCATTTCACACCATATGTCACTGGGCGGGACCCGGAAAGAAATGAGTACACATCAGAAATCAAAGGAAATAACTGGCAAGGCGACCTACGTTAGACCGAGGCGACGGCTTTAACCTGAAGTTATTTCTAACTGATCACAGTCTGCAAGGTTTAGGCACCGCATTTATTAAAACCTGTGACCATATCGCAAAAACGTACTAAACGTCTATGGAATATCAATACCCCTATATGGCAGTGAATGTGGGGCAATTTCCTCGCAGGGGAATAGGAGAACTGAGGCAAAAGACATCTTATTCGGCAGAGGGATGTTGTTCGGCAGACGGATGTTGTTCGGCAGACAGGTCTTGTTAGGCAGAGGGATGTTGTTCGGCAGAAGGATGTTGTTCGGCAGACAGTTTTTGTTCGGCAGAGGGATGTTGTTCGGCAGAGGGATGTTGTTCGGCAGACGGATATTGTTCGGCAGACGGATATTGTTCGGCAGACGGATGTTGTTCGGCAGAGGGATGTTGTTCGGGAGAATGATGTTGTTCGGCAGACCGATGTTGTTCGGCAGACGGATGTTGTTCGTCAGAAGGATGTTGTTCAGCAGACGGATGTTTTTCGGCAGACGGATGTTGTTCGGCAGACGGATGTTATTCGGCAGAGGGATGGTGTTCGGCAGAGGGATGTTGTTCGGCAGACGGATGTTGAGAATATCATGGACGGAGCGTGTAAGTAACAAAGAGGTTTTAAGGCAAAAGAGAACTTCTATTCAGAATGAGAGTCAGCAGAAATTTATTGGAGGAAAGAGGGCATAGAGAATTGGACACTCGTAAGATATATCGAAGGTAAATAGGATAGGGGGAGGCAGCTACTGATCATATTCGGAAAATAGATGGCAGAACGTAGAGTGTAAAACTTAGTAAACGGGTCAAATGCTATTAAAAGCTACAAATGATCGTAGGTTGTGAAAAGTGAAAGGTTCCTACGTCCTAAAGGGACGCGGTCTACAGAAATGTTAATTCTATCCATTAATGTATATATATATATATATATATACATATATATATATATATATATATATATATATATATATATATATATATATATATATATATATATATACGAGGGTCATTCAATAAATAAGGTGAATTTTTCGGTATAAGGACTTCTAATAGAGATAGAAGCTTACTTTTTTTCTTCTTTTTTTTTCAACGTAGTCTCCCAGCACTGTCACACACTTTTCCCATCTGTGCGCAAGCTTCCGTATTCCCTCAGCGTAAAAATCTTTGGACTGATATCTCAGCCAGTCGCTCACAACACTTTTGACTTCATCGTCACTTTCAAACACTCGTGAACGCTTCCAAGGGACCAAACAGGTGAAAATCTGAAGGGGCAAGGTCTGGATTGTAAGGGGGGTGAGGGAGCAGTTCCCACCCCAGCACGTTGATGGTCTGCGCTGTTTGGGCTGCTGTGTGAGGCCTTGCGTTGTCATGATGCAAGATGACTCCTTTATGTCTTTCAAAGTTCTTGCAATGTCATCCACTGTCACCCTTCTGTCAAACTGAATGAGGTCATTGATTGATTCGATAACCTCAGGAGACCTCACTTCTGTAGGCCTCCCAGGCCTGTCGTCATCCTCAACACTGCTCCGTCCTTCTTTAAACAATTTAGCCCACTTGTAGACATTTTTTGGGTTGAAATATGTGGCACCATACACAGTTGACATTCTCCTATGAATTTCAACTGGTTTGCACCTTTCAGCAACCAAAAAAACTTGATAAGTGACCGCTGTTCAATCCTGGAGCATGCTTCTTGGTCGGCCATCTTTGTTAATCGCCAAAACTCTCAAAGTTTTTTTTTTTAATCTGCCAAAGAAATTAAATCCATGTGAAAAAGAAGTAAAACAAAAAAAATAAAAAAGAATAAGGTTCTATCTGTATTAGAAATCCTTATACCGAAAAATTCAACTTATTTATTGAATGACGCTCGTATAAATTAAAATCAGTAGTCCCTGTATAATATATGGACTTCAGCAGTATTGCGTTAACCAGGTATCCTTATTGAAATATAAATTATGTAACAGTCAGGCTCTACTCAGCACCGGAAGTTTACATTGTGCATGAAACTCCGAGGCATGCTACCGATGAGGAATAATATGTACATTTATAAATATTGGATTAATATGAGTAAAAGTTTCTCACAATATATATATATATATATATATATATATATATATATATATATATATATATATATATATATATATAATATTTGTGTATTTAAGAAGCAATCCGACAGAGAAGGTGCTTTGATTTAGTTTTTTATGCAATTTCTCATGCGATCTAATAATTGTTTTCTTTTCAGATGATAAATTATATAAAAACTGTCCGAATGTTCTTTTTATGCGAGCGCTTTCGGCTATACATTTAGCCATTTTCAAGGATGAAATATTTTAACTGTTAAATAAGAAATAGTTTGTTGCATGTATGTATTTATACAATATTTTCATTTCCAAAAACAGGGTCAAAATATTATGTCCGTGTTCATAGTTGATATTAATGTTTCTTTTGTTGTTATTAATAAGGTTTTTATTATTTTTAGCCTTTTTTGCATATATCTATGTATATATATACATGCATATATATATATATATATATGTGTGTGTGTGTGTGTGTGTGTATGTGTGTATGTGTGGCCTGACGATTGCATCTAGCATGAAACAGACTGTCGCCTCTAAGTGTTGACTTCTATGTTCACTTTTATATATATATATATATATATATATATATATATATATATATATATATATATATATATATATATATATATATATATGATGAAAAATATGGAAAAGACAAAACAAAATCCGAATATGCAAGTTTACTGTTTTAATGTTATTTTACTGTCGACGTCAGACGTTTCGGTCTAGTAGACAATCTTCAGGACATGGTTATTAGAAGCATACTTAGGATTAGACGATATTTAAGTCAACATGAAAAGGCGATAGACACAAACTAATCAGAAACATCATAACGTCGGATCTACATCCACATATTTGCTTATATATATCTATATATATATATATATATATATATATAATAATTTTGAAACCGAAAGAGATTTATTTAGATATGAAAATATGTTTCAAAATAATAATATCTGATAATGCATATCGCCTCTATGGCTTCATCAGATGGATACTTAAAAATGTGTTGTTTATATATAATTTTGCGTGTGTTTAAAATAATTAAATCTTATATTATTTTCCCAACCCTGCGTTACCCGTGACTAAAAAAGGCAGAGAATATGTGTTAAACAATATTTTAAAAGGTCATCAATTTTTTTAGCCATCACGTTTTAAGCCCCACATCGTTGTTAAATGAAACACCCCTCAAATTGACTGAGGCGACTGAAAAATTTATTTTAAATATAAATTACATATTTTCCCTTATTTATTTGATTGTTTTGTTTTATGGTATATCAACCTCGATGATTTTCATTGACGGTAATATTTTTTTTTTTAATTTATTGTTGGTAATTTTTTTTTTCCAAAAAAGTATTGCTGGTAATATTTATTTATTTATTTTTTTTTTTTTTTTCAAAAATGTATTGCTGGTAATTTTATTTTTATTTTTTCAAAAATGTATTGCTGGTAATTTTTTTTTTTTTTTTTTTTAAATGTATTGCTGGTAATTTTTTTTTTTTTTCAAAAATGTATTGCTGGTAATTTTTTTTTTTTTTTTTTTTCAAAAATGTATTGCTGGTAATTTTATTTTATTTTTTTTTTTTTTTTTCAAAAATGTATTACTGGAAATTTTTTTTTTATTTTTTAAAAATGTATTGCTGGTAATTTTTTTTTTTCAAAAATATATTGCTGGTAAAAATTTGTTTTTTATACTTTCATAGAGTTTTGACCCGTTTTGTGAGTGTTAACTATTTGCTCATATCTGTGACCCTGACAGCTGCTACGACACTGGGTCAGGGTGGACCTGGGAACACCAGCAATTAAGAGGTGCTTCCACCTTCCTCAAAATCTTCTGATCAAAGCCTTGCTGTTGGATGTACTTTATTATCTTACCAAGGAGGCGGGTGTAGTTTATCGTCATAGTCAGGACGACCTAATTTTCTTTTTACAAATCTAACATGCTAACTACAAAAAAATTATTTCTACAGTGACGGTTCCTGGCTAACAGTAAAACTCGAAATGAAACTCTATTCCAAACTATAACTTCAACAAGCTACAACATAAAACACATACCACCGCCTCTAGTATCTATGTCTTCACAAACATCTGCACAAACATATGCGTAAAAGCTGAGTATCATCTACCATTTATTCTATTGCGAAAGCAGAATAACATATATTTTTATTACTTCAAAGCTACGAGGGAAATTAGATTTCGGCATTAAATAATCCATAAAGTGTTGATATCCCGTTTAACAAACAACAAAATAATCTCACTTTAAACCCGACCTTGTCTCACATTCTACGTCGTAAGCGTGTGGGTAAATTTGTCAGCTCCGAGGGACATTAACTTTGATTCAGAACTCGAATGTCCATTAGGATAGTGAAAAATGACGTCCAAAAGCTGAGCAAAGTATTAACAAACAGGAAAATATCGTCAGAAAAAAAGAAAAGTGTACTGAACTGTTACAGTCCTCCTGTATGGAAGTGAATCCTGGATAGTCTCCTTAAAGATGAAGAAGAGACTTGAAGCAACAGAAATATTGTTATACCGAAGGATGCTGTGAATAACATGCATCGGACATGTGAGTAATTATGAGAGTCTCGATGGAATGTGAACAAAAAAGAAAATTGTACTTAGCATCGGAAAGAGAAAGGTGAAATTTCTGGAGCACATAACGAGGAAAGAGAGCTTGGAAAATCTGACACTCACAGGACAAAAATTAAAATAAAACAACCTAAAAACAGACACATCTTACAATGATAAAGTTTTTCGTAAGGTGTAACCTTTACATGTCAGAACAATGTTTTGTATTTATTTAAGGCGTAAGCTGCCAGGGATTTCTTCAATGAGTCTATCATAAACTTTTCCAATCAAACCCAATTCTTCATTCACAACTGAAGTCAATGAGGTTTTCATGTGGCAAATTTCCTTAGATTTCCACTTCAAGATTCTTGTATTTTGATCGTTTTTTTTAAAAATATTTTCAACGATACGTTACAATAAGCGGGCAATACGATGTCAATAAGAAAGCACATTCTTTTTACCTGTCTTTCATCACTATGTCCGGGCGATTAGATTTGATTGCTCCATCTGTGTGTATTGTAAAGTCCCATAAAATTGTGACAGGTTACTAATGTCTGTAACCGGGTCGGGTTGGTGTACATACCAATTTCTTGCAGTTTCCTTCCAATAAAAGTTGCATATTTTCCAGTGCAGATATTGGCTCACAATGTCATTCCGAAACTTATATTCGGTCGATGCTAATTATTATTATTATTATTATTATTATTATTATTATTATTATTTTCTTTGATATCTGGCGTTTACACATTTCTTTCCGGGTCCCGCCCAGGGACCTAAGGTTAGAAATGGCATCATGACACTTTCCACTGCAAAAAAAAAAAATAATAATTACATAGATAAAGCCCTTCGTAAAGAGTGGGCTGTACTTGTCAGAACAATTTTTTGTATCTCTTTGAGGCATGGACTTCCAGGGATCCCTTCAATCAGCCTACTGGAATCTTTTCCAACCAGTCCAAGGGCTCCAACTACAACAGGAATTGTTGATGTTCCCATGTGCCACATTTTTGAGATTTCTATTTCAAGGTCCTTTTTTATTATTATTATTATTTTTATTATTATTATTATTTGGCGATGTTATAATTCCTGTTTTGTATATTGAAGGAACAGGTCCAAACTATGGTCCTTAGGCCCTATAGGAGAATTGTCATTTAATTGATAGCACTTTTCTTAGTATATGGGATTGTTCCTAGTAGGGCGATCTTCTGGACCACTTGTAGGTTAATGTTACCTGGGACATTGTTAGTAAAATTGTCTATTCCTTTTCTCATGAGTCCCAGAGCTCCGATTACTATTTTTACAGTCTCAGTCTTCATTCCCCACATCCTGTTAATCTCGATCTCCAGGTCCTTGTATTTGGACAATTTCTCGATAATTTTCATGGAGGTGTTTCTCTCAGATGGTACTGCTATATCAATAAGCATACACTTCCTGAATTTCTTGTCTTTTATGATAATATCAGGTCTGTTGGCTTTTATTTCCCCTGTCAGTTTGAATTGGCATGTCCCAGAGGACAGTTACATCGTTATTTTGGGTAACTGTGTCTGGCTGGTGGTCATGCCATCTCTCAGTCGTTTCGATTTTGTGCTTCTTGCATATCTTCCAGTGTACATATGTCGCTACCTTGTTATGTCTCTGGGTATATTAATTTGTTTGCCAGTTCCAGACATCCTGAGGTTATATGGTCGATAGTTTCATCATATTTTCCGCAGATCCTGCATTTCGGGTTAGTTCCATCGCTTGATAGTAATAGGATCGACACGGAAAAAAAACAAATTACTATCAACCTTCGTCGGTTCCAGCTTGTCCATCATACCTGAATATGACTCAACACATTCTCGTTTTATACTCATATAATCATAGAAAGATTCGTTCCTCCGTGACATCTGATTTTCTATCACATGGGCCCGTTCGAGAGCGTTCATATCTCGAATAGCGTTCTGTCGTAGCTTACACATAATTGTAAAAAATTTTAAACCATATTTGTGCCTACGCAAATGAGATGCTTTTATTCAATTTTATGTCTGAATTTTGACCAATCGGGATTCGTTTAATTACTGACTATTGGCCAATCACCGGGGCGGATTCTGTTTTACCCTTAGCCATTATTCGAAGTACTCATTAACCAGCTAAAAATTACAGAAGAAAAAGACGAAAATTAGATATGCCGGTAATGGTAAGGACTCAAATAAATATATTCAATCGTAAGAAGAAGCGAAAAAGAAATATCTGTTAAAGCGGTGGGTGTGTTTGAATTCAATTGTAGTACTTGGTGCCTGTAGATACAAAGAAAAGAAAACGGTCTTAATAAATGAACCTAATCTGATAAAAAAAACTATATGTTTGAAGTCCCCACGAACAGTTTTCCCCGCGATATGAGTTTGGTATATAATAAGGACTCCAAGGTATAAAGAGTTTGGTTATATAATAAAAACTCCAAGGTATCAAGAGTTTGGTAATATAATTAAAACTCCAAGGTACCAAGGTACGAACAGCTGATATCGGTTTCATTTGGAACGCTAATTCAAACTTCTGAATTTACCTGGACTTGAACTATCTGTAAAATAAATAAATGCAATTATTATCAAGATGGCTCGAAGTGTAAAATGAAAAATAAACGTTGGCGTGAGGGAAAGAAATCATGCGAGAAAGAGAGCGGTCAGAGGAAGGAGAAAGTCGATGGAGAGGTAAAACTAAGCATTCTGAAAGGAGAAGACAGATAGAGAGAGAGAGATGACGCAGATGAAGAAGATTCTAAAAGAGAAAGAGAGGAAGATAGAAAGGGAAAGTTGTTTTTTGAAGAAAAGGTGTTGAAATTGGGAATTAGAGAGTGTAAGATATAGAGCATAAAAACAGAGAAGAAAAACGAACAGGAGAAGATGTGGAGAGATAAGAAAGAAAGAAAGAAAGAAAGAAAGAAAGAAAGAAAGAAAGAAAGGAAGGAAGGAAGAAAGAAAGAAAGAAATGAAGGAAGAAAGAAAAGAAGGAAGGAAGGAAGGAAGGAAGGAAGAAAGAAAGAAAGAAAGAAAGGAAGAAAGAAAGGAAGGAAGGAAGGAAGGAATAAAGAAAGAAAGAAAGAAAGGAAGGAAGGAAGAAAGAAAGGAAGGAAGGAAGGAAGAAAGAAAGAAAGAAAGGAAGAAAGGAAGAAAGAAAGAAAGGAAGGAAGAAAGGAAGGAAGGAAGAAAGAAAGGAAGGAAGGAAGGAAGGAAGGAAGATGATGATGAAAAACCTCAAAATAGACGAAAGATTGTCAAAGATAAGTGTGACAAAGAGAAAAAAAGCCAGAGAAAATAATTAAAACACCAAGATGAAGACGACGAAAGAAAGAAAGCTTATGGACTTACGATCTAGCAGCCAAAGACAGAAAAAAAAGAAAGAACGAAGGGAAGAAAGAAAAAAGACAGTAAAGTTATGACTGAACAATCGAGCAGCCAAAGACAAAAAAAAAAACAAAGATAAAAAGAGAGAAAGCTCGAAAAAAGAAATCCTATGACCAAACAATAGAGTAACCAAAGAAAGAAAAAAAGTTAAGAAAGAAAGAAAGAAGGCCTATGGCCGAACAATCGTGTAGCCAAAGAAAGAAAGAAAGAGTTAAAGGAAGAAAGAATTAAAGAAAGAAAGAAATAAAGAAAGAAAGACGGCTTATGAACGGACAATCGAACAGATAAAAATAAAGAAAGAAAGAATTAAAGAAATGAAGAAAGAAAGAAAGAAAGAAAGAAAAACGACTTATGACCGAACAGTCGAGCAGCTAAATAAATAAATCAAGAAAGAAAGAATGAAAGAAAGAAAGAAAGAATTAAAGAAAGGAAAATAAACAAAGAAAAAAAGCACATGACCAAACAATCGAGCAGCCAAAGAAAGAGAAAAAGAAAGAAGACATAGGAAGAAGGCTAATCTATCAGTAAAAGAAAGAAAGAAAAAAAGAAAATATAGAAAGTTTATGACCGAACAATCGAGAAGTCAAAGAAAGAAAGAAAGAAAGAAAGACAAAAAGAAAAAAAGAAAGAAAGACGGCTAAGACCGAACAATCGAGCAATAAAAGAAAGAAAGAAAGACAAAAAGAAAAAAGAAAGAAAGACGGCTTATGAGCGAACAATCGAGCAGTAAAAGAAAGAAAGAAAGAAAGAAAGGAAGGAAGACGGCTTATGACCGAACAATCGAGCAGTAAAAGAAAGAAAGAAAGGAAGACGGCTAAGACCGAACAATCGAGCAATAAACGAAAGAAAGAAAGACAAAAAGAAAAAAGAAAGAAAGACGGCTTATGAGCGAACAATCGAGCAGTAAAAGAAAGAAAGAAAGAAAGAAAAAAAGAAAGAAAGAAAAAAAGGAAGACGGCTTATGACCGAACAATCGAGCAGTAAAAGAAAGAAAGAAAGGAAGACGGCTTATGACCGAACAATCGAGCAGTAAAAGAAAGAAAGAAAGAAAGGAAGACGGCTTATGACCGAACAATTGAGCAGTAAAAGAAAGAAAGAAAGGAAGACGGCTTATGACCGAACAATCGAGCAATAAAAGAAAGAAAGACAAAAAGAAAGAAAGAAAGAAAGAATAAAATCAAGTGAGAATAGAGAGAAATGAGTAAGAACAAAAAGCAAGAATTCTTTTCGAATTTTCAGTATTATTGTTCGCTCCTTTTCTTGGACTGAACCGGTGAAATCAAATGAAAAACGATTTCAAACGATGCAATTAATTAAAATCAAGAATAGAATTTAATTAACTTAACTTTTAAGAAACTTAACAAAAAAAAACTTTACTTCCTTTAAAATCGACCCAACGACCGTTCGACTGTCTCCTATCTGGGAGAAGGATTATCGTGCTTTTAACAAAATGAATTTCAAAAATAAATTATTAACGCAAAAAAAGAAGATTATTGAAAACTTAATCAGGTTTTGATTACGAAGACCCTATTTAACGATTGAGTAATCAGATTCCGGCTTTGTGAAACGAGGCTCTGTCAAATATCAAGAGGCTTTTATTCCTTAGGGTCAATTTTCGATGTCAGACAA
>OZ038516.1:51944107-51979107 GCA_964036315.1 Acanthosepion esculentum | reverse complement strand
TATGCTCCGGCCTTCTTCGGGTGCTTGGAATATCGAATTGAACCTTTTATTTCGCTCGCTGGACTGTTCTAGTTCCACGTGCCATGTCTAATGGATGTCAGTTATCTCCTGTTAATTTCCCTCCGAAAGTTCTCCACTCCCTTAACCAGATATTGAACTCACACTCTTTGGGTCCTGTCACTAGATCTAACTAACGCCTTTATCCACTGTGCCATTGAGGAAATATAGACAGATAATTCAGTTTCTTTTACCCGGGTTTTCAGATAAGACGTTTAGCTATTTTGACATCAGTTTTCGTAAGGATCACTGAAAAAAACGCTTTTATTTATTCAGCTAAAAAAAAGAACACATTAAAATTGTTTTCCGACTGAGGAATGGTGAGAGAAAAGAGATCATTCAGGCCTTCAGTAATGGTATCAACATTCATACTCTTGCTTCTATTTAAGAACCATCAAGAGAAAGGTATATAAGTTTTTAAAAAAGAGGTAACAGAGAGGAAAACTGGATCATTTCAACATAGAGCTAAAGAGATCAATTAGAAAAGATCCAACTCAATCCATAAGACTTTTGACACATGAAAGGAATTTCACCTATAAAAGTACAAAGAGCAGTGTAAAAACACTTGAAAATGAAATCGTGCATGAAACGTGTGAGACACCGTGTTACTCCAGGACAGAAAGATAGAAGGTTAGAGGGCGAAGATCATCTTGAATAAGTTTGAAAATGATCCTGGAATATATATATATATATATATATATATATATATATATATATATATATATATATAGACAATATTAGTGGTGAATATACACATACATATGCAATTATATAGACACATACATATATGTATAAAAATAATTCCAACAGGATATGATCCAGGTAGAACTCAATGTCCAGGACAGAGTAAGGATATAATAAAAATACTTAAACGCTAATATTAATATTAATATATTTTATTATATATATATATATATATATATATATATATATATATATATATATATATATATATATATATATATAATATGGAGAAAACAACTGAAAAGTTGCAAATTAAAAAAAAATGTGAATGTATTTATTTATATTTTTTTATATATATATTTGATATTTCAGATCTGCCCCGATCTTTCGTCAGAAATAAATTAAATAACTGTGTTCAGAACTTTGTTTACAAGTAGCGTCCGTCGCGATACGCGGACGTCATGTGATGTGGAATGCAACTGTGTTTGAATATTTCTAACGTAAATCTAACGATAATATTTTAGATGTTGTTTAAAAAGGTTTTTTTAACTATATCTAAAAAAAAAAATTAAACTATTGAAATATTTATACAGATTTAAAATACCCAAGTCTTTATTTAACCCTAGTTTATATGTGTTTAATTTTAAAATCAAGCATTTTTCTTTTTTTCTGCGTGTGTATGTGGAACTGAAATCGGAATCTATCAATAAACATTTACAGTTGTCTAATGAGTGTCTTGATTGATTAAAGTGTTCAGCTATGGGGGAATAAGGATTGTTTTGACCTATGGTTAATTTATGATTGTTATTATATATATATATATATATATATATATATATATATATATATATATATATATATATATATATATATGATGTGAAAACCTGGGAAGCCCGAGCATCAAACCCAATGGAGTGGCGTAAGACATGTTTTATTAAGTTAAAGGGTTTTGAAGTCAGTAGACTCAAGCACCGTGATCAGCTTCGTCAATCTCTGAAGCAGAGACGCCATCAAAATCCAGCTTTAACAAATTTCATCTGTCAGTATGGCTTTGTCGCCAGTAGCAATGCTGGGCTAGTATCAAGAAAGCACGAATGGAATATGTGTTTCCGTTACCTGATTTTCTCCACAATAGCCTCTGCTAGTATGAATAAGTGCAAAACGAAAGGCACCATCCACTGCTGATCTTCATTTATCGTTCAAGATAGGAGAGTCCAACATATATATATATATATATATATATATATATATATATATATATTTGAACTTTATTTGAATCCATCATGAGCTTCCGATCCTTAGCTATGATTGATTAATGATGAACATGTCATTTTCGTTTATAATCGATTCCATCACGATTTTTAAGTTAAGCTTGGAGAGAAAATATACATTCTTATTACTCAAAGTAATAGTTATAAAAACCTCGGAGAATTCCAGTAAGATATCTTTAATCATGTCTAACATACGACGGTTCAAAGCTTAATCTAAGAAATCAATAATTTTGTTGTTACAGGATTGGACAATTTTACTGTTACTGCCGTTATATATATATATATATATATATATATATATATATATATATATATATATATATATATATATATATATGGTTATTTATTCGAAAATTATAACATAAATATGTTTTAAAATCACTACAAGAATAGCCATTTTCTTTCAACACTTCTGGTGTCTTATCAAGTGATGGTGTTGAATGTAGAATAAAGAGTTTTAAAAGGTTCAAATCAATCAAACACCCCTCGATAGGGGAAACGCTGTTATGTAGGCGGCCTGACGATTGCGTCCAGCATCAAACAGCCTGTCGCCTCTGAATCTTGACTTCAATGTTCACTTACATATATATATATATGTATAAAAACTACTACAACAAGAATTCTCCTATTACCATATTAGTAAAAAAAACGCACACTCTTAAATTTAAAAAAAAAATTCAACCTCAGCGTTTCGACCGCACGCTCCAAAATTTCTTACGGTTAACAATAACACATTCCTAAAAAAAAACATATTTCGAATCACATCTAATCTTTCGTTGTCCCGTTATTAACTGGATGTAAAAACAAATCAATTTCCATAACAGAAGATGTCTGTATGAACAGACGAAAGTACTTGTATAAAAAGACCTCATGCAACTGGAATTTATTAAAAACAGGGATCATAACATTCATCATCTACAGGTTCGTGGGTTAATGTATCTTAATAAAATTGTTTGCGAAGATGTATTCTCGCTATTTATATCATTAACTTCACTATCTGCTTTTTGTATGAAAGATTAATGTAATATATATATATATATATATATATATATATAGAGAGAGAGAGAGAGAGAGAGAGAGAGAGAGAGAGGTGTGTGTGTGTGTGTGTGTGTATGTGTGTGTGTGTGCAGGTATGCAGAAAAATAGGAAAGAACACGTTAGGTAAATAATCCGGAGTTCCTTAGTATTTTTGCTTTTATTTTTAAAAAGACAGTGCTCCATACAAAAGTAGAGCATATATTATAATATTTTAAAAAAAAACTATGATTCCTTCGCTGCATAAGAGTTCTCATGTTTCAAAAGCGAGAGCCGAGACCCTTAATATAATTTTTGAAATTAAGTTGAATTAAGGCGAGACCAGACACCTTAATTCAACTTAATTTCAAAAATTATATTAAGGGTCTCGGCTCTCGCTTTTGAAAGATGAGAACTCTTATGTAGCGAAGGAATCATAGTTTTTTTTTAAATATTATATTATATTATATACATATATATATATATATATGTTAATTGTAAGACTTGTATCACTAAACTATTATTATCTAAAAAAAAAAAAAATTGCGTTCAAAATATTTAGGTTTCAGAATTAAATAACACATAGTGGTGTTAATATGCCGCTAAACAACAAGAACCAACCAACTTTTCTAACTACTCTGTACCCGGATGTTCCGTTCTGACGTTGGCACAAGGAATGATGTCGTGTAGTGCCTCTTTTTAGCATTAATAACAGCACCATTCGAGGTTCTTTTTTTTTCTATGATCGAACACTAACCACTGTGGTAGAGGCTTAACTGTCTCTGCCAACCACTAAGCTGGTTTGATGATGAATTTCATTCGTACAGCAACTGTCATATCTCTCTCTCCCTCTCTCTCTCTCTTTCTTTGTTCCTCTCCTTCTTTGTTCCTCTCCGAACCCGCCTTTCGTTTCTCTCTTTTGTCAACTTCTCGACTTGTTCACGTTTTCCTTCATCACGTGATTTATTCCAAACGGATCGTCGCGAACAGGGCGAAGGGCTAAAGCGATAGCCGAAAATCTTCCATTCGCAAACGTACGTTCCTTCAAATTATACGACGAATATTCAAAAGTGACTCAAAACCGGAAGAATGTCATTCGTCTCTCACGCATGCGCACACTGATTCGATCATTCGAGAACATTTTGAAGAAGTTTACAAGAAAAGAACTTTGTTTTTCGGAGGAGGATTTGGTGGGAACGGGTTGTGATTATCTTTGATAGGCACGGGTTTGGTGTCAGAGGTTGAAGTGGTGTATACAAAGAAGGCGGCGGTTAGGGTTGCGCAAGAGCGGAGTGGGGGAGAGGCCTGAAATGAATATCGATCGATCGTCTGATCATGATTTGATCAGCTTCTCTAAAGCGTTCGATTACACAATGTAATGTTCAACGCACGAAAGAGGTCGCTTGCAATAGTGTCCATGATAAAATGGTTGAAAGAAGAAGAAGAAGAAAAAAGAAGAAAAAAGTAGAAAAGAAGAAGAAGAAAAG
The DNA here is from genome assembly GCA_964036315.1 of Acanthosepion esculentum. NCBI lineage: Eukaryota > Metazoa > Mollusca > Cephalopoda > Sepiida > Sepiidae > Acanthosepion > Acanthosepion esculentum. Next base: position 51,974,594 of record OZ038516.1, on the reverse strand, counting down.
AAGAAGAAAAAAGAAGAAGAAAAAGGAAGAAGAAAGAAGAAAAAAGAAGTAGAAAAGAAGAAGAAAAAAGAAGAACATGAAGAAAAAGCAGAAGAAAAAGGAAGAAGAAGAAGCTGAAAAACAAGAAAGAAGAAGAAAAAGAAGAAAAAAGAAGAACAATAAGAAAAAGGAAGAAGGAAAACGAAGAAGAATAAGAAAAAGGAAGAAGGAAAACGAAAAAGAAAAAGAAGAAGATAAAAGAAGTAGAAAAAGAAGAAAAAAGAAGAAGAAAATAATAATAATAATAATAATAATAATAATAATAATAATAATAATAATAAGAAGAAGAAGAAGAAGAAGAAGAAGAAGAAGAAGAAGAAGAAGAAGAAAATAAACGGTATAATTTTTTCTGGGAAGCAAGAAAAGAAAAAAAGAGCAACATTTGGCGTATATCATGGGAGGAGAAAGAAAATACAAATAACTGCAAGATGTAAGAAAGAAGAGTAGTAGGAAGAGAACGAGAGAAAGTAAGAGGAAGGAAAGAGGAGGAGCCAAGAAGGAGGCAAACTGGGGAGGAGGACGGCAATAAGAGAAAACAAAAGGAATACAAATACAAAGAAGAGAAGCACAATCATAATGAACGAGGGGAGGAAGAGAGAGAGAGAGATGAATAAAGAAGTGAAAAAAGAGGGAGAAAAACCGAAGGAGCAGAGAAAGAAAGAAAACAGTAATGCGGATAGAGAAAAGGGTAAATGGAGAAAAGGGTAAACAGAGGCAGTTAGAGAAAAAAGTAAGAGGAAGAGAAAAATAAGTATAAATAACGGAAGGATAGAGGGAGGAAAAGGGATACAGGAAGCAAGAGAAAGGAGGAGGAGGGAGATAGAAATTAGATGAGAGAGAAAACAGAAATTAAATAGGAAGGGAGAAGAGCGTAAGAAGCAAAATAGGAGGAGAAGGAAGAAAGAAATAGAACAAGTGTAAATAGAGGAAGGAAGAGGGGCACAGAAAATAAGAAAAAGGAGGAGGAAGAGAGAAAATAGAAGAAGTGTAAATAGAGGAAGGAAGAGGGGCACAGAAAATAAGAAAAAGGAGGAGGAAGAGAGAAAATAGAAGAAGTGTAAATAGAGGAAGGAAGAGGGGCACAGAAAATAAGAAAAAGGAGGAGGAAGAGAGAAAATAGAACAATTGTAAATAGAGGAAGGAAGAGGGGCACAGAAAATAAGAAAAAGGAGGAGAAGGAGAAGGAGAAGGAAGAGAGAAAATAGAACAAGTGTAAATAGAGGAAGAAAGAGGGGCACAGGAAGTAAGGAGAAGGAGGTGGTGAAGGAAGAGAGAAAATAAAACAAGTGTAAATAGGGGAAGGAAGAGGGGCACAGAAAATAAGAAAAAGGAGGAGGAAGAGAGAAAATAGAACAAGTGTAAATAGAGGAAGGAAGAGGGGCACCGAAAATAAGAAAAATCAGGAAGAGAAGGAAGAGAGAAAATAGAACAAGTGTAAACAGAGGAAGGAAGAGAGAGACAGAAAATAAGAAAAAGGAGGAGAAGGAGAAGGAAGAGAGAAAATAGAACAAGTGTAAATAGAGGAAGGAAGAGGGGCACAGAAATTAAGAAAAAGGAGAAGAAGGAGAAGGAAGAGAGAGAATATAACAAGTGTAAATAGACGAAGGAAGAGGGGCACAGGAAATAAGAAAAAGGAGGAGGAAGAGAGAAAATAGAACAAGTGTAAATAGAGGAAGGAAGAGGGGCACAGAAAATAAGAAAAAGGAGGAGGAAGAGAGAACATAAAACAAGTGTAAATAGAGGAAGGAAGAGGGGCACAAGAAGGAAAAGGAGGAGGAGAATTAAGAGAAAATAAAACAAGTGTAAATAGAGGAAGGAAGAGGGGCACAGAAAATAAGAAAAATAGGAGGAGAAGGAAGAGAGAACATAGAACAAGTGTAAATAGAGGTAGGAAGAGGGGCCCAAGAACAAGGAAAAGGAGGAGAAGGAAGAGAGAAAATAAAACAAGTTTAGATAGGGGAAGGAAGAGGGGCACAGGACATACGGAAAAGGAGGAGGGGAAGTGAGGAAAAACAAGTTTAAATAGGGGAAGGAAGAGGGGCACAGAATATAAGAAAAAGGAGGAGGAGAAGGAAGAGAGAAAATTTTAAAAAAGTGTAGATAGGGAAAGGAAGAGTAGCACAGGACATACGGAAAAGGAGGAGGGGAAGGGAGGAAAAAAACAAGTTTAAATAGACGATGGAAAGAGAAAGGATGGGGAGATTAAGGAATGCGAAAAGAGACGAGAAAGACGAGAGAAATAAAACATAAAAACGGAAAGGAAGAGAAAGGAGGCGGGGGACATGAAGTAAAGAAGGCGGAATAGAAGGAGGAGGAAGAGTAGGAGATAAAAAGGAAGGAAATGTAATGAGAGGGAGGAAAGAGAAAGAGGATGAGGAAGAAGTGAATTTTCTCTTCAAACAGGAAAAGTGGCATTAAGATGATAATGTGGTATAATCCGTGACAGGGAGGAGATGCGGCCGGGTTTGATGTGAGAAGTGGTGAGTGGTTTGAAACGGATGATGGGTGGTGGCAAAAGAGAACGAAACGCTTATTGGGTTTTCAAGTATCTTTATTAATTAGTGCTTCGTCTTTTGCACAGAACCAATTATGGCCACTTTAGTGGTGCGTCTTCAACCTGAAGATGAGATTCAATTTGGTTGTTTTCATTTTGTTTTGTTTTTGTTGTTGTTTTTTTTTTTGGTGGGGAGGGTAAGCGCTTTTCTCTTGAGATCATTTATGACCTGTTCGCTTATTTTAATTGTCTTCTTTCTTTGTTTCTTCGTTCTTTCTTTTTTTGTCTTTCCTTCTTTCTTTCTTTATAAGGTTCATACTTTTGCTTTTTATTTCGCTTTCATTCGCCGTCTTTTTTTTTTTTTTTTGTTTGGTTTATTCATTCTATTTTTTTGAATGACGTAGTTGTTTTTTTTGGGGTTTTTTTTCCTAAAGTTTTCATATACTGCTTCTTTTCATTCTTTCCTTCTTTCTTTTGCTTATCCTTCCGCTGTTTTTTTCGCTCCCTCTTTCATTTTTGTCTGGGTGTTTTTTTAATTTTTTGAATGAAGTAGTTTTTTTTTCCTTTTCCTTAACGCTTTCAAATTGATTATTTCTTTCTTTCGCTCTTTCTTTCGCTCTTTCTTTCGTTCTTTCTTTTCCTCTTTCTTTCGTTCTTTCTTTCGCTCTTTTTTTCGCCGTCTTTTTCATTTTCGTTTTAGGTGCTTCTTTTATTTTTTTTTGAATGACGTAATTTTTTTTCCTTTTCCTTAATGCTTTCGAATTGCTTCTTTCTTTATTACGTTATTTTCATTCTTTTCTTCTTTCTTTCTTTCTTCCCTCCTTTCTTTGTTTTTTCTTTCCTCCTTTCTTTCTTTCTTTCCTCCTTTCCTTTTTTCTTCTTTCCTCCTTCTTTCTTTGTTTCTTTCTTTCCTCCTTTCTTTCTTTCGTTCTTTCTTTTTTCTTCTTTCCTCCTTCTTTCTTTCTTTCTTTCATTGAATCATTTTGTTTTATGGACCTTTCCTTCTTCCTTTCGCTTGCTATATTTCATTAACATAAATTTTTCATTCACTATTTCCTTAACATCAAATGCATATTTTTCTGTTTCTTTCATTCAGCCTTTTTTGAAAATTTTGTTTGTATATTCCATTTTATTCTTTCAATGACGTATATAGTTTTATTTTCATTCCTTTTCTTTAACTCTCTATTCAGTTGTTTCTTTTTACTTTCTCTTTCTTTCTTTCTTTCTTTCTTTCTTTCTCTTTCTTTCTTTAAATCTTTCTTTCTTTTACTTTCTTTCTCTCTCTTTGTTGTTATTTATGTTTGAATGCAAAAATTTTATTATGTTCTTTCTTTTTTTCAATGACGTATATCTTTTATATTTTTCTTCCCTTTCTTTAACACTTTCATTCTTTTTTTACATTTTCCTTTCTGTCTTCCCTGTCTTTTTGGTTATTTGTTTTTGTTTATTTTCTCAGTGACGTATATAGTTATTATTTTTCTTCTTTTTCTTTAATTCTTTCAAATTCTTTGTTTGTTTGTTTGTTTGCTTGTTTCTTTCTTTCTTTCTTTCTTTCTTTCTTTCTTTCTTTCTTTCTTTCTTGCTTGCTTGCTTGCTTTCGTTCTCTTTCTTTCATTTTTTGTCTGTTTTTTAATTTATTTTTTTATTTTTTATTATTTTCTTAGTTTGCTTTCACTTTGTCTCATTTTCTTTTTTTACTTTCACTTTCTCTCGGTTTCTTTCGTTATTGCTTTCTTTTTTCACCTTTATTTTTTACACATTTTAAAAGCTTAAATTCTATTTACTTATTTCCATTTTTCCCTTTCGCTTTCGCTTTCGCTTTCATTTTCACTTTCGCTTTCGCCGCCACGTTTTTCCTTTATTTCATTAACTTTCTTTCGTTTTCTATCGTTATTGCTTTCTTTCTTCAACTTATTTTTATTTATTCATTTTAAAAGCTTAAATTCTATTAACTTCATTCCATTTTTTCGCTTTCACTTTCGCTTTCGCCGTCACATTTTTTTCTTTATTTCATTCAATCTGTCCTGTTTTCTTTCCTTATTGATTTCTTCAACTTTTTTATCCATTCATTTTTAAAGCTTAAATTATATTTGCTTCTTTTCAATTTTTTCGCTTTTTTCTTTCGTTTGTCTTTCTTTATTCTTTCATCTCTATAAATTTCATTTTATTTTTCAATTAGTATATTGTTTATTTTTGCTCTTTCCTAAAGCCTCTTTATTTATTTTTTTCCTTTTCTTTCTTTTCCGCTCATTTTCCTTATTTGTTTCTTTTGCTTTCTCTCTCTTCATTCTTTGACTCGATTCGTTTTCTTTTCTATTTTATTTCTTTCATTATTTATTTGTTTCTGTTTGGAATTTTATCACCTTCAGTCTATTATTTTCAAAAGATGTGTTAGGTCTTCAATTTTCTTTCGTTTTCGTTTCATTTAACTCTTTCTTTCATCCTTTCTATCTAACTCTCTTTCATTCTTTCAGTCATTTTTCCTCTCATTCTTCCCTTCATTCTTTTTGTCATACTTCCTCTCATTCTTTCTTTCTTCCATTACTCAATGCTTCAATTCACAACATTTCTTTCTCTTGCACCTCCCCCTTTCTTCCTTTCTTCTTCTTTAGTTCTTTCCGTCTTTTTCTTTTTTCTTTCTTGTTTTTCTATTTCGTTCTTCTTCACCTCTTTCTTTCTAATTTCCTTTTTTTTCTTTCTTCTTTGTGTTTTTTTACATGACGAAATTTTCTTTTCAGATTTCTTCTTTTTGCCTACAATTTTTTTTTAGAAATTATTATTTCTTTTTTCGCTTTTTTAAAATTCTTCCTTGATATTGGCCTTTTCAATTTTTTCCCTTTTTTGCGTTTGAAATGTAAAGGATTTTTTATCATCCTCTCCCTTTAATTTAATCTTTCTTTCTTTCTTTTCTTTCTTTCTTTCTTTTCTTTCTTTATTTCTTTCTTTTCTTTCTTTCTTTCTTTCTTTCTTTTCTTTCTTTTCTTTCTTTCTTTCTTTTCTTTCTTTCTTTCTTTTCTTTTCTTTCTTTCTTTCTTTTCTTTCTTTCTTTTCTTTCTTTTTTTCTTTCTTTCTTTTCTTTCTTTCTTGTCATTCTTTCTTTCTTTTCTTTCTTTCTTTTCTTTCTTTCTTTCTTTTCTTTCTTTCTTTCTTTTCTTTCTTTCTTTCTTTTCTTTTCTTTCTTTCTTTCTTTCTTTTCTTTCTTTCTTTTCTTTCTTTCTTTTCTTTCTTTTTTTCTTTCTTTCTTTTCTTTCTTTCTTGTCTTTCTTTCTTTCTCGCTTGCATGCTTTCTTGCTTTCCGTGAACGGGGCGAGCATGTGTGTTTTGTCATAAGTGTACACGCATCCTCTTTTTCAGCCTTTTCCCCAATTATAGCTTTAAAGACATTTTTAAATATTCCAGAAACATTGCAAATATTACATGAATTCCACTAATTGAAAACCCATACGATATTGCAACAGACTTTACATTATCTTTTAAGTGTTTAGAGAATAAAGTTAGTCATATGACTGTAAATTATATCAAGTCTAACCGAAATTTTCTCTGGCTGAAATCGTTAACGTTCCGTTCATGAAGTTTTGCATTACATTTTTCGTATTTAGAGAACAAAGTTGGTTATAAATCTATTTGTTTACATAAACCCAAGTGGCTATATATCTATTTGTCTTTTATAAACCCAGTTGGCTATACGTCTATTTGTCTATATAAACCCAGTTGGCTATATATCTATTTGTTAACATAAAACCCAGTTGGCTATACGTCTTTTTGTCTATATAAACGCAGTTGGCTATATATCTATTTGTTTAAATAAACCCAGTTGGCTATACGCCTTTTTGTCTATATACACCCAGTTGGCTGCATGTCTATTTGTGTATATAAACCCAGTTGGCTATTTGTCTATATAAACCCAGTAGGCTATATATCTATTAGTCGATATAAACCCAGTTGGCTATATATCTATTTGTTAACATAAAACCCAGCTGTCTATATGTATATTTGTCTATATAAACCCAGTTGGCTATGTATCTATTTGTCTATATAAACCCAGTTGGCTATATATCTATTTGTCTATATAAACCCAGTTGGCTATATATCTATTTGTCTGTATAAACCTAGTTGGCTATATAACAATTTGTCTATATAAACCCAGCTGGCTATATATCTATTTGTCTATGTAAGCCCAGTTGGCTATATAACAATTTGTCTATATAAACCCAGCTGGCTATATATCTATTTGTCTATGTAAGCCCAGTTGGCTATATATCTTTTTGTCTACATAAACCCAGTTGGCTGTATATCTATTTGTATATATAAACCCAGCTGGCTATATATATATATATGTCTATATAAACGCAGTTGGCTATATATCTATTTGTCTATATAAACGCAGTTGGCTATATATCTATTTGTTTCCATAAACCCAGTTGGCTATATATCTCTTAGTTGATATAAACCCAGTTGGCTATATATCTATTTGTTTAAATAAACCCAGTTGGCTATACGCCTTTTGGTCTATATACACCCAGTTGGCTGCATGTCTATTTGTGTATATAAACCCAGTTGGCTATTTGTCTATATAAACCCAGTAGGCTATATATCTATTAGTCGATATAAACCCAGTTGGCTATATATCTATTTGTTAACATAAAACCCAGCTGTCTATATGTATATTTGTCTATATAAACCCAGTTGGCTATGTATCTATTTGTCTATATAAACCCAGTTGGCTATATATCTATTTGTCTATATAAACCCAGTTGGCTATATATCTATTTGTCTGTATAAACCTAGTTGGCTATATAACAATTTGTCTATATAAACCCAGCTGGCTATATATCTATTTGTCTATGTAAGCCCAGTTGGCTATATATCTATTTGTCTACATAAACCCAGTTGGCTGTATATCTATTTGTATATATAAACCCAGCTGGCTATATATAGATATATGTCTATATAAACCCAGTTGGCTATATATCTATTTGTCTATATAAACGCAGTTGGCTATATATCTATTTGTCTATATAAACCCAGTTGGCTATATATCTACTTGTCCATATAAACCCAGTTAGCTATATATCTCTTTGTCTATATAAACCCAGTTGGCTATATATCTATTTGTCTATATAAACCCAATTGGCTATATAACTATTTGTCTATATAAACCCAGTTGGCTATCTATCTATTTGTCTATATGGACCCAGTTGGCTATCTATCTATTTGTCTATATGGACCCAGTTGGCTATATATCCATTTGTCTACATAACCGCAGTTGGCTATATGCATATTTTTCTATATGAACACAGTTGGCTATATATCTATTTGTCTATATAAAGCCAGTTGGCTATATCCTATAGCTGTGGCCCCAACAGCAATTAAAAGGTGGTTCTACGTTCGTCAAATTCTCCCGATCAGAAGCCTTGCTGCCGGAAGTAGTTTATCGTCTTACCCAGAACGGCTGGAATATGAAAATCTCAATAGTCCTTCATGCTTATGCAGTACGTAATAATTTAACTAGTCTGAAGCAAGAAGAAAGGACTAAATATCAACTTCAATATGACAGAATTGATTTCAGCTCAAGGATAAGACATGCAACTTACAATCTTCAAAAATTTAAATGTAACGCTAATCACGATTTTCTGTCTTTCTGGGCACATTCTTTTATTGTCCTTTCTCTTCACTAAAGTCTTCTCATTCTCTTCACTCCCAGTGACCACTTGCGTCTTAGTAGCATTATCGCCTTCTTTGGGATGAAATGATAATGATGTATTCAGTGTAAGTGCCATCATTACCTTCATTCCAGTTCCATATTATAGCTTCTGTTGTGGAAATGTTTATCTTGAGATCTATTTCTTGGAACAATTGGTAGAGGATTTTGACGCCATTTTTGGCACTTTTCACACGGACCGGCAAAGACATTCATTTGTTCACAAACAATCATAAATGTAATCACAGTTTAATATAGAAGCCTTTCTTCCTTGACTTTCAGGATATTTTTTTAAGTTTTCGAAATATTCTGAGAGAATTGGAAATCTTACCTGGGATACTTCATTGGCGGTCACAATCTTACCAACATAAGAGACGCAGAGAATTCAGTAGTCGTAGCAGACACGGAAAAGAAATGGCAAACCCTCCTACAGAATGTAGGGAAGGAGAGCGAGAAAAAGGGACTAAGTATACACTACAAGAAGACAGAATGCATGAAGCGACACTGAGATCCGAAGACGTATTGGGATGGCCAAAGATGCATTCCAAAAGCTAAGCAGAGTATTAAGAGACAGGAAAATTTCGTTAGAAACAAAGAGAAGAGCACTGGACTGTTACGTGATATCTGTGCTTCCTGTACGGTAGCGAATGTTGAACGGTCTCCTAAAAGATCCTATCAGGATTATCATCGACGGCCAAATCTTAACAACATAAGATACGCTGATGACAGTGTGCTGATGGCAGACACGGAGAGGCGACTACAACACTTCCTACAGAATGTAGCGAAGGAGAGCGAGAAAAAAGGAGGAAGCATACACTACAAGAAAGCAGAATGCATGGTGGTCTGTAAAAAGATGAGCCCGAAATGCGATTTACATTCGGGGACACTAAAATCAAGCAGATGCGAAAATTTAAATATCTGAGAAGTGTTTTGACAGAGGACGGTAAGTGCGACGCTGAGATCCGAAGACGTATTAGGATGGCCAAAGACGCATTCCAAAATCTCGGCAGTGTATTACGAAACAGGAGGATTTCTTCGGTAACAAAGTGAATACTGAACTGCTACGTGATATCTCTCATCCTTTACGACAGCCAACGTTAAGCAGTCTCCTCAAAAATCAAGAAGAGACTCGAGACAATGGAGATATGGTTCTGCAGAAGGATGTTAAGGATATCGTGGACAGAGCCTGTGAGCAACGATGAGGTTTTGGAGAGGATGCAAACAAGGAGGAAGCATATACTTAACATCAGGAAGATGCAGCTGAAATTTATGGGACACTTACTAAGAAAGAGAGGCTTGGAGAATCTGATACATCCCGGTCGAATAGAGGGAAAGAGAGACAATGGAAAGCAACGAGTGACACCCAGCAGGCTTAAGCAAGTGAGATGACGGAACATGGCCTGGGAGAAGTCGCAAAGGGAAAACTTATTGAAAACTAACAAGGGATAGAAGGAAGGGTTACGTCCTGAAGAGACACAGCACATAAAAAGAAATAATTTCGTATTTATATTTCGTATATTTTTCAATACTTTTATCTATATATAATTTAGATGATTAATTGTCTTTTTTCTATGCGTATTTATTATTCACGCATAAATACAAAATGACTATTTTTGTCCAGATTGGTCGTAGATGATGGATATGCCACTATTAATTAACTAATCGATAATCAATAAAAAAAACAACTTCTGCCGTATGTATTTTTGCATCGATACATCGATTAAAATCAAACATTTATCGTGTCATTTTTTTTTCTTTTTCTTTTTTTAATTCCATATACCTATGAGCACGTCCCGTATACTATTTACATGTTTGAGCGCAGAGCGAGTCCACAGACGCGTGCAGCGATGCGTATTCTCAAGTTAAATCGGCTTAAAATATCAATACGGATCCACTTTGAGCGAAAGAAAAAAAACTATGGCGAACTGAAATGTCGTAATTGAAACAAACGAATTAATGAATAACTTTTGAATTCTTAAACTCTCAAAATATACAATTTGAAATCTGGTTTTGAAACTTAACTTCCGAGAATGTTTATAAAATTTTAACCCATTTATTAATATTTTTTTTAATATCATGTCCCTTCTGGACGATGACCTCCATTGCATTTTTTCTTTGTTATCCGTAAATTGACATTATTTATTTTAATCAACCGAAGTAAGGTGATAATACCACTAAGATGGAAGTGGCTACTGGGAGTGAAAGAGAATGAAAAAGAATATATAGGGAACCGGAAGCTCTATCTTAAACAGAAAACAACGAATAAATTTTTAATACTGTTCAAAACAACTCAGAGTAGTGTAAACAGGGAAATAGGCGAATCTATCTACCGAACGGTTTCCAGTTGCATTTTTCACGATTTTAAATGCCATCTCACTTTATGGCATAAACGTTCATGACTCCCCACGACTTTCCTTTTCTTCATTAGCTCTGAATTGCCAATATCATTTGGTTATAATGGCGCGTTCGTATCGCTATTTGATAATTTTTTTGTTTTATTTTTGTTATGGGTCCTTACCTATAACTACAGAATGAAATCTTCCTAACACTATGTATACTACGCCTCTCAAGAGAGAGAGAGAGAGAGAGAGACGAATCGAGCCGAGTAGTTCACTCCAAACCAGACTGACAGTCATACTAACGCCTTTCACATCTTGTATTATTATTCCGTGTAATATATCTTCGTTTATTTCTACTCTTGTGTTCGTGTTGTTCTTCCTTGGTCCTAACCTGGACCATAACAGTTATAATGGCGCGTTCGTATCGCTATTTGATAATTTTGTGTTTTATTTTTGAGATGAGATATTAACAATATACTCGGATTAATTGCAACTCACGATTCATTATTAAGGGTCAACCAGACTAGTTTCATTAATCATTACTTATTAAACATTATCTCAGTGACAAATAAATAACTATAAGCCTTTTTTTGTTGTTGTTTTTTGGGGTTCTTTCTTTCTTTTTTTCTTTTTTTTTTCTTTTTTCTTTTCTTTTCTTTTTTTTTTCTTTTTTTCTTTTTTTTCTTTTTTTTTTGCTATTTTAACAAAATAAGGTGTCATCATTCTACACTTGAAATGTCTACATGAATCCGTAAGTTCTTTGCTAACAGCTTCTTCTCTCGCACTTCTCGCTTGTGGAACTATCTTCCGGCTTCTTGCTTTCCGACCAACTCTGATCTTTCAGAATTTAAATGCAATGTCAATCGTTATCGTTGTTTACTTAATTCCTGTTATTTTTTTTTTGTCCTCTCTCCTTAATACTGTTTTCTTTTTCTCATATTTTCTCACACTCATTAACCCCTTGCAGCTTAGTGGCTTTATTGCCTTGACTGGTGATGAAATAATTAACAAAATAAACAAATTAAAAATATGCTAATTTTAATAAATAAACATATTGTTTCGTTTAGCATATAATACTAACATCATGTTTCAACGTTTACCATATATTGGTAACAACATTTATATATAACAAGGCCATTTTTATATTGATAAGCAGAACATTGTTGATTTGAAGTAATACTCATAATAATGTCCGTTTTAATAAATAATGTTCAAATAATTCTAACTGTCTTTATACTTTCTGGAATGTTCAGTTGTCAATATGCTGACATTTACTGGAATTGTGAGGATCTTACTCACAGTTCAATAGCAATGACTAAACAGACAGTTAATGATTATTTACTAACCATGATGTGAGTGACAAATGAATTTTCATAATTAACTGAAGAACTAGATCATTTAATAAATAAACATATTAGTTCGTTTGACATATGATAAGAACATCCTTTAACCTTATAAAATAACGAAGATATGTTATTTAAAAAAAAAAAAACCTTGCCATTATAAATAAATAAATATATTTCATTTAACATAAAATACAATCACGCTTTAAACTTATAAAATAACAGACATGTTTTATTTTAATTAACCAAAAATTGCTATTATTAATAAATAAATATATTTCGTTTAACATATAATACAAACATCCCTTAACCTTATAAAATAACGAAGACATTTTTTTTATTTGAATAAACACAAGAGTGTCTTTATATAAATTAAAATAGTTCGTTAATATACAGTGGGACCTCGATTTACGAATTTAAATCGTTTCTGAAGCCCGTTCGTAATTCCAAATGTTCGTAATCCCAAATGTTCGTAAACCGAAACTATTTTTCCAATAGGAATCAATGTAAAATGAATTAATCCGTTCCTGCTCCGAAGATGATTGCTTATTTAAACTTTAACAGCAGTAGTTTGTGCACAAGTTTATACACAAGACTAATGAAAATCATTAAATGTAAGAAAAAATAAATAAACCTAATACTAAACAGATAAAATATGGACGAACACATCTATTATACCGTCCCTGTAAGTAGGAGAGTTGATGGCGTAAGTGTAAGGGGAAGGAAAGAGATGTTATTGTTTGGAAAAAGGAAGGAAATACATGATCGTCTCTTTATTTATAAGAATAGTAAAGAGCGTTGATTTTGCATATGAAATTGAATAGGAAGAGACAATATCATCAACAATTGTTTTCTCTTAACTCTTCTTTATTCCTATACCAGTATCACTGCTAGCTTTCTTTGGGGCCATGACTGAGGACTAATGAAGAGAAAAAAAAGGCACAGTACAATAAAATTGGAAAAGAAAAGCACAACATACGAATGTATACAATATGGCGATCGACGAAGAAATGATTCCGTTCCAGTTAACTCGGTTCAGTTATGTTGAACTTGTGTTTGATAACCGAGGCATTTTAATCTCGAATTTTCTGTTTGAAAACCGATTTGTTGGACATGTGAGACGTTCGAGAAGCGAGGTTCCTCTGTATATTAGGATCATTTATCGTTATAAATAATACGAACACTTTTATCTTAATAAACACAAAAATATTCTTTATAATAAACATTGTTCCGTTTAACAAAAAAATGATAATATCATTTATTTTATTCATTTCATCCCATGCGAGGAGTGAATGCCAATAGTGCGCCGGGAGTTACAGGCAGCGAAAATAAAGTGGAACCCCGGTTCACGAATTTAATTCATTTGCGAAAGCTATTCGTAATCTGAAATGTTCGTAAACCGAATCTATTTTTCAATAGGAATCAATGTAGAGAAAAAAAGACACAGTAGAATAACGTTGGAAAAGAAAAGCAGAGTACAACACACGGATGTATACAACATGGCGGTCGACATTGAAATGATTCCGTTCGGGTTAACTCGGTTCGGCAATGTTGTTCGTGAACCGAATTTTCGTTCGATAACCGAGGCATTTTAATCTCGAATTTTCTGTTCGAAAACCGATTTGTTCGACATGTGAGACGTTCGAGAAGCGAGGTTCCTCTCTATATTAGCATTATTTATAGTTATAAATAATACGATCACTTTTATCTTAATAAACACAAAAATATTCTTTATAATAAACATTGTTCCGTTTAATAAAAAAATGATAATAAAATATATTTTATTCGTTTCATCCCAAGCGACGAGTGAATGCCACTAGTGCGCCGGGAGTTACAGGCAGCGAAAATTGGAGAGAAATTATTGAGTATAGGAATGATTGAGGAAAAGGCAAGTGATAAAAAAGATTCGAGAAGATAGAAGTTGGCGACTGGCGTTGCATTTAAATGTGTGAAGATTGTAGTTATCAGGAAAGCAAGTAAACCGAAGGTAGTTCCACATGTTAGAAGTGCGAGAAAATAAACTGTTGGAGTAGAAGTGGCGGTTGCTCTTAGCTATTTCAACACTAAAAGAGTTGGACCTAGATGCTAATTTAATAGCACACTTAAATTCATGTAGTCGGGGCACCCGAGAGAAACGTTCGTCAGAACAGTTGCCATGAAAATATTTACAGAAAAGACAGTTATCCTTATAAATAATAAGGGTGTTTTTATTTTTAAAAAACCCAATATTGTTCATTTGAAGTAATACTCTTAACATTGTTCGCTGTAAGAAACAAAAATTGTATAAACATCAAATCGACCATTCGCCCTTGCATGGAGTATTGCTGACATATATGGTCTGGAGGCCCTGCTGTTTACCTTAGGGTTCTTGATAAGATCCAGAGACGGATATGCAATGTAATTGGCCCTGATCTGTCATCTCGTCTGCAGTCGCCCTCTCACAGACGCGACGTTGCCTCGCTCTGTCTTTTTTACAAATACTTTCACGGTAATTGCTCCGAGGAGCTGCTTTCGCTGGTTCCTAGGCCTCATGAATTTAAACGTCCAACGAGGCTGGCATCCTGTTCCCACCCCTTCACCGTTGAAACTGTTAGATGTAGACGGCTCTTCTACTCCAATAGCTTCATGTCTCGCACATCTCGCCTGTGGAACTCCCTTCCTTATTCCTGTTTCCCTGACAAATACAATCTCCAACTATTTAAGTGTAACGTCAATCGACATCTCCAGTTGCCTTGATCTATCCACTTCCCTTCTCCACATCCTTTCACCTTTCATTTCTATCTGCTCTCGCTCCAAATCTTCTGTAACCCCCTTGCCTTGATCGATCCACTATCTCTCTCCACATCCTCTCCTTTACCACTCCTATCTGCTCTTCCTCCAAACCTTCTGTAATCCCTTGCGTGCTAATGGCTCCCAGCCTTGCTTGGGGTGATAAGCTTAAAAAAACAAAAAACAAACAAACGATATAGCAATTATCAATGTGTATTTATTTATATATTTCCTGTCTCGTCTTCATTGGAAAGGGAGGTAAATCAACTTAAGTTTGAGGGTTTAAATTAAAGAAATGAGTTGTCATGATGGGGGAGGGGTGAAGGACATCCGCACGATTGGAAGATAGAATAGGTCGAGTAACATATAAAAGCCTTCTCTTAGTTGTCTATACAAATAAAATAGTTATCTGCGTTTAGACAATATTAATGCCCGAACAAAATGAACCGATTAATTCATCAATCAGTTCATTTACTGCTTTGTTTCTTAGATTGCAGTCTTATTTGTTCAAGCCTTTCATGAGAGGCACACAGATACATTTGTTTATTAAGCGAACGCCTTGTTTTAATTTGGTCTTGAAATACGCCTTGTCACCGACGTCTTTTTCATTCCGTTGCTAATATTTTCCTTTCGAGAGATACTTTTCTGTTATATTAAACAGCTAAAATTTTTAACATGAAATTATATTGAACAAAAAGCGATTTATGTAATACCAGGAGTAAATACCATTTAACGTCTAAAAATATAAAGGGAACGGATTGTACAGTTCATTGGCGTCTGTTTTATGTGAATTCTTTATCTCCGCTTTGTTGAATCTCAATATTTTGTTTCATTACATCTCGCTATTAAAGCTGTCTAACAATTGCCGCCATTTTTAACGACACAGGTGCACTAGTTTAACAAATAATTCTAAAAGCCTTTATGCTTATAAATAAAGACTATTTTGTTTATTTCAATAAACGCATTGAGAAATGCGTGCAATATGGACCGTTTTATTTTATAGCTATAAAATTCATTTCAATAAATATTCATAGATGAGATCATTTCAATAATTAATTAAATTATTAATTATTTATATATAAAATTGTTGCATGAACATATGTTGTAAACTGTACGTGAAAAAAAAACCGCTACAATAAAAGAGAACAGTTTTATACATAAAAAATAACCACAATATATTTTCATTAATAGAAAGAGCTGAACTCATAATTACAGGAATAAAAGAGTAATAAAATTATATATATATATATATATATCCTCCTTACAATTTCTATCATATGTATATCATTGCTTGATCCGGCTTCGAATGATTCAGTTTTAGCGGCTTGGTGATTGTAGTCGTGGCTCCGGGGGGCACAGTCCTATGGTCACAGAGAATTTCAGTTGAGTTCCACCACGGAATATGTGAGCGAGCGGCGCTATATTGAGTCTGATTTTCTATCTCTTCGTCAACGAAGAACAGTTGGTATGGTGTTTGCTTGACAACCTAACTGTCAGGGTTTCAATTCTCGGTAGTGGATGCGCACTGCTGATGAGTCCCAAATATAGGACGAAACGGCCGTCCAGTGCTTTCTGCATTCTGTTGAGGTTTCTTTCAGGCTCAATGAATTACTTAATTATATATATATATATATATATATATATATATATATATATATA
This sequence comes from Acanthosepion esculentum, assembly GCA_964036315.1. Taxonomy (NCBI): domain Eukaryota; kingdom Metazoa; phylum Mollusca; class Cephalopoda; order Sepiida; family Sepiidae; genus Acanthosepion; species Acanthosepion esculentum. The sequence continues at coordinate 51,958,250 of OZ038516.1, read as the reverse complement.
TATATATATATATATGCAGAAATATAGTCTTAAAGTGTGCTATATTTATGGGGTAAAGTGCTCAATATCAGAGATAGAGCGTGTGTAAATATAAAATTGACGATTGCACTAGCATGAAACAGACTGTCGCCTCTAAGTGCTGACTTCCATGTCCACTTTTATATATATATATATATATATATATGAAAAATATAAATATGAAAACTTACCTTTGTTAGTCAAATAGGGTGATAGAACACCCTGAAGACAACAAAAGTGACGTCTTCCCCCTCCTCTACAACTGCACCACACTGCGTGCTGTATACCCTCATGGGAGCAGTGGGGAGGGAGCAAAAGACATTAGTTGCCAAGTAGGAATTACGAGTACTTTAAACATTTGGGGCTAACAAAACATCCCATGTGATTGACGCAGGATTAACAGGAATATTGAAATCGTCGAGGTGCCAGGTGGCATAACGGTTATCTTCACTGAAAATGGAATTCATGAACTGAAGTAATTTATGTTCACTTCATACATACCTAGAGAAAAACATGAATCTATCTTCTCTCCTGGTTGTGAGTCTTTAAACAGCAGGCTACACTGGGATCTTTTACCTTTGTTGGTCACCAATCTACAAAAAAGAGAATTCTGAAAAAAGAAAAGAAACATGGAGCAGGCAATAGAAAAAAACTGTACTATTTTTTCCCAAGAACAGTGTACAGATGTTAATAGAAAAAAGGAAGCTGTGGAGAGTCACGATTGCTTATGCCATAAATAGACATATTGATTACTCTCAGGATTTAGCAATTTTTATATTCAAGTATGGTTTTGTGATGAGTCGGGAAATTTTTATAATTTTATCTATTGGAAGGGAGAAGTTAATATTTGAGTATACAAAATGTTTTTTTAATTTTTTAATTCAAGCTTTTGTAATGCAATATAACATTAACCTCTCCCTTCCGATAGATAAAATTATAGAAATCAGTCAACTAATTACAAACCAATCTTATTTCACAGTCATATATATTTAAAAGTAGCTTCTATTATTATTATTTTTAGTTGGGGAAGCATTGTAAATTGTTTAATCTTTTTAATCATTTCACTCCAAGCAAGTTAATAAAGCTAAGATGCAAAGGGTTACTGAGTGTTAGAGAATGAGAAGAAAAAAACATTATTGATGAGAGAGAACAATAAAAGAATAGGAATTGAAAAGATAGAAAGTAACAATTGATATTAGATTTAAATTTTTAAAAATCAAAGTTGACTGGGAAGCAAGAAGCCAGAAGAGAGTCTCACAAGCAAGAAGTGTGAGAGAAGAAACTGTTAGCATAGAACTTACGGTTACATCTAGCCATTTCAACCGTAAAATGATGAGACCTTGCTGTCAATCTAGTACTGTGCTTAAATCTATAAAGACTTATTTTGATCATTAAATTTGATTGGGAAGCAATAAGCCGGAAAAGATTTCCTCAAGCGAGAAGTGCGATAGAAGAAACTCTTAGCATAGAACTTACGGTTACATCTAGCCATTTCAACTGTAAAATAATGAGACCAAACAGCCAATCTAGTACTGCGCTTAAATTCATAAAGACTTATTTTTGATCATTAAAGTTGATTGGGAAGCAATAAGCCGGAAAAGATTTCCTCAAGCGAGAAGTGCGAGAGAAGAAACTGTTAGCATAGAACTTACGGCTACATCTAGCCATTTCAACAGTGTACAGATGTCAATAGAAGAAAGGAAGCTGTAGAGAGTCACAATTGCTTATTCCATGAATAGACATATCATTGATTACTCTCAGGATTTAGCAAAATGTAATTTTAGTATTCAAGTATGGTTACTTTTCAATCACCTTGGACATTAAATCAAAACTTGAACTGAAGATATAATTATTCATTGAAGTGAAAATTGTAATAAATTCGTTGCATAAACGTATGTTGTCAATTGTAAATGAAACAAAACACGACAATAATATTGAAAAGTTTTATTCATAAGAAATAACCACGATATATTTCCATAAATAGAAAGATATTACACTAGCTAAACTCATAATTACATGACTGAAAGAGTAATAAAATATATATAGGAAGGTTACCTTTTCGGGACCTTATACAGGTTGGGAATCTTTTTGTATTATAATTCCGAGCGCTTTCGTCTGTACATTTAGCCATTATCAAGGACGATTTTATTTTTGCTTTTTAATTGGGTGTATGAAGTCGTGATGCCAGATCAGTATCAATTACATTACAAGCCCTCCTTTGGTTTTTATAAAAAAAATATATCTCGAGCTGTACAGCAGGGACACCAGACCAGGTATGGCAACAGTACTCAATCCACGGAAGAATTGTAGATTTATAAATGTGCAAGGTGGATACTGATGAGGACATTTGTCTAGCATAACACAAGAAAAATTAAATAAAAAGCTGAATCGCAGTATCTTGTCTGTTGTCTTTAATGAAACATGTATTAATGAAGGGTTACTGCCTAAACACAAAGACACGCACACTCACACACACACACACACACACATAGATATATATATATTTATTGAAATTTATAAAATATACATAGTATAATTTCACTACAAATTTTAATCGTAGTACCTTGTCTGTTGTCTTTAATGATATATATATATATATATATATATATATATATATATATATATATATATATATATATATATATGCATATATATATATATATATATATATATATATATATATATATATATATATATATATATATATATTTGTGCATTTAGGGAGCAATCCTTCTTTCAAGCACATTTCATTAAAAACGACTGACAAGGTGCTTTTATTTAGTTTTTTATATAATTTCTCGTGCGATCTAATAAAGTTTTTCTTTTCAGATAATAGCTAAATGTATAGCCGAAAGCGCTCGGAAAAGAACATTCGGACAATTTTTATATAATTTATCCTCTGAAAAGAAAAACTTTATTAGATCGCACGAGAAATTATATAAAAAACTAAATAAAAGCACCTTGTCAGTCGTTTTTAATGAAATATATATATATATATATATATATATATATATATATATATATATATATATATATGTATGTGTGTGTGTGTGTGTGTGTGTGTGTGTGTGTGTGTGTGTGTGTGTGTATGTATGTATGTATATTGAGAGACTAGAGGGAGGTGGAGAGTGTATAAAGAGCCAAGAAAAACGACGAAAAGTAGAAATAATCACGATATTCTACACATATGCACATATACACACAGTGGAAGACGACGTAAGATAGATTTGATTAAGACCCTAACTCATATGGCTCTTATGATCCGTTCCGCAGGCTTTCTCTGCGGTGAAACTGATTTTATTAAGATGACACTTTCTAAAAATGTATATCCTTCGGATGTTTTGGATGCTATTATCCGTGATGTTATCAATAATTTTCATAAGGTTAATCGCATCTTGTTAAAAAATGTGCTGTCTATTTGCGTCTCCCCTTTATTGGTTGAGGGTGAGTCCTTAGCTAGGCGAATATCGTTTGCAATCAACAGTTGATATTTTTCTGCTAATGTTCGTGTAATATGTTACTAGACCTATTCTATCTTCCATTCGTACGGATGTCCTTCACCGCTCATGCCAACTCATTTCTTTAATTTGGTCTTGAAGTAGGCATTGAAACAGCTAAAAATTTTAACATGAAATAAAATTGAGCAAAAGGTGATTTATATAATACCAAGAGTACGCATTGAATCATGAATACCATTTAACGTCTAAACGTTTATCCTCACAGCCAGGTGCCCTTCATTTAGTTTGGCCCGAAAGCTTAGCTACGCCACCTCTATGATTCTGGATCTGCCAACTCTGGTGTTTCTTTTGAAAATGCTACATATTATTATTTTTTATTAATTGTTATTATTATTATTATTATTATTATTATTATTATTATTATTATTATTATTATTATTATTTTCTTTGATATCTAGCGTTTACACATTTCTTTCCAGGTCCCAGGTTAGAAATGGCATCATGACACTTCCACTGAAAATGCCGAGATGCCAGCCTGGTAGCTCGTTTAAATTCATGCAGTCTGGGAACCAGCGAAAATCGCTCTTCGGAACAGTTGGGGTGAAAATACTTGTAGAAAAGACAGAGGGAAGCCACGACACGTCTGTGAGAAAGAGACTGTAGAGTAGATTCCAGATCAGGACCTATCACATTGCATATCCGTCTCTGGATTTTGTCGAGGATCTCGAGACGTACAGTGGAGGCACCAGACAATATATGACAGCAATATTGCATACAAGGACGGATGGTTGATTTATAGATTTGAAGAATGGACTCGGACGAGAAAAACTTTCTGGCACGACATAGACAAGCAATTTTCCTTGCGGTAGATGAAGCTATTGATTCAATGTATTTATTCCATCTCAGGTCAGTGGACAGCGTTTGACCAAGCGGGCGTAACAAGGCGCTCTCGAGGAGTTGGGAATCAGCCATTCTGACGGGAGGCAAAAATCACTGATCATCGTCAAATAATACGTTATAGGAACTAATAAAGAAAAACTTCGAATCCGGCAGACGTTAACGTTTTCAATATGGAAGAAATAAAGCTTTCAGTCCGTAGCATCTGATCAGTATATTTAGTACTGCTTAGTCAAAATTCCAAGGCACTTTTCCGTGCACACGGATTAGTCTTTCATTGACCTGAAGACGCCTGCTATACCGTCCTGGGTATGACGGTGAACTACATCCGCGTTCTGGCTAAGACGATAAACAACATCCAACAGCAAGGCCTCTGATCAGGAGGGTTCGAGGAGCATGGAACCACCTCTTAATTGCTGTTGTTCTCAGGTCCACCGTGCTACAGGGTGGTAGCACCTGTTAGGGTCCCAGCTATGTTAACTGTTATGTTAACACCCAAACTTGGGACAAAACACTATGAAAGTGTAAAAATAAGGTTTAATACCAAAAATACTTTGTAAAAAAAAATTATTACCAGCAATACATTTTTTGAAAAAAGTATTAACAGGGAAGGAAAATTGTAATGATGACCTATCTACATTAGAATGAACTCTTCCTGCTTCATAAATACTGACCTGCAAGACTTCCTAAGGAGGTAGTCGTAACACAGTCTCTGACTGTGTGCGACTTCTGTCGAACTCTCTGCTTCGGTAGACAGGAACCCGGGCGAAGCTATGCTGAAGGGCAGAGTTTCGTCCGGAGAGGTAAACAGACCCATGCCCGCTAACGCGGGTTCTGTGGGGATATTTTTGGCCGAGCCTACGGGCTCGGAGAACACACGATAAACTGGGCCTTGTACCACATACATACCGCGTGGGGGGGACTGTTAAATATCGACAGTCGCGACGCAGTGTAACCTGATAGTTCGGACGGACACTTCTATCTGCTGAATAATAACGCTCTTATTTTGTATATATTTCCTGTTATTTCAATGCATTTGTTCAACCTACCTTCTTCTTCCCGTGCCGTTCTTTCCGGGCCTTAACAGGCTGCAACAAAAATTCTTACCAGAAATAGATTTTTGAAGCAAAAAATATCAACAGAAATAGACTTTTGGAAAAAAAACACGAGCAAAAATGGAAATTTTGTCGGCATTAAATAACCCATTGAGGTTGATATGCCGTAAAACAAAATAAACCAAACCAATCTAAACCAAAGAATACATATTCTATTCATACAAATCTATCCTAAAAATGTTGCCGGCCTTAAATAACCCATTGAGGTTGATATGCCGTAAAACAAAATAAACCAAACCAATCTAAACCAAAGAATACATATTCTATTCATACAAATCTATCCTAAAAATGTTGTCGGCATTAAATAACCCATTGAGGTTGATATGCCGTAAAACAAAATAAACCAAACCAATCTAAACCAAAGAATATATATTCTATTCATACAAATCTCTCCTAATAATATTGTCGGCATTAAATAACCCACTGAGGTTGATATGCCGTAAGACAAAATAAAGCAAACCAATCTAAACCAAAGAATACATATACTATTCATACAAATCTCTACTAATAATGTTGTCGGCATTAAATAAGCCATTGAGGTTGATATGCCGTAAATCAAAATAAACCAAACGAATCTAAACCAAAGAATACATAATCTATTCATACAAATCTCTCCTAATAATGTTGTCGGCATTAAATAACCCATTGAGGTTGATATGCCGTAAAACAAAATAAACCAAACCAATCTAAACCAAAGAATATATATTCTATTCATACAAATCTCTCCTAATAATATTGTCGGCATTAAATAACCCACTGAGGTTGATATGCCGTAAGACAAAATAAAGCAAACCAATCTAAACCAAAGAATACATATACTATTCATACAAATCTCTACTAATAATGTTGTCGGCATTAAATAAGCCATTGAGGTTGATATGCCGTAAATCAAAATAAACCAAACCAATCTAAACCAAAGAATACATAATCTATTCATACAAATCTCTCCTAATAATGTAGTCGGCATTAAATAACCCATTGAGGTTGATATGCCGTTAAACAAAATAAAGCAAACCAATCTAAACCAAAGAATATATATTCTATTCATACAAATCTCTCCTAATAATATTGTCGGCATTAAATAACCCACTGAGGTTGATATGCCGTAAGACAAAATAAAGCAAACCAATCTAAACCAAAGAATACATATACTATTCATACAAATCTCTACTAATAATGTTGTCGGCATTAAATAAGCCATTGAGGTTGATATGCCGTAAATCAAAATAAACCAAACCAATCTAAACCAAAGAATACATAATGTATTCAAACAAATCTCTCCTAATAATGTTGTCGGCATTAAATAACCCATTGAGGTTGATATGCCGTAAAACAAAATAAATCAAACCAATCTAAACCAAAGAATACGTATTCTATTCATACAAATCTATCCTAATAATGCCGTAAAACAAAATAAACCAAACAAACAGACGCCTGCTACAAAGAAGCGAAATGCATTGTCGAAATAGCTTTAACACTTCCTCTCATTATCTTCACTCCATATTAACTTTAAAAAGTAGCTTAAAGGGCGCGATAGATAAATTGTCGTCTAAATGACGCATAAAGGGAAAAACACTGACATCTCACTTTAACAGACGTCCCAGTTTGCGATGGATAAATTGTCGTCTAAGTGACGCATAAAGGGAAATAACACTGACATCTCACTTTAACAGACGTCCCAGTTTGCGATGGATAAATTGTCGTCTAAATGACGCAAAAAATGAAGATAACGCTGACATCTCATTTTAACAGATATACAAGGAGCGATGGATAAATTGTCGTCTAAATGGCACAAAGATAATACTGACGCCTCATTTTAACAGACATATTTACTAAAATTGCACAAAAATATCTTGATATACTAAAAAGACTAAATTTATTCAATTAAATCGCCATTGTCATCAACCCCGGCCTCCAAACGACATCCGAATCTCCTGTAACTCTTCTGGGCGGTCTCCCTGTTTAAGTTGGTGAATGCTTCCATAATCCTTGTCTTCAGTTCATCTTTGTTGTTACATAGAGTTTTCTTGGTCCCTCGCTCAACTCTATCTCACATATAATAATCAAGGAACTTGCTGTCTGGCGAATTAAGCGGCCGGTTATAAGGGGTGATGTGATCGTAGAAATTGTCTGGGAGCCATGACTGCGTTCTCCTGTTTGAGTGTCATGGTGCAGAGTCCTGTTGTCAGACAAAGGGTCTTCGTGGAGCCAGCCTCTTGACCCAGGACAGCTCTACCTCCTGAAGGCACTTGATGCAGGCCTCTGTGTTGATTCTGAAGCCTTGCGAGATGATAAATGCACGCATAACGTCGCCATTGCACCCTGTATTTTATTTTTGAATGTGCATTTTCTTATTTATTCCTAATGTTTACAAATCAAAAGGCATTTAATTCATCTCACCAAATCATTTCGCCCCACGTAAGGCAATAAATACACCAAGACAAACGAAGTTACTGAATGTAAAAGAGTATGAGAAAAAGGGGGGGAAGCTTTATTAAAGAGAGAGAACAATAAAAGAAATAGGAAGGAATTAAGAAGACAGTTGACAACGATTGACATTGCATGTAGTTTTTGAAGATCAGAGTTGACTGGAAAGCAAGACGCCGAAAGAGAGGCTATCAAGCGAGAGCGAGATACAAACTTTAATAAAAAAAATAAAGATGTAAGTTTAAACAAAGACGTTGGAAAGAAAAAGACAGCTGAAATTTCTTAGACACATAGTGAGGAAAGACGGTGTGGAGAATCTGATACTCACAGGACATAGTGGTGGCAAGAGAGACAGAGAGAAATGAGAGAAGATATGAGCTAAAGTCTTATCTATCTATCTATCTATCTATCTATGTCAAGGCGATCTTATCTAGATATATATATAGATATATATATAATGTGTTCATATCTATCTATCTATCTATCTATCTATTTTTATCAGTTTGTTTATATCTATCAATATATCTATCTACCGTAGCCTATTCTTATCTATTTATCTATCTATCTATCTATCTATCTATCTATCTATCTATCGATCTATCTATCTATTTATGTCAACGTGATCATATCTATCTATCCATCTATCTATCTATCTATCTATATATATATATATATATAAATATAAAAGTGAACAGAGAAGTCAACACTTAGAGGCGACAGTCTGTTTCATGCTGGATGCAATCGTCAAGCAACGATCAGTTGCCTGACGATTGCATTCCATATTTATATTTACAAATATTTAAGTAAATGCTCTGTTTATAATAAACAGTATTAACGACATTTACCGGCGAATATCCGATAAATTTTCATAGAAAATATTCGTCCTCCGACAGGAATCGAACCTGTATTCTATACCGTGCTTTTACCGATTGAGACATAGAGGATCGTTTCGGTTAGCAATGTCGATTTTACTGTTTTTAAACTACAATTCTCCATGATTCACTCACGTACATTCATATCTGCTCGATGCGTATCCAAATGTAAACAAATGACGTCACACATTATGAAATGGACAAAGGCTGGCAATTATTTTAAATCATTTTTTACATTTATAAAAATGTCTTTCTCGGACATTCATGCTGGTAAATGTCGTTAATACTGTTTATTATAAGCAGAGCATTTACTTAAATATTTGTATCTATAAAAAGAACGTATAAATATAAAAAAAATGTCTCAAAAATTCATATATATATATATATATATATATATATATATATATATATATATATATATATAATAGAGAGAGGGAAAGGAAAAGTGATGGTGCGTTGTAGCGGTATATCAATCACCACATTTCTTACCACAGCCGCGCAGGATGGCGTATATATAGTCCTTATTTACATTATTCGGACTATTTTCCTCATCTTTTTCGCCATATTTATGATATATTATTTAATAAATATGCCGACAAAGATGAGGACAATAGTCCGAATAATGTATATAATACCTCATCTCAGTAATATAGGCAGATATTGATATAGTCCTTAGTCATGTTATCCTCTATGGAGGGGAGTCTTACCCGGAAGAGGTATCTGCGATGTGTCGAACCTCTTTTGAAGTTCGTCCTGATGTTATATGCACCACAGATCATTTCTCCGATAATCCTTTCATATAGACTAGACAGATTGAAACTTTTTTTCTGGGTGTTGTTATCCTCTTGTACCCTTCTGTCCCCGTTTGTCGGAGCTGGTGCCATGTACCTAGGGTTAGTTACGTTGTAGAGTCCTGCTTATACTCACCATTTCTTGTTCATATGTCACAGGGTCACCACTTATGACTTTTACTCAATGTTGTAAGCAGCGGACGATCCCTTTCTTTGCACATTATGGGTAGCGGGAGTTGAAGTTAATGTATTGTCCGGTGAATGTTGGCGTGCGGTATGCGGATGTCTTGAATCCATGCTATGTTAAAGCAGGAATACGAGTTTGTTGTCGTTTTCTCTTTCCATTGTGAAATGTATCGATGATATTATTGAGTTCACATGGCTGAGCTGGAGCTAGGCCTCTTTCTGGTGTTGCCAGATTATGAAGGTTTCATCTAAGTATCTCAGCCATAGGCTTGCGTTTAGTGATGTGGATTCTAATACCATTTCTTCGATGTATTCCATGTATATGTTTGCCACTGCTGGTGATAATGTAGAGCCCATTGCTAAGCCTTCATCCCGTCGATATATATTTGATCCCATTCCGAAATGTATTGTTTGCGAACAGAAAGTCAGCACCTCCATCAGGTTATCTATTGGTATACAACACACTTGGTAATTTTTATTTTTATTTAAAAATATATTGCTGGTAATTTCACTACAGAAATATATTTTTGGTAACTTTTTAAAAGACTATATTGCTGGTATCTTTTACGATAATTATGTATTTTATATACGTTCTTAGTGTTTTTGATTGTGTTTGGGGGAGGGTCACTATTTTCTCATAGCTGGAAAGGTGGGAGTAGGAGATAGTATTACGATGGAAGAGGTGGGAGGGATAAATTCAAACTTTTATATATTTTCTACTTATATTTTAAATTCTAAATCAAAACTGTTTTTAAACCCGAATAACTTATATATTCAACATACCAAGAATAAATCCCCACCTCTAAATTTATTAATTTACAAAACACTTTCATTGATTACAAAATTATAAATGATAACTCCAACGTAAATATATGCAATTCAGCTTTAGCTTCTTTTTTTATAATAGAAAAAAACAATTACTACTATAATTATCGTTAGAATTTAACCCTCCTACCTTTTTCATCGTATTACTATCTCCTATTATCACCATTCCTCCACCATCTCTAAATTTAAGAAGGCTTCTTCCTCGAGCCATAGATTGTGGTGCGACGAACCCTATCTCGGCAAGGAGATGATAAACAGCAGCAAAGCTTGAATGACATACCTGCCTTCGGGTTGGAAATCCAATCTGATACAGCCATGCAGCCTCGCGTCCATTGCTATTGGCCCGGCCGTGTGTAAAAACAATATCTGCCTTCTCACGATATGATAATATGATAATATCCTGCCATTGTTAAGCGGAACACTTCTCAGTTAACGCACTACTACAAAGATTAAATGTTGAAGACAGAGTCGCTACAAATGTACACGAATGACAAATGTAACATAGTCTAAATGGTAACACAGCACCATCTGCCGCAAACTTACCTTAAACTAAATAACTAAAATAGGAGGAAATTTGCGGACATATGTTCATATGAAATTTTGCCCTTGTTTTGGTGTCAGGACCCCTCCCCAAAGTTTGTAAAAGCATTTTTGATACACTTCCGAGAGGAATCGAACGTGTAACCCTTATGGGATGAGTTATATAGCATGACGCGCAGTTGCCATTCAGCCACAGAGAAACGTCTTGTTAGTAAAGTTCAAATTACTGTCTATTCGACGATTTTTCTCAGTCGACCATTTCTGCTCACGAAACGTATCTTAACGTAAACAATGATAACATATATTATGAAATAGATTAAGTCCAACAGTTATTTAATATATTTTGTATTTATACGTTATTTGATATATGTCACTTTATTTTTTTAATTAAACGCAGATCATTTACTTAAATTATATCTATAAAAATAACGTATATATATATATATGTATATATATATATATATATATATATATATATACATATATATATATATATATATAAAATACAACGTATAATATATGCTCATTTTGATACACCTTATGAACACCCACCCACACATATATATAACGTATATATAACGTATATATATATATATATATATATATATATATATATATATATATATATATATATATATATATATATAAAGACATTTTATGTTTAACATTGTTTTTATAGATACAAGTATTTAAGTAAATGCTCTGTTTATAATAAATAGTATTAAATAACATTTACCGGCCTGAATGTCCGAGAAATTTTCATAGGACGGTAAATGTTATTTATTACTGTTTATTATAAACAGAGCATTTACTTAAATACTTGTATCTATAAAAACAATGTTAAACAAAAATGTCTTTAAATAATTGTTGGACTTTGTCCTTTTCATAATGTGTGACGTCATATATATATATATATATATATATATATATATATATATATATATACATAATTAAGTAATATCATCGAGTCTGAAACCTCAACAGAATGCAGAAAGCACTGTACGGCCGTTTCGTCCTATATTTGGGACTCATCAGCAGTGCGCAATCACTACCGAGAAACCCTGACAGTTAGGTTGTCAAGCGAACACCCTACCAACTGTTCCAATGGGCCTCGGTGACGAAGAGGTAGCAAATCAGACTCAATATAGCGCCGCTCGCTGACATATTCCGTTGTTCAACTCAACTGAGATTCTCCCTAACCATAGGACGATGCCCCCGGAGCCACGACTACTATCACCAAGCCGCTCAACCTTGAGCATTAGAAGCCGGTTCAAGCAATGATAACTTAACCTAACTGTCCGGGTTTCAATTCTCGGTAGTGGATGCGTACTGCTGATGAGTCCCAAGTATAGGACGAAACGGCCGTCCAGTGCTTTCTGCATTCTGTTGAGGTTTCAGATTCGACGATATTTCTAATTATAATTATCAAATCCTCCTAATAATTTCTATCATTTATATATATATATATATATATATATATATATATATATATATATATATATATATATATATATGCTCATTTATATTCATGGGAAGATTCCCGTTGAGACACAAAGAACTATCCCTTCTTAACACCTTTAATAATGTCCCTAGAGAAAATGACTTCTGGTGTTTCAAATGAAGTGGGGTCCGCATAAAAGCATTACAATTTTTGAGAAGTTACTTATTAAATGTCTACATATAATAAGAATATTGAACATCCCTGTCTCCCCAAGAAATGGCACTGTCTCTTGTCCTATATGTACAATATTTGACTATTGTGGAATGTTATATATGTCCAAAACTGTCCTTAAATGTTATCGAACGACGAAAGAAGTAGGATGTCCAGGTCGAAACTATGAAAATAACAGTTCTGGACCTATATATATATATATATATGTATATATATGTGCCGGTTGTGACAACAAAATTGTCCAAATCGTCTAACAGAATGGAATAATTGTCCATCCCACAAAGTTTTTAATATCTAAAAAAACACTAAACTAATTGAGTTACTTTTTTACATGATTTCAGAAAAGACCATGTTGAAACGATTCGTCATAAGAATCACTGAAACACACCTTGGCTTATTCAGCTAGAAAGATAACAGATTAAAATCGTTTTGTGTCAGCCCCACTATGTCTTCCCACTGTCAAACGGAGAAAATAGCGTGGTTTGGACACGTTAAAAAGCACGACAGTCCGTGCAAGACCATAATGCAAGGCACTGTTGAAGGTGGACGGAGGAGAAGACACAAAAACTGACCGGACAATTTAAAAAAATAGACAGGTAGAACTGTACCAGATTTGCTGATGGCTGCCGTTGATAGACCGTATGGGCAAATATTTAACCCCTAAGCTGGGGTCAAAACACTATGAAAGAGTATAAATAGGTTTTAATACCAGAAATACTTTGTAAAAAAATATTATCAGCAATAAATTTTTGAAGAAAAACAATATTACCAGCAATACATTTTTGGTAAAAAATATTACTAGCTATACATTTTATGAAAAAAATTATTAACAGAAATAGATTTTTGACAATACAAAATATTGCCAGTAATAAATAATTTGTCGGCATTAAATAACCCATTGAAGTTGATATGCCGTAAAACAAATCAAGCCAAACCAAATTGAAGTCAACACTCAGAGGCGACAGGCTGTTTTATGCTAGACGCAATCGTCTGTGGCCTGATGATTGCGTCTAGCATGAAACAGCCTGTCGCCTCTGAGTGTTGAATTCAGTGTTCACTTTTATATTTATATTTTCATACACTCTATCGCTGATATTAAGTATATTTGCGCGCACACACACACACACACACACACACATATATATATATATATATATATATATATATATATATATATATATATATATATATATTTGAATTGGACATAGTCCGACAATTTATTTAAAGACATTTATATTATGTTTAACGTTCTTTTTATACTTGTATCTATAAAAAGAACGTTAAACATAATGTAAATGTCTTTATATATATATATATATATATATATATATATATATATATA
>OZ038516.1:51899107-51939107 GCA_964036315.1 Acanthosepion esculentum | reverse complement strand
ATGTAAAACAGACACTAGTTAACATTGGCTTCTCTAACCACCTCATAGACTACCAAATTAGACTATGTCTCCCCAAAGTAAATAACAACAATAGTGTACACACAGACAAAAGTAACATATTTTCTACAAAAACCGAATGCACATCAAGTACAAACAAGACGAATCTTCACTTAGAAATATCATAAAGAAATACACTACCCAAATTGACTCGAAGAAAAAATCAAATTAATTATCGACTACAAAAAATTTAAAACAGTAAACCTTAATATAAAAAAATAACAACACACCAGCAAAATCAAAATTACAACGAACGAACATTATCTATGAGTTCAAATGCACGTTAAGGAACTGTGTTCTGATCGAACCGAATTCATAAATAATTACATCGGTCACACAACTACATGCCTATCCAGACGCCTCCTTCTCAACAACGCTCTTCACATAGTAGTCTGGTGGATTGATATCTGGAGTGTTAGGAGGCTAAATGTTGGGTGTGATGTGGTCGTACAAATGGTCAGCCATCCATTCTTGCAACTCTGAGAAAAAGTGCAATATCCCAATCACTATGATCAGCCTTTAATGCCACAATCACAGCAGTCCTTTTCATTTCATTTGTTATCATACGGTTTGCCATTCTTGATTTCTGAAAAATAAAAGCATTATAAGTTAGTAGGAAGCAGTATTAATTTTAAATATGTATGTCCTCAAATACCAGCCGCACTCTGTATATATATATATATATATATATATATATATATATATATATATATATATATATAATTGGGAACAAATTATAATATCAAAAAAACATAGACATTATTATTTCTAAAAATATTATTTTCCCCCCAAAATCTATAGATTATACACTAAAGCCGCCAGCATCTAAGAGAACGGCTTCGCTGATGTCTTCAAAGCGATTTTACGCACGGTTGAGACCGTTCCCTTTCATGTTGCCACTCCGGTTCACGATAGTGTTCTATTCTCCTTCCAAACAAGTTAACTTCGGAAATCGGAATGTTATTTAATACGATCATTATGAGCATCGACGATGGTCGCAGGAAAGTCTGAAAGCCCAGATAATCTGTTTTTTTTTTATTTATGCCCCCCATCACGTCGAAGATAGCAGCCTACAAATTGCCATCGGTATTTTATAGCCACTGGCTGATCCTTCTCTCAACGGAGCCCCAAACGTCCCAGAGAATTAAAGTCTTCATAACCATCGTCAGCGTTAGAAGACCTCAGATTAATCAAAATTTACTTCCCCGTATAACCTGTATAAAACGGGGTCGGGTAGCTGTTTCTCGAGACGAGACTCTGCTCTTCGGCATAGCCTCATGTTGGGATCCTCTCTGCCCAGAGGCAGAGAGTTTGACCAGCACAGCTGGAGACGAATCTCCAACTGCAGACCAACATACAGTATTTACTACTGTATTTATGTGAATGGAGACATACCTATTATCGTCCGTAGGTATGCTACAACACCGTCCGTTTATATATCCTTTCCTAATGTACCCCTCTTTACTCTTATACTCACTCTCTATAACCGCTTGCGTTCTAGTAGCACTCCCGCCTTGCTTAGGGCGAAATGCTTTAAAAAGGTGTGTCCTTCATGACGCCAAACTTCTTCAGAAATGCGTCAAATATAAGCGGTATAAAACAAGACAGTTCGATTTTTCAATTTGTTATTAAATCAACATTGGCCTCGATGAGAAAGCTGAGGTTTGATGTGATAAGTAGGACCCCAAAAATTCAATCCTTAGCTTTTACTTTTTGAATGAGTCGAAAGACATAAAATATACATGTAAAGACTTGTATTTGCTGTTTTTAAAGCGATTGTTGCAGTAGGGCAGGTTGATGTTTCACTTTGTTCATAAAATCAACATTGAACCCTGTGCAAAAACTGGGGTTTGATGTGATAACTACTGATACCAAAAATGAGATTTATAGCTTTTTACCAATTTTTGAGAATTTACTTTTAAATATCACCTGAGAAAATGTGCAGAAATACCTAATTTCTGCAGGGTTTTGCTTACAAACTAACTTCAAAATTTTACTTTTTCAAGAATTAATCCAAATAAAAATATATACATTGAAACATGTTTCGTTGAATGATTTAGACATGTTCTGTCTATTTATTTTCCATAGGATCCTTTCATGTTCACAGATAAGCTTTTTGGTGTCATTATGGAAGCACGAGAGAAAAAATTTAGATACATTGAATAGAAAATATATTCAAACCAGAATTCTAATCGTGAATCACCACAAACAAAATATGCAACTTTTACTGTATTTGGCAAGTAAAAAGTGTGTAAAAATTTTAAAAGATTACAAAAATAGCTACTCAATAAATAAGATCTTGCACCATTTGTTAAGTCATAATTAATCAAAAGAAAAAATAGCTTAGTGTATATCACGCCATAATACTGCTAGACACAAATTATAAGACAAAATGTTTTAAATTTGCATTGTTTACTGAAAATCGCACTAAAACTACTGCACTGTATAACATATAACATTATAATATAGCTAAATGAAGTAAATGAAGATTTTATTTCATGGCACAATGATTTAGTAATAATGTGTTTGACCATACATCTTGTCCATATACAATTTGTAAAGCTTTAGTAAATTATAAATTTTATAAGGCTGAGCTATAAGGCTTTCACTGATCATCGGAATGAAATTCCAATGCTCCGATTTTGAACCTAAACAATCTTTAAACTCGTTTCTTCAGAAAACAGTAAAAATTTGGAAAAGTATTTTGTGCCTTTATTTATCATGTCAGTTTTAAATGTTAGCTGAAAAAATGTACAGAAAAACCTAATTTCCACAGGTTTCTGCTTACGAACAGACTTCAACAATTTACTATTTCAACAATAAATCCAAATAAAGTTAATATCTTTTGTCTTAGATACATTGAATGGAAAATATATTCAAACCAAAATTCTTATTATGAATCCGCACCAGCAAATATTGCAATTTTTTAAAAATGTATTCACTATGTTAAAACTATCTAAAATATTGTAAAAAAATTACAAAAAACACAACTGAATAAGATTTGTTAGATCATTATCAATAATTTTTTTTTAAAATACATAAAAGTGTATAGGACACCATAATACAGCTGGGCACAAATTATAAGACAAAATGTTTTAAATTTGCATTCTTCACTAAAAATCATGCTAAAACTACTGCATTGCATAATATATTATGCCATAATAAAGCTAAATTGTTCAGGATAATTTCCCTTTGAAGTAAATGAAGGTCTTATTTGATGGCAATGATTTAGTAATGTGCATGGGCCTTGCTTCTTGACCATATACAGTTTGTAAAGTTTAAGTAAATTATAAATTTTATAAGGCTATGCTATAAGGCTTTCATTGATCACTGGAATTAAATTTCAACGCTACGTTTTAAAAGAATAGAAAAAAAGGCTACTCAATTTGTTAGATTATAATTAGTAAAAACAAAAAATAGATAAAAATGTATATAACACCATAATACTGCTGGGCACAAATTATAAGACAAAATGTTTTAAATTTGCATTGTTTATTGAAAGTCGCACTGTCCTTTGAGTATCAAATTTTCGAAGCTCTCTTTCCTCAATATGTGCCCTAGAAATTTAAACTCTCTCTTTCTGGTGTTAAGTATAAGCGTCATTTTTGCTTTCCATTTTCTGTAAAACTTCTTTGATGCTCACATTTCTCGTCCATGCTATTCTCAGCATCCTTCTGTAGAACCACATTCCTGTTACTAAAAGTTTCTTCATCTTTGAGGAGATTTTCCGTCATTCACAAGAGGACATGATATTACGTATCAGTTCAATAACCTTTTCTTTATTTTTAACATTTTTTTTCCTTTTTCATAATACTTTGCTTAGCTTTGAGAAGGCATCTTTCCCTATCCCAATACGCCTTCGGATTTTAATTTCACCCTCACTTTCCGTCCTTCGCTAAAACACCTCGCAGATATTTAAATTGTTGTACTTGTTTAAATTTGGTATCTCCATTTTCTAACTTAGATATTGGGCTGTTCCTTTTCCTAACATCTATGCATTCTATCTTCTTGCCATTGATGTGTAGTCCTTTCTTCACACTTTCCTTCACAAAATGTTCTTTGAAAATTAACTGTTCAGTTGAAATAGTTAACTCAGTGACCGAATCGTAAAGCATATTACCGGTTGATTTAGCCTTGTAAGAAAAATTGAACAGACGGCATTGTTTGGAATCGGTCGATGGGTGTGCGAGCCTGAAGTCATAAGTCATTGTGACCGAGAGCTTTAAAGCACTGGCGTTTTACAAAAGAGTGATCACGCTAAATAATGAGATCTCTTTTATAGAAACTTTAAAATCATTTCTGCAAATTCGCAGGAAAAACTTTGGGCAGGCTCTGTAGGTGTTGGTTAACTGATTCATTACTTTTTTACGGTTTATCAATCTTTTGGGGTTATTTAAAGCCATAAAATATTTTTAGATTATAAGATTGTTTTTTCTCTCTTTGAACATAATAATGGTTTGGTGATGCAAGTCATACTGATTAACCCATAACTGGGGAGAGAAGAGGTGGCTTAATACCTTTCCCAAAGGTATTTGCGTGTAAGTGAATATGACAAACATATATAAAATGAATAAATAAAGATAGATTAGCAAGGAGCTTGTAATGTTTAGACCGTGAGAAAAGGTTATAGAGTGGATTAGTTCGGTTTGTTTTACGGCATAACAACACATCAATGGGTTATTTAATGCCGACATGATTTTTATTACTGGTAATATCTATCTATCTATCTATCTATTTTCTTTTAAATATCTATCTATCTATCTATCTATCTGGGTACATATTGGTTTGGTTTGTTTTACGGCATATCAACTTCAATGTAATAATTTTTTCTTCAAAAATGCATTGCTGGTAATATTTTTTTTCTTCAAAAATGTATTGCTGGTAATAATTTTTCATGAAAATATTATTGCCAACATGATTTTTATTGCTGGTAATATTTTTTTACAAAATTGTATTACTGGTAATAATTATTTATCAAATGTATTTATGGTAATATTTTTCCTTCAAAAATTTATTGCTGGTAATATTTTTTTCTTCAAAAATGAATTGCTTGTAATATTTTTCCTTGAAAAAAGTAATTCTCTATTGCTGGTAATATTTTTCCCTTCAAAAATGTATTGCCGGTAATATTTTTCCCTTCAAAAATGTATAGCCGGTAATATTTTTCCCTTCAAAAATGTATTGCCGGTAATATTTTTCCCTTCAAAAATGTATTGCCGGTAATAATTTTCCCTTCAAAAATGTATTGCCGGTAATATTTTTCCCTTCAAAAATGTATAGCCGGTAATATTTTTCCCTTCAAAAATGTATTGCCGGTAATATTTTCCCTTCAAAAATGTATTGACGGTAATATTTTTCCCTTCAAAAATGTGTTGCCGGTAATATTTTTCCCTTCAAAAATGTATTGCCGGTAATATTTTTCCCTTCAAAAATGTATTGCCGGTAATATTTTTCCCTTCAAAAATGTATTGCCGGTAATATTTTTCCCTTCAAAAATGTATAGCTGGTAATATTTTTCCCTTCAAAAATGTATTGCCGGTAATATTTTCCCTTCAAAAATGTATTGTCGGTAATATTTTCCCTTCAAAAATGTATTGCCGGTAATATTTTTCCCTTCAAAAATGTATTGTCGGTAATATTTTCCCTTCAAAAATGTATTGCGGGTAATATTTTTCCCTTCAAAAATTTATTGCCGGTAATATTTTTCCCTTCAAAAATGTATAGCCGGTAATATTTTTCCCTTCAAAAATGTATTGCCGGTAATATTTTTCCCTTCAAAAATGTATTGCCGGTAATTTTTTTCCCTTCAAAAATGTATTGCCGGTAAAATTTTCCCTTCAAAAATGTATAGCCGGTAATATTTTTCCCTTCAAAAATGTATTGCCGGTAATATTTTTCCCTTCAAAAATGTATTGCCGGTAATATTTTTCCCTTCAAAAATGTATTGCCGGTAATATTTTTCCCTTCAAAAATGTATTGCCGGTAATATTTTTTCCCTTCAAAAATGTATTGCCGGTAATATTTTTCCCTTCAAAAATGTATTGCCGGTAATATTTTTCCCTTCAAAAATGTATTGCCGGTAATTTTTGTCAAAAATGTATTGCCGGTAATATTTTGCCCTTCAAAAATGTATTGCCGGTAATATTCTCCCTTCAAAAATGTATTGCCGGTAATATTTTTCCCTTCAAAAATGTATTCCCGGTAATTTTTGTCAAAAATGTATTGTTCGTAATATTTTTCCTTCAAACATGTATAGCTCGTAATAATGTAATGCTGGTAATAATTATTTACAAAATGTATTGCTGGTAATTTTTTTTTCTTCAAAAATGTAGTGCTGGTAATAATTTTTCCTTAAAATATTATTGCTGCTATTAAAACCTATTTTTACACTTTCATAGTGATTGACCCCAGTTTGGGTTTAACTGTTTCCCCATAGTTAGTGCTACCACCCCGGCTCAGGGTGGACCTGGGAACACCAGAAACTAAGAGGTGGTTCCACGCTCTTCAAAACCTTCTGATCAGAGGACGTAGTTTATCGTCATACCCAGGACGCTGTAGAGTGAAAAATAACAGACACTTTTGCACCGCTGTAGTCACTGCTTCCCTTCATTCATTGGTTCGTCAGATCCTTATGTATTTAATCAAGACCAGGCAAATGAGAACTGGACAATTCCAATCTAGATATGGCAGTTCTGATCTGCATTTTGCAAAGATGTCTTCCCAGAATGCCGGTATATTATACACAGTGTGGTTACTAGTTAAAGTACTAAATTAAGTTTAGTAAACATTATACCTGTTCAAGATGTTTGCTGGAATAATACTGAAGATGACACGTTATTAAGAAAGTCAGTAAGCTATGTGCCATGTCTATGCCGTGATACTTTCGATATATGACTGACGAGGCAGATTTTTTCCTGCAGTAGGTTGCCATTTCTTTCTGTGGCAGACCAGTTCCTATCCAAAGCTATTTACCCATAGATGGAGGGTGAATAAGAGGAGTCATACTTTTCCCAAGGGAATTAGCACGTAAGTGAATGTAATGGATTCGAATGGATTCCTCAATCTACAGTGCCTCCTAAGTCAGTTATGTGCCATGCGTGGTACACGCTTAGGCGATCATGTATCTTTCGATGGCTGACTGACGAGGCAGATATTTTCCCCCGCAATAGGTTGCCATTTCTTTCTGCGGTAGACCAGTTGCCATCTAAGGATATAGAACTCGGTCTGTCCTGCTATTTAACCATAGCTGAGGGGAGACGAAAAGGATCCTTAACTTTTCCAGGGGTATTAGCACGTAAGTGAATGGATTCGACTGGAATTCGAACTCGGCTCTCCGATGATTCCTCAATCTGAGCCTCTGTTGATTACTCCACCGCGCCTCCTGTGAAAATAGGGATGAAGAAAGAGGCATGAGACAAGGATACGTATTATCTCCGGATTTATTCAACCTCTACATCGATGCGATGCTGAGAGAACGAAAGACCCTACTAGGATTTATTATCGTTGAGTGTATTCTTAACGATGCAGATGACACTATCATAGACAGAATAGTTTTTTTAAAAAGCGAGAATAAAAAGACTAACCCTAAACAGCAAGAAGACAGAAGGTATGGTCGTTAGCAAGACAAAAGATGCGAGTTACAGTTTAGAGATGTGTTATAGTGAAAGACACCTGGTCTAGAGAATAGACTCTCCCACCTATTATAAGTAGGAGTCAGTAGGTAGTCGAGGGAAGAGTAAGTTATCAGCGACCACAACTCGATTACTCTGCGTAACACTTTATTACAAGTTCCTAACGTTTCTGTACGTTTACCCCATTTAGGACGTATTTAGTCCGACTACAAGTTCTATTGAGGAAATAACTCCACAACAAGATGTCAGCATCAAGCAGGTGCGGAAATTTGGATTTTTAACTGTCCTCTCCTCATCCGGACACAAATTCCAACGCCGGATGTTCAAGCACCAGAGGAAGAGCAGATTTTTAATCACGGGATCAGCCTGATTCCATAAAGGTATATTTCTATGTAGAGCAAGTATGGCCCGAGTTAGAGGGTTTCAGACACACGGACAGACAGAATTTGCCGGTCATTTATTTGGAAGAGTTATATCTTATAGTGCCAGAAGAAATGCAAATGCATGTGCATTTATGTTTTATAGATTACATAAAAGCATTTGACAAGGTACAGCACAGGGATCTATTTGAACTGTTAGGAAAACTTGATCTACTTGGAAAGGATGTTAGAATGATCCAGATCTTATACTGGGAACAAACCGCCTGCATGCGGATAGAAAATGAATTAAATAGCGATACAAAAAATAGAAACAGGAGTGAGACAAGGATGCGGTGTCTTATCCCCAGATTTAAAAACCACATCGATGAGATGCTAAGAGAACGGGAGACCAAAACAGGATTTATTATTCATGAGTGTATTCTTAACAATATAAGGCATGCAGATGACCCTATCATAGACAGAATAGTAAAAAAAAAGAGAGAAAAAAAGGACAAACCATAAACAGCAAGAAGACAGAAGGTATGGTCGTTAGCAAGAGAAAAGATGCGAATTACAGTTTGGAGATGTCAGCATCAAGCAGGTGCAGAAATTTAAATATCTGGGAAGCATTTTAGCAGAGCATGAAAAAATGCAACACCGAGATCCGGACACGGATTGAACTAGCGAAAGAAGCCTTTCAAAAGCTAAGCAAGATATGGCAATTCTCCATTTTTGTTCAGATCTGCCTATTGCAAAGATTTTTTTTCCAGAATTCCATAGCCAAAGTCAGGGTTATGTATTATACACAGTATGTCTACTAGTTAAGGTGCTAAATTTAGTTTAATAAACATTTTTTATACCTGTCCAAGATGTCTTCAGGAATAGTGATGAAGAGGACACGTTAAGATGGACAGGGATTATTAAGAAAGTAGTGATGAAGAAAGAGAATAAACCGAAGATGGGATATATGATTTGGGGATGTCAGCATCAAGCAGGGGCAAAAGTTCAAATATCTGGGAAGCGTTTTAAGGGATGATGAAAAATGTGACACCGAGATCCGAACACGGATTGAACAAGCGAAAAAAGCCTTTCAAAAGCTAAGCAAGGTATCGAAAAAAAGGGGGAAAGTTCATTAGAAACAAAGAAAAGAGTGCTGGATTTCTATGTGTGATTCATTCTTTTTTATGATGGTGAATGCTGGACAGTCTCTTGACGGAAGGGGAGATAACTGGAGGCAGTGGAAATGTGGTTCTGCAGAAGGATACTGAAAATTCCATGGACGGAGGCGAGTAAGCAACAAGATAGTCTTAAACAAAAATGGCAAGAGGGAAAAATGACCTCTACTCAGAACCAGAAAAAGAGAACTGAAATTCCTTGGGTACATAAAGATGTAAAAAGGGCTTGGAAAACTTAACCATCGCAAGAAAATATTGAGGGCAAGAGAGATAAGGGAAGGCAACGAGACACTTACGTGACGGGCTTGTGTGGATGTATGGCTCAATCATACAAGGCATCCTAGAGAGGATAGTAGAAGAAAGCGAGAAAGATGGACTAACTATCAATTGCAAAAGTGGATGGAAAATGCGACACCGAGATTCGAACAAGCGTTGGGCTAGCGAAAGAGACATTCCAAAAGCTTAGCAAGGTGCTGCGAAACATGGGAAAAGTTCATTAGATACAAAGAAAACACTGCTGAATTGCTATACGTTATTCATTCTCTTTTATGATGGCGAATGCTGGACAATCTCTTCACGGAAGGGGAGATAACTGGAGGCAGTGGAAATATGGTTCTGAAGAAGGATACTGAAAATTCCATGGACGGGGGCGAGTAAGCAAGAAGAAAATCTTTAAGAAAAATGGCAACCGAAAAAGGGTGACTTCTACTCAGAATCAGGAAAAAAACAGCTGAAATTCTTTGGCTACATAATCAGAAATCAGGGTTTGTAAACACAGCCTCGCGAGACATATTGAGAGAAAGAGAGATTAGGGAAGTCAGTGCGTCACATATCTGACAGGATTTGATGGCGGTACGGGTTTCTTAGCAACGATTTACACAACGTATATAGTTGTGTAGAGCGATGATGGCCGATGGGACTCAAGACACAGTAGAAATGATGAAGGGATAATTTTATTGTCATTTATAACTGACCCTGATCGGTTTTCATTGCTTTCAACTAGTTCTGATGTTGGCTTTAGAGTTGGGTATAACGATAAACTACATTCAGCAGCAAGACTTCGGATCGAGAGATTGGAGATTTTGAGGAACATGGAACCACCTCTAAATTGTTGTTTTATCCCAGTTCCATCCTAACCCGGCTGGTAGCACCTTTTAGTGTCCCAAGTCAGGGCAAAAGAAAAACTTTCAAAAAATACAAAAGCGCTATTAAAGTATAAAAATGTATTTTTATAGTAAAAGTACAAGAACATTTTTATATTTACCATCAATACCTATTTTGTATAAAATGACCAGCAATACATTTTATAGTCAAATGACAAAAAACACATGTTTGTCTGTAGTTGAAGGAATACAGTTGCGTTCAAAATATTTAGATTTCGGCACTAAACAACCCATAGAGGTGTTGGTATGCCGTAAAACAAAACCAACAGATGATAATGACATGGACAGAGGTCGTTAGAAAAGTATGCGTCGCTGTATAACATCGTATAAACAGATTCCATTGAATATCTGTATAAGTTTGAGTGGCAAGCGACTTTGTTTTTTGCTTCCCCCCCCCCCCGGAAAAAATACGATACAATTGCCCTGTATTCAATTATATCTTCACCGTCCCTGCATAGCCCCTGAAACTTCACTTTTGACCTTTACAAATCCGGGCAGTAATCTTGAGGAACGTGGGACCACCTCTTAGTTGCTGTTTGTTTCCAGGTCAATGCTAACCCGGTTGGTATAACCTTCTAGAGTCCCAACTCTAAGAGAAAAAAATTTCCATGTTTTTTATATTTTTTAAGTGTCTCTTAGGCCTTGTATATGGTCAACAATCCGGCAGCTGTTTGATATTATTTGAGTAAAATTCCGTTAGATTTGATATAAAACTTTCGATTAACCCATTACCTGTCATGAGCCCCATTTGTGGATCTGTTAAAATTAAACTCCATTGAATTGCGTACATACATTGCATTTGCCGAGGTATAATTTACAACACTTAGCCTTTTAAAGTTTTTATTATTAGCCGTAAGAAGACACTTTCTGTCGTAATTTTACATTTCACGAGTAGAAAAATAATGACTATTTTGAAAAGTATTTTTGTATTATTTCTATTCAATATTATTTTTTGATGTTTTATACACATACAGTGTAACCCGGATATAAGAGAGTTGTCGGGACCGGAGAAGAAGTCTCTTATATCCGAGTTTCTCTTATATCCGGGTTTGGTCTATTATATATACATTAACACAGGCTCTAATTTGGGACCAGATGAAATCACTCTTATATCCGGGTTTCTCTTATATCCGTGTCTCTTATATCCGGGTTACACTGTATTATATATACATTAACACAGGCTCTAATTTGGGACCAGATAAAATCAGTCTTATATCAGGGTTTCTCTTATATCCGGGTTACACTGTATATATTTGATGTTCTAGTTTCTATAAAAACGACAATGGTAACTACTGACATTAAACATAAAGAATAAATAAACTCCTGAGACACCTGTCTGGGCCAAAAATGCGCTTTAAAAATATTGGCAGTTAATGGGTTAATCTTGAACCAAGTTTTCATTATCATAGAGAATTTTCCCCACCGAAGTGTTTTGCAGCAATCGGAAAAGACAGTAAACGTTCGGTGCGAGTTCAAATGAATGTAGTGGATAGGGTAGAATCCGAATAGAGTCCGATCGAGTTCAAATAGATTTTCCTGTGTTAATCTTTCTGTGTCCGGTCTGCCGTCGTCATGAAGAAGAATAGTATTTTCCTTTGATCTACAGGCTGGTGGAGTATTATTAAGGAGAGTTTCACATGAACGATACCAGAATACCCATCATTTGAACGGAGCCGTTTGGAGAGCCTTGGCAACAATCGGCAAAGTACAGATTCGTAAAATATCACACAGGACATGGCGTCGCATCATTTTGTGTCACGAAAATGATGGTCTTCATACAGACCTTCTCGATGTGTGAGAGTGTCAATGAAAGTGAATAAACTGAATCCAATACATGTGTTTTGTATTACTTGTTCTTTTTGGTATGGGTGGCAAGACTTTCGCACCATACTGTACTATGACCAAGAAATGAGGGATCTGTTTAATACTAAAGAACAATACAAAATTGACCCCTCAGTTTTTACAATTCTTTCATTTGATTACATATAAGGATGTTTTGTAATTTCATCTATGAATCTACAGAGTGCTCCGAAAGTTTTGTCACCCTAATAATATAATTTTTTATTTCAGAGGTCTGATATATAAATGATGATGTTCATACAAACCTTCTTGATCGGTGACAGCGTCAATGAAACTGAATCCAATACATGTGCTTTGTATTCCAGTCTATTCATATATATTTATCTATCTATCTCTTCATTATCTATCTATCTATCTATCTATCTATCTATCTATCTATCTATCTATTCCAGTCTATTCATATATATTTATCTCTCTCTCTCTCTCTCTTCATTATCTATCTATCTATCTATCTATCTATCTATCTATCTACCTATCTATATATCTACCTATCTATCTATCTATCTATTTCAGTCTGTTCATATCTATCTATTTCAGTCTGTTCATATCTATCTATCTATCTATCTATCTATCTATCTATCTATCAATCTATCTATCTATCTATTTCATTCTGTTCCTATCTATCACATCCTATTCATATCTATCTCATGTATCATACGACCTTTAAAAACCTAATTTTGAATCAAGTTTTACCACAGTAAATGGATATATAGTCAGGCCAGCAGCGTAACCAGGGCCAGTAGTACATCAAGGCAAAAATAACGATTCTATTTTAGTATTTATAAACAAAAGCAAAAGTGTTGTTATTTTATCAAAATTTATAAGAGACGCTCATAAATATTCATCAGATCCAGTTTAAAATGTTGTGTATATATATATATATATATATATATATATATATATATATACCTTTTCAGAGGAATCGACACTGCATGATGGTTCTCTCTCTCTTTCACTCTCTCTTTCTCTCTATTCTGTCTGTTTGTCTCTTCTCCTCCTCCTTTCTCTCGATAAATACGTATAGGTATATATAGAAAGAGACAGAGTAGTCCCTGGAATCAACACTGAATGGTGACTGTCCATATCTAGAAAAGTTCTGTCTTCGATACTGAATACCTTTTCCAATAAACACGGCAAATTTAAAACAATCTCTCTCCATCTCTGTCCCCCTCTCTCTCCCTCTCTCCCCTCTCTCACTCTCTCTCTCTCAACCCCTATACTAAAACGACCCTTGGTCCAGCTCAGAAAACAGCAACAATAATTTTAAATAAGTAACTTTTAATTCTTCAGTTAACACCATGGAACTTCAAAAAACTCACTTTAACTACGACCAAAAGTCCAATTTCGACCAAACGTCCAATTCCGATCAAACGTCCAATATCCGACCAAACGTCCAATTCCGACCAAACGTCCAATTCCGACAAAAATGCCAATTCCGGCCAAACCTCCAATTGCGACCAAAAGACCAATTCCGCTCAAAAGTCCAATTCCGGTCAAAAGTCCAATTCCGACCAAAAGTCCAATTCCGGTCAAAAGTCTAATTCCGGCCAAACGTCCAGTTGCGACCAAAAGACCAATTCCGCTCAAAAGTCCAGTTTCGGTCAAAAGTCCAATTCCGACAAAAATGCCAATTGCGGCCAAACGTCCAATTGCGACCAAAAGACCAATTCCGCTCAAAAGTCCAATTCCGGTCAAAAGTCCAATATCCGACCAAACATTCAATTCCGGTCAAAAGTCCAATTCCGACAAAAATGCCAATTCCGGCCAAACGTCCAATTGCGACCAAAAGACCAATTCCGCTCAAAAGTCCAATTCCGGTCAAAAGTCCAATATCCGACCAAACGTCCAATATCCGACCAAACGTCTAATTCCGACCAAACGTCCAATATCCGGTCAAAAGTCCAATTCCAACAAAAATGCCAATTGCGTCCAAACATCCAATTGTGACCAAAACACCAATTCCGGTGAAAAGTCCAATTGCGACCAAAAGTTCAATTCCGACCAAAAGTCCAATTCCGACCAAAATTCAAATTCCGACCAAAAGTCCAATTCCGCTCAAAGGTCCAATTCCAACCAAAAGTCCAATTCCGACCAAAAGTCTGATTTGAACCGAAATTCCAATTCCGGCCGAAAATTGAATTCTTATAATCACAAACTCTTCAAAACTCCAAAACGTCAAAAAACCTGTCACTTTAACTTGATATTTTGAAGAAATAATATTGATTTCCTCAATTCACAAAGTTTTGAAGATATTCTAAACTAAATTAAGTTTTAAATTCACAGTTTTTGTTCAACATTAACCTCAATATAAATGAAAAACTTTTAAAGTCACTAATTTTTTTCAGTTGTTTTAACATTTGAATTTTTATCTGTTCACTCTTCATCTGGATAAGAATCCCAATACTGGATGTTCAAGCACCAGGCGAAGGGCATATTTTTTTAATCTCGGGATCGTCCTGATTCCAAAAAGGTATAAATCTTATAGCGAGATGTTTGCGGTAATGAGATATATATAGAATTGTCGTGTTTGGGACCAACATCTTTCTTAAAAGATCTTGTAAATTGACGGTAGATATATGTTTTTATAGCATTTGATGTGATAAGTGATACGTGAGACGTCTGGGAAAGGAGGTGATAGTATATATGATATAGGCTTGTATTGGGGAGTGACTTTAATACACTACATTCATCATCGCTAGTTTAGATTTGAAGGAGTTATTTTTATTAGTGACAAGGTTTACGGTTTTCAGTTTTTCTGTAATATATTATAAATTTTACACGTTTTCCGGAAATTATGGCAGAAAAATAGTATTTAATGATTCTTCGTATAGTGAAGTCATCTGCTTATATATATTGCGCATCTGGTTGCAGTAAAATATATTGATGTTTTGTTCAGTGGTATTTTTATTACTGGGGTCGTGAATTTTTTGTAAGAATATTTTTTCTAGTTGGGAAAATAATTATGGCCTAATATTGGTCTTATGCATTTTAGCTCACTCAGAAATAAGAGGAATTTATGTATGCTCTATTTAGAAAGTGTTTTATCACTGCTATTTTATACCTTTCCGGGCATTTGGCTATCATAGTTTAAAAGACAAGGGTTTGTACTTGTGTTGTTTTTTTAAAAATATATTTCCATTGTTAAATAAGGTGAGGTTGGTAGTGGGAAAGAGATGTTTTATACAGAGGGCCTCTCTTATAGCACGCGCGTGCGCGCGCGAGAGAGAGAGAGAGAGATTATTGATTTATCTGTTATGGATTCTATTTAGTTGACATGTGGAAACTCAACAAAAATTTGAGGAAATCACAAACTGTTGGGCGGCTTCTGCAGTGCGGACATCGTCAGTGTTTAACATTGACTAGCGTTTTTTTTTTTTTTTTTTTTTTTTTCACGAGGGTAAATTTCAAACCCAGAAGAACATACATAGATATTTACTGTCTCACATCAAAAAATAGTTTTTTTTATATGAAATATTAAAAACATAGATCCATGGAGAGAGCTCAATATATATATATATATATATATATACACACACATATATATATATATATATATACACACACACACACACACACACACACACATATATATATATATATATATACACACACACACACATATATACACACACACACATATATATACACACACACACACATACATATATATATATATATATATATATATATATATATATAACTTATTTTTCTCATATCGGAGGGTTTTTTTTTTCTTTGAACTATGATCTTGGATTCTGGTCGATTGTTTTCACCTGAAGTTGCATGTTCTTAGTTCTTTCTTATTTTATTCCTTATTTTTCCTTGGGTATTGGTTTATTCATTTACAAGCCAAAACACCTAAGGTTTTTCCGGTCGAGTATACTTACTTATATTCATAAGATTATATATAAGCGAAACCGGTTGCTTCGCCCGTTTTTAATATGTCTAGTAATATCAAGGTTCATACGTTTATTGCTGTGATAAAATTTTGTACCTTCAAAAATATCTTCAAATAAATATATATATATATATATATATATATATATATATATATATATAATCCGTAAGTGGTAAGGATAATACAAATAGGTCTTTTTAATATAAAATATTAACCAGATAGATCTATGAAGAGAGCTCAATGTATCAAAATACAGAGCAACATTATAGATACCAAAGGAAAAACTCAATACATCATTAAAGAGTTTGGTAATAATTTATTTCAGACAGACAGCTGTCTCATCAGATCGGAGTATAAAATTGTTTAAATTAAGATGTAAACAATTTTATAACCGAAAAAAAGAAAAAGGGGGTTGTACGGTTTGTGGGCTTTACCCTTATCAACCAGAATGAATCAGAATAAAGTCCAAACCTTCTAATCCATTCTTCAGAGTAAAGTCTGATAACCGTATAAAACCTATAATCCTTTATCACAGTAAAGCCCACAAACCTTAAAAAAAAAACCATTTTTTTTTTCATAACGAGGCTGTATTTTGGTTTTTAATCTAGATAAATCGCTCACTCGCCAGTAATTTAAAATCGCCTGATGACATTCATTGTTTGATACGCATCGAAACACGATTGCAACTGTGTAGCGATTTTGATAGGTTTTCAATGTAATATAAACTTTATTACTCTACTGTTTTCGAACCCTCTTTTAAATGAAATGTTACGAACGTGTTATTTGTACTATATTAGTTCTCATTGTACCTGTATATATATGTATATATGTACGTATATGTGTGTATGTGTGTGTGTAAAAGCGTTGATTAAATCTCATACATACATACATACATATATATATATATATATATATATATATATATATATATATATATATATATATATATAAACGTTCTACACCCATATTTTTCCTTGTGTACCAAGTGTTTATTATGGTTTCGGGCGGAGAATCAACGTTGACTAACACCTATGCCATCCCATCTTGCTCGATTCATCAATTTGAATATATATATATATACATATATATATATATCTGTGTGTGTGTGTGTGTGTGTGTAGAGAGAGAGAGAAACAGAGACAGATAGATACAGATACTAGCTCGATCCATCAGTCTGAATATATGTATGTGTATATATATATATATATATATATATATATATATATATATATATATATATATATATATATATACATATATATATATATATATATATATATATATATACATATATATATAGATAGATAGATAGATAGATAGATAGGTATATGCGCATGAAAATTTCTATAATAAATGACATTCTACAACTACAATATATATATATATATATATATATATATATATATATATATATATATATATATATATATATATATATATATAGATATATATATATATATGTATGTATGTAATGACCGTAGATAAAATCCCAACACTAGTCATGCCGGTCAGGCGTAACTAGCCGAGCAGCATAATTTGATGGATTAGATTCCTTCATAGACTGCTATGTCTATATGACGTTCTTATTAAAAGCGATGCACCGAATTGGCTTGTTTTTCACTCAGTTTTTCCCTAAGAAGACGTGGGTGCGGGAATTGTAGTATGAGATGGCGATGGCTAGGCGAGGGTCAGATTACAGGGGCGCCGCTGGCCCAACATTTTGGCCATCGGACAGCAAAACTGGATCTGCCCATGCGTGCATGACATACCACCTTTTCGCACAGGCCAGGCGTCGTCCCCTCAGTCCACCGGACCCGGCCTGGCCTACCCGATAGTACTCAATAAAACGAACGCATTTTGCCCTGCTCGCCACGGCTGTACGGGACGGGCGGAAGTTTCACTTAGAATTAATATGGCTCTTGGCAATAGCCGCTTTATCAAACAATGAGCGAAGTCGACGGTGGGGAAGATGTGATCGGGTGTGGGGGCTTGTGTAAAGGTGAAGATGCAATGATTAGGATGTTAGTCGATGTGGTCAGAGGCGGAAGGGTTGGTTTGTTTGGTGTGCGTCCGAACAGTGGCTTTTGGGCTTTTGCCGTTCGCTCTCTGTCGTGTGAAAATTCAGTTTCAATTCAAGCGGCAAAATGAATGATGGAACCTAAAAACGAAAAATGCGATGAAAGGAAGGATGGAAGGAAGGACAATATGAAAATGTAGGTGTAACATGTGGGTGGAATTTTGGAGACAAATATTATTTGGGTAGTAGGAAAAGTGTTATATACTAAAAGATTACGACGAATTAGATGAAAGAAACAAAGAGAGTAAAGAAAATTGACTGATGAAGAAAGGAAAGAAGTTGAAAAGAGAAAGAAAGATGGCTGAGAAAGAAACAAAGAAAGTAAGAAACGAACAAAAAAGATTTTTAAAAATTGACTGATAAAACTAAGAAGGAAGTTGTTTAAAAGAGAAAGAAAATGGCCGGGAAAGAAACAAAGAAAGAAAGTAAGAAACGAACAAAAAATATTTTTAAAAATTGACAGATAAGGATGAGAAGGAAGTTTTTGAAAAGAGAAAGAAAGATGGCCGAGAAAGAAAGAAAGAGTAAAAGAAGTAAGCCGACTTATAAAGAAAAGAAAGAATTTGTCAAAGAAAGAAAGAAAGAAAACAGATGATTGAGAAAGAATGAAAGTAAAATAAATGAAGTGTAAAAAAATGACTGATGAAGAAAAGAAGGAAGTCGTTGAAAAGAGAAAAAAGAGGTCTGAGAAAGAAAGAGACTAGAAAGAAACAAAGAAAGTAAGAAAGAAATAAAGAGTAAAAAAGAACTGACGGATAAAGAAAAGAAAAAATTCGTTGAAAAGAGAAAGATGTCTGAGAAAGGAAACAAACAAAGAAACAAAGAAAGAGAAACAAAGAAAGAGTAAAATCTTGGCCCATAAAGAAAAGATGTCGTTGAAAAGAGAAAAAAAGATGACTGAGAAAGAAAGAAACAAAGAAAGTTGAAAAGAAACAAAGTAAGACTAAAAGAATTGACTGATAAAGAAGAAAGTCGTTGAAAAGAGAAATAAATAAAGAAAGAAAGAAAGAAAGAAAGCAAATATATGAGAATTAAAAAAAGTAACGGTAATATTAACCGTTTCCTTATAAGGAAACACTCGATAGGAATTGACCGAGCAGCCAGTGTTTTTTCGATTGAAATTTATGAAACAAACAAACAAACAAACAAACAAATAAAGGAAGTGTAAAAGAAGTAAGATGACTTTTTTTTTAAATAAGAAAGAATTTGTCATAGAAGGAATGAAGGAAGAAAACCGATGATTGAGAGAGAAGAAAAGAAAGACTTCAAATATAGGAAAAGGTTAACTGATCAAGAAAAGATGGCAGTTAAAACGAAAAGAAAAAAAAAAGAAAGAAACAGCCAGAGAGAAATGGACCATGTGAGAAAGAAAGAAAGAAAGAAAGGAAGAAAGAAAGAAAGAAAGAAAGAAAGGAAGAAAGAAAGAAAGGAAGAAAGAAAGGAAGAAAGAAAGAAAGAAAGAAAGAAAGAAAGAAAGAAAGAAAGAAAGGAAGAAAGAATTATTACGAAAAAGAAGTGAGAGACGGTTGAGGTAAAAAATAGGAATAAAGACAAGAAATGAAAGAGAAGGAAGAAAGGAGAAGAAGAAAAACAATAAAGTTTCGTTTGTTTATCTTCATCAATTCAAGTTTAGTCATTCGACGACTACACTCTCCAGCTTCCCCTGTTATCGTTATTTCATAATTCTTCCGTGGACATTTGGTGTAATGGTTAACAAGCTTGTCTCTCTAGATCGATTATCAGCCCCATGGTTAATTGGGGTGATTTTGTCGATTCTTTTACAGCCAATCCGCTTCCCAAAAGATCCAAAGTTAATTTAATATTTAAACAGATTTATTTTTTCGCCTTCATGTTTCATATCATTTTTGGAAATTATTTAGCGAATCTGAAGTGAAACTTTTTCGGTCTCACTCAGGAATTGAACTAACAAATCTTTCAAAAGCTAATGATCAAACACCTGCCGGTATGCAATGTATTTTTTAATTTAAAATGTCCGGCAGCAACACCTCTACTCAAAGTGCAGGCTCTAATGAGCATAGAACCCTTCTTAATTGTTCCTAGGTACCCCCATGACCCAGGGTGGTAGCCAGCTATGGGTAAAGAGTGACCCCACCCCAACAAACAAAATACTATGAAAGTATAAAAATATATCTTTTTTTTTTCTTTTCTTTTTTAAGCATTTCACCCCAAGCAAGGTGGGAAGCCACTAGCACACAAGGGATTACAAAAGATTTGGAGAGAGAGCAGATAGGAGCGATAGAGGAAAGGAAGTGAAGAAGGATAGTGGATAGATCAAGGCAACAGGAGATGTCGATTGACATTACATTTGAATAGTTGGAAATTATAGTTGTCAGGGACAAAAGGAATAAGGAAGGGAGTTCCACAGGCGAGAGGTTCGAGATATGAAGCTATTGGAGTAGAAGAGCTGGCTACATTTAACAGTTTCAACAATGAAAGGGTGGGAGTGGGATTCCAGCCTCGTAGGACGCTTGAATTCATGATGTCTGGGAACCAGCGATAGCAGCTCATCTGTTTATATCTCTGCGATGAGGTATTATGATTACTTACATTATTTACATTATTCGGACTGTTATCCTCATCTTCATTGACATATTTACAACGTCTCGGTCGTTGTACCGTTCGGCCTTCTTCAGGTGATTGGATCTCTGAGATAAGGTATTATGATTACTTGCATTATTTACATTATTCGGACTGTTATTCACATCTTCATTGACATATTCACAACGTTTCGGCCGTTGTAAGCTCCGGCCTTCTTCAGGTGATTGGAATTTCGAACCGAACCCTTTATTTTGTCCACCTGGGTGAATTGTTGTAGTTCCACGTGCCATACCTCTTCTGGATGTCTCAGTTATTTCCCTTTAACTCAAGTCTCAAAGTTTTGGTTTGACACTGCTGTGGCCTGATATTGAACTCACAACTCTATGGGTCTAGTCACCATATCTAATAAACGTCTTTATCTACTGGGCCACGTAGGACCCATAAAATAATAATAATACATTTTTATAGCAAAAATACGAGCAATATATTTTTATAGAATAAAATTACCAACAATACCTATTTATAATAAAATTACCAGCAATGCATTTTACCTGTAGTTGAAGGCATACTGATTCCGTTTAAAATATTTAGATTTTGCTATTAAATAACCCATAGAGGTGTTTATATGCCGCTAAACAGAATCAATCAGGCAACCAATCAAAAGGAAATAACTCTTTCATGGCATTAATCCGTATGATATCCTACAAATTCTTAAAGAAATCAAAACCCTCTTCCAAAATTCTTAAAGAAATCAAAAGTGTATTAAAAAATTCTTAAAGAAATCAAAACTATACTCCAAAATTCTTAAAAAAATTAAAACCCTGTTCTAAAATTCTTAAAGAAATCAAAACCCTATTCCAAAATTCTTAAAGAAATCAAAAGTATATTCAAAAATTCTTAAAGAAATCAAAACTATACTCCAAAATTCTTAAAGAAATCAAAAGTGTATTAGAAATTTCTTAAAGAAATCAAAAATATACTCCAAAATTCTTAAAGAAATCAAAACCCTATTCCAAAATTCTTAAAGAAATCAAAACCCTATTCCAAAATTCTTAAAGGAATCAAACTCGATTCTAAAATACTTAAAGAAATCAAAAGTGTATTAAAAAATTCTTAAAGAAATCAAAACTATGCTCCAAAATTCTTAAAGAAATCAAAACCCTTTTTCAAAATTCTTAAAGAAATCAAACTCTATTCCAAAATTCTTAAAGAAATCAAACTCTATTCCAAAATTCTTAAAGAAATCAAAACTATACTCCAAAATTCTTAAAAAAATCAAAACCCTATTCAAAAGTTCTTAAAGAAATCAAACTCTATTCCAAAATATAACTTCAACAAAACTACAACATAAAACACACATATTGCCGCCTCTATTAATCATGACCACACAAACGTGTGCACAAAATCTGAGTATTATCTACCATGTATTCAATTGCGAAAGCAAAATAACATATATTCTTATTACTTTAAAGCTCGCAAGAAAATCAAATGTCGGTATTAAATGATCCACGCAGAGATGCTGTTAAACAAAGAAACAAAAAACATAATTTATATCGTTTTAATATATTAAAAAAATAAAAAAGTTCGCCGTATCTTCTAAGATTGTTGAAAATTCTTACCGACTCATTTCAATCACATATTGAAAAGTTCTCAGCCTGACTATCATCATCATTATCAGCGTTGGTTCGACTTGAAGCCATATTGTTCATCGATGCGATTTCAAATCCTCAGCCTGGTTTCACGTTTCCAAGCATGCCCATCTTGTCATGCCGAGTTGTACTTCCTCATCACCCACAGAGCCAACCCGTAGTTTATAGTCATTTACAAAGCATGAATTAGATGCGGCACATGATCAAAATATGGAACATCCAGTAAGGAACGAACTCAATTCTCAATCGTAAATAGTTTTGCTAACCTTTACATCACGTCAAAAGGGCCCCCAATGATTTACTCAGCATAGTTTAGTTGCGGCACAGTGTTGAGATTTAAAAGCAGAGATTAAGAAAGTTTGAACTTATTTGATTTGATTTAAGGCATATCAACCTCAATGGGTTATTTAATGCAAACAAGATTTCTATTGCTGGTAATTCTTTTGTCAAAAATCTATTGCTGGTAACAATTTCCTTCAAAAATGTATTGCTGGTATTAAAACCTATATTTACACTTTCATACTGTTCTGAGCCTAGTTTGTGGATTAACTATTTGTCCATAGATGGGACCTTAACGGGTACTACCACTCCGGTCGACGGTGAACCTGGGAACACCAGCAATTAAAAGGTTGTACCACGCTCCTCAAAACCTCCTGATCAAAGGCCTTGTCGCCAAATGTAGTTTATTATCATACCCTGTACGCGGATGTAGTTTAGGCTCATACACAGGACGCCTTATTGGGGATTGGGGGGTATTATAACTCTGAAGAGATGTAGCCGGCGTATTGTGAAGACCCCAGACGTCAGGGCGGACACAAGTTGTAACTGATCTAGCAAGACAACCTTGCTGACATTACACCACGGCAAAGTGAACTAAAATGCTTTTTCTAAGCGTGAATCAGGTGTGGCAGAAGGTTGAAAGTGTTGAAAACTCAGTTTTTTTATAGACCACCACCCCCTGGTAGAGTGGTCTGGATCGACGGCGTCGATTCACTCATATGTTGCATCTTCTCCCTCTTGTTCTTCTCCCGGCCGGTGACCGCTACTTGTTCTGTTCAAAGATGAAAAAATTTCAATAAAGATAATTTGAAACTTGTTTGACCATTTAGACTCGACTCATTGAAAAAACGTTTCTATGTCGCTATCATTCCAACGCTTGTTCAGTCCGTCAAAATCGACTTCCTTTGTTTTGTCTTCTTTCTGACCTCAAAGGTCAACCCAGGGGAGACGGAGCAGCGATACACTTCCTTTAAATAAAAGTCTGCTAAACTATTATTTAACACCAGTGTGGATCGAACACATTACGCAGTCGTAATTGATCTAGCGAGACAAGCTTGCTAACCATTACACCAAGTGGAAGTGCCCGGGAATCATTTTCTAAATGTAGCTTAGATGTACAAGGCGGAATTCATGGAGTGCCTGCATTGTTGTTCATACTTCAACTATGCTGAGCATACCTAGGAGAGAACGCATAATCTGGCGTGATTCATTTTTCGAATAAGGCGCTTACGCTCAAACCATCGGTGGCGAGCACAACCTTCGATGGTCTCTGAAAACTTCCATCTACCAAATTCTACTTACAATTCTTGGATCAACTCGTGAAATAGTTTTCCGGCATTTTTTAAAGGTGCCGCATGCAGGGTTCACCTCTCCACGCCGATAAAATAAGAAAGTTATCACCATGACGCGAGAAAAAGTAAAGGGGAAACGCCAGGAGAGTAATTTTGGAAATCCGTGGTTACTGATGCAGGGTTAGAGCCGAAACCTATCTTGATGGATTGCAAGAATGATTCATTATTTTTGGCGAGTGACAATTGCTTTAAGAGTTTTGGGGAGATGATAAACATTATTCCATATACATGTCCTGTTATTAAACATAGCTGGAGTGAAAAGAGATGGATCCATACCTTTCTTCAAGGGTACTCGAGCGTAAGTGAACTTGATTGGGACTTGAACTCGACTCCGCGAGAAATCATTCCGAGCAGCTATCCAGTGAAACACCCGCATATTCCATACAAGAGCAGATAGATAGATAGATAGATAGATAGATAGATAGATAGATAGATAATGAAGAGACTGAGATAGATAGATAGATAGATAGATAGATAGATAGATAGATAGATAGATAGATAGATAATGAAGAGACTGAGATAGATAGATAGATAGATAGATAGATAGATAGATAGATAGATAGATAATGAAGAGAGTGAGATAGATAGATAGATAGATAGATAAGATAGATAGATAGATAGATAGATAGATAATGAAGAGACTGAGATAGATAGATAGATAGATAGATAGATAGATAGATAGATAGATAGATAGATAGATAGATAGATAATGAAGAGACTGAGATAGATAGCAAATATGGATCATCGTATTCGCAAAAAAAAATGAGGTGTCAAAAGGCCGTTCTCTTTTCCCGTGACACCGCTATTATTTTAACTACCTTCGCCCCGAGGAAATATATATTGTTTTAAAAAGCTACGATTATAATTGTATTAAATTGACGGAAGTATATTTATTTTCTTTTGTTCTGGAGAACTGACAACAAAAATATTAAACACTATTTATTTATTGGATAGATACATACATAGATAGCTAGATAGCTTGATAAAGCAACACACCTATATATATATATATATATATATATATATATAGAGAGAGAGAGAGAGAGAGAGAGAGAGAGAGAGAAAGGCATCGCAACAGACCTATATATATATTTATAGATAGATCGATAGACACAGAGAGAGAGATATGAACAGAATTATATATATATATATATATATATATATATATATATATATATATATATATATATATATATATATATATGTATATATATAAATATGTGTGTGTGTGTGTGTGTGCGTGTGTGTGTATCTATGTATGTATGTATATATATAAAGAGGGGTATAGAAAGTGAAAGAGAGCGGAGAAAGATAAAAAGACAGATAATTAAATTTAAAGAGACTGAGATAGATAGATAGATAGATAGATAGATAGATAGATAGATAGATAGATAGATAGATAATGAATAGACTGAGATAGACAGATAGATAGATAGATAGATAGATAGATAGATAGATATTGTTACATACTTATATATTTGTACCAAAATGTTCCGAAATATACGTTGGATTGACGAGAATCGAATTCATGTCTTCGCTCCTTTGATGCAAAATGAGAAAAAGAAAAAACGATTAACTTTGAATGCCTGAAATGGCTTCTTTTTAAAAGTACATTCGCCCACACACACCCACCTTTGCACGTTCTCCCGTCGCAATACAACACAGGTATTCACACGGGAGTTATTTCAGACAGAATTGTCGCGTCAGCATTAAGTCAACCCACATACTTTCGTTCTGAGACTGTCTTTTCTTTACAGGCATTGGTGTGCGTTTTTTTTTGTTTTTTGTTTTTTTTTATAGATATTCTCCAAGATTAGGAAACCTCGATACAAACAATTAACCGGCGGGAAGGCCATTCCCTCTATGATTAGTGGTCTGTTCAACGTCGGTCTACGATATCTGCCTATAATTCTAAGATGAGGTAGTGTAGCTATTTAGACTTTTTACATCATTCGGAATGTTGTCGTCGTGTTTATTGCCATATTTCCGACGTTTCGGCCGTTGTACGCTCCGGCATTCTTCAGGTGATATACAGGGTGCTATTTGTAAAATTGTCGCCATTTTATATTTTTTTCTCCGGCGCATGCGTGTTGTATCCTTTTGATCGTGTTGACTACACAGTAGAGTAGAGTCAGTTGGGCACCATCAGTGAGGAAAAGAGCACCATGACGCAATTCACTTTGCCAGATTCGGAAACAACTGTACTGCTTGGCATTCGCACCGGGAGCACCAATGCAAAGATTTCAGAGTGTTTGATTTTCAAAATGAGGACTGTACAAAGTATTCGGAAAGAGTTGGATGAGTCTAATGGTGATTACGAAGGTGTTCAGAGTGATCACTAATGATGGCAACGTTAAACCTCTATTCATCTTCCTACAGGGTCTCAGAATCAGCACGACGGCCTATATCAAGTGCCTTGAGGAGGTAGTGATGCAATGGGTCAAGAGGGTGACTGCTGGAAAATCCTATGACTGTCAGGACTCTATACCATGCCACTCAAACAGGAGAACACAGTCATAACTGTCAGACAATTTCTGTGACCAAGTCACTCCTTACATCTGACCACCAAACTCCCCAGACTGCAACCCCCTTGATTATTATCTGTGGGGGGCAGTTCAGCAAGAGACAATAAAATCCTTTTAACGCCAAAAATGAACTGAAGGCAAGGATTATGGCTGCATTCATCAACTTAAACAAGGAGACTGTCCAGAAAAGTTGCAGGAGATTACGAAGTCGTCAGGAGGCTGTGATTGAAGTCAACGGTGATTTTATTGAATAAATTTACTCTATTCAATAAATAAGGTGAATTTTTCGGTATAAGGACTTCTAATACAGATATAAGCTTACTTTTGTTTTGTTTTTTTCAACGTAGTCTCCCAGCACTGTCACACACTTTTCTGTGCACAAGCTACCGTATTGCCTCAGCGTAAAAATCTTTGGTCTGATGTCTCGGCCAGTCGCTCACAACACTTTTGACTTCATCGTCACTTTTAAACTTCGTGCCTCTCGTGAACGCTTTCAAGGGACCAAACAGGTGAAAGTCTGAAGGGACAAGGTCTGGGCTGTAAGGGGATGAGGGAGCAATTCCCATCCCAGCTCGTTGATGGTCTGCATCGTTTGGGGCTGCTGTGTGAGGCCTTGCGTTGTCATGATGCAAGATGGCTCCTTCTGACTGATGACCCCTGCGTTTGTCCCAACAGATAAGCTCATTAATAGAGAGTAGATTAGTTTTGGAAGGATTAAAATTAACAGGCCATTCTTTGCCCCAGTTAACAACGGAAATATATGAATACTGTGTATTAGAGCGTTTTCTTCTCTTTATATTCCCTTATTGGTTTCATGCCTTTTACACGCCTTCGTCTCTGAATGTGAAATATAGATGTAGCAATCTTACATCCGGTGTGAAAGACTATTTTTTGCTATTTAGATAGATAGATAGAAAGAGAGAGAGAGAGAGAGAGAGAGAGAGAGAGAAAAGACTAGGATGGATAGATAGATAGATAGATAGATAGATAGATAGATAGATAGATAGATAGATAGATAGATAGATAGATAGAAACAGACGGATATAGATAAATAGACAGACATAGACTGAGATAGATAGATAGATAGATAGATAGAAAGAAACAGGCTGATATAGAGAAATAGACAGACATAGACTGAGATAGATAGATAGATAGATAGATAGATAGATAGATAAAAGACTGAGATAGATAGATAGATAGATAGATAGATAGATAGATAGATAGATAGATAGATAGATAGATAAAAGACTGAGATAGATAGATAGATAGATAGATAGATAGATAGATAGATAGATAGATAGATAGATAGATAGATAGATAGATAGATAGATAGAAATAGACGGATATAGATAAATAGACAGACATAGACTGAGATAGATAGATAGATAGATAGATAGATAGATAGATAGATAGATAGATAGATAGATATGGACAGCTTAGTACATAGATAGATAGATAGATAGATAGATAGATAGAAAGAAACAGACGGATATAGGTAAATAGACAGACATAGACTGCGATAGATAGATAGATAGATAGATAGATAGATAGATAGATAGATAGATAGATAGATAGATAGATAAAAGACTGAGATAGATAGATAGATAGATAGATAGATAGATAGATAGATAGATAGATAGATAGATAGATAGAAACAGACGGATATAGATAAATAGACATACATAGACTGAGATAGATAGATAGATAGATAGATAGATAGATAGATAGATAGATAGATAAAAGACTGAGATAGATAGATAGATAGATAGATAGATAGATAGATAGATAGAAACAGACGGATATAGATAAATAGACAGACATAGACTGAGATAGATAGATAGATAGATAGATAGATAGATAGATAGATAGATAGATAGATAGATAGATAAAAGACTGAGATAGATAGATAGATAGATAGATAGATAGATAGATAGATAGATAGATAGATAGATAGATAGATACTTGCAGCGATAGGAAGTTAGTATGCATCCAATCTTCCAAATGGGTGTGGTCTGTCTCGCAAATCAATTTAACTTGGCACCAGGGATAAACAGGCAACAATCTTTGCTCGTAATCAGGCTGAAGTCATTGAGCTTTGTCTCACAAAAGGCAAGAGGCTCCGCCGCTTGTGCACCCAAGGGAAATAACTATCATCTCCCTCAGCAAACTCGATAAATATATGAGCTGGTTAATGAACAGACCGAAATCGATATTGAACGGCCGAAATAGATTGATATATACGCAGGGAATTATTGAAAAGCAGCCGAATTGATAATTCGCAAATTGAGATGATTGCTACCTGGCAAAGGTCGAAAATAGGATTAACATTTTGCTGATACCATTGTCTCGAAATATGGAGTCGTTGTGTAAGAATTCCTAACTGAAGTGTTCATTTATCACATATTTTTATCACAAACTATTATGGCATTCTAGTAACAAGAAAAATCAACATCGTATATGCAGTTGCAATAAATTGGGGAAAGAAACTACGCAACTGAGATCAGATTAATTGATGAATGGAATGAAACAAGTAATGGGAGTCGGTGTTAAAAAATCAGAGAGAAACCCCAGGCCCACAAAAACACCAGGAAGCAAGACATAATACTGTTATATATCGTATCGATGTACACTAATGGGTATGTCCCAATCCTCATAAATACGTTGGATACTATTGTAAGTGGGTGTAATATGCTGTCTAAGTAGTTCTCCACTAGCAGTGGTTTACCTACCTTACGCCGCTGGCGAGTATTGCATTTTGTTGATGTTATAAAGATTACCATTTCATTTCCAGCCTCCATTTTGGCTATTCCTCATTCAGTAACCTTTTATTAATCTATTTGTAATAGTAAAATCTTTGATAAATATTTCTTTTGTGCATTTCACTATCTTTTGCTGCGACTAACCCTTGAACAAAGATGAGACACTTGAAATTGTCCGGTGTTAATTCTGCCAACTTGAAGTCGTCGCAATGTTTATTCACGATTGCGGCAAACGTGGAATAGTCCTCATTTTCGCCCCTTTACCAGGTTAAGACATTTCCACCTCTTGTGGAAAAGTGACGTTTTTGGACTGAACAGCTCTGTAAGGCATGTAACTGCTTCGTCAAACGTTAATTCCTTCGTCTTTTTTGGCAAAATGTAATACACAAATTGTGTGTATTCTTCAGTTCATAATTTTGTGAGTAACAGACGTAGCTTCTTTGTTTCTGTCCAGTTTTGACGATCGATTTTGTAGATGTCTTCATAACGTCGGAAATAATCCCCGAAATTTTTATCCTCTTCTAGGGAGTATTTGAAAGTTTCTGTCGTATTCCACACTGCGTCTTGGGGAAAAATGCACCACAGCTACCACAGCTGCAGAGGTGCCCCTATGACTATAATGAGTTATGGGACTTGTGATCATGATTCCATTTTTGTTTTCTTGTTTTAGCAACAACAAAAAAGAAAAATCAAACAAGTTGTTTCCTTTGGGTAAGGTTTCAATAATAGTAATTATATTAATCAAATCATAATTAAAATTAACTGAACCCATGTGTTATATACTGTACCTATGAACACTAATAGTGATGTCCCAAT
Source organism: Acanthosepion esculentum (assembly GCA_964036315.1). Lineage (NCBI taxonomy): Eukaryota > Metazoa > Mollusca > Cephalopoda > Sepiida > Sepiidae > Acanthosepion > Acanthosepion esculentum. Next base: position 51,908,948 of record OZ038516.1, on the reverse strand, counting down.
CCTCATAAATACATTGGACACTGCTGTAAGTGCGGGTAATATGCTATCTAAAGTAGTCCATGAGCAGTGGTTTAACTGGCGAGTATTGTATTTTGTTGATGTTATAAAGATTACCATTTCATTTCCAACCTCCGTTTTGGTTATTCCTCATTCAGTAACCATTTCTAATTTACAACAAAAGCTAGGGAAGTAACTTTCTTCTATACTGGAAAGACCGATAACAGCTACTGCACGTGAGAACCTATTTTCCTGAAAATGTTAGGAAGGTAGCCTCAATCTATCCTGGAAAGAGCCATAACAGCTACTGCCCTTGAGAAACCTATTTTCCTGAAAAGGTGTTATATACCGTTTTTATGATCACTAATGGGTATTTCACAATCCTCATAAATACGTTGGACCCTATTGTAAGTGGGGGTAATACGCTGTCTAAGTAGTTCACCACTAGCTGTGGTTTACCTACTTCACGACGCTGGCGAGTATTGTATTTTGTTGATGTTATGAAGATTTACATTTTATTTCCAACAACCATTTTGGTTATTCCTCATTCAGTAACACTTTCTAGGTTACAACACTAACATAGATGACATTATACAAAGATTCCAATATAGCAGCAAATCTTTTAATAAATTTAGTTTTATTACCAAAAGTAAATCAATGATAATCTTATTAATCTATTTGTAATAGTAAAATCTTTGATAAACATTTTGACGGCATTATTGTAAATTACCATTGCATTCTAGTAACAAGAAAAAGTCAACATCGTATATGCTGTTACAATAATGTGCATACAGAGATTCATTTCAGGTATTTGTATGGGAAAAGAAACTACGCAACTGAGATCAGATTAATTGATGAATAGATTGAAACAAGTAATGGGTGATAAAAAATCAGAGAGAAACCCCACGCCAAAAAATAAAAAAAAAACGCCAGAAAGCAAGACAAATTACGAAATAATACTTTTATATACAGTAATTATGAACACTAATGTCTATGTCCTAATACTTATAAATACGTTGGACACTACTGTAAATGGGGATAATATGCTGTATAAGTAGTCCAACACTAGCAGTGGTTTACCTACTTCACGCCGCTGGTGAGTATTTTATTTTTTTCGATGTTGCGTTAAGTTTTTCCTTGAATGTATATCATATTGCTCTGTATGCTATACATTGAGCTCTCTTTATGGATACATCTTTTTAATATTTTATATTAAAAAAACTACTTGGAATATCCTTTCCACATACGAATTTGATATTATCTATCTATCTAGTGCAACACTAGCAGTGGTTTACCTACTTCACGCCGCTGGCAAGTATTGTATTTTGTCGATGTTATAAAGATTACCATTTCATTTCCCACCTTCGTTTTGCTTATTCCAACAAATACATAAATAAACAAAAACAAATATCGGAATTTTTTTTTGCTTTTGTTTCAGCTATCTTTTTCTTAAACTGATAATATTTTCGACATATATATATATATATATATATATATATATATATATATATATATATATATATGTATGTATAAAAGGAAAAATCGAATACAAGGTTGTAAATTATAATTTATTTCAACGAGTAAGTTTTTAACAGCCCTCTCTTCGGAGCGAAGCTACAATTATTTCAAAAAAGACGATAACAGAAAGAATAGACGCTTGATCTAGAAAATCTATTTTGAAGATATATGTGGAGGAAGAGGATTTGTTAGCTTTTCAACCTGATTTTCATGTGTGGTGGGTTAAATTTAAACCATTTGTAACGTCGGTCAGATGAGATGTGTCTTAAAAACTTACCCGATGAAATAAATTATAATTTATAACCGTGTTTTCGATGAAAGCGTTAAGTTATTCCTTGATGTATATTATATAGCTCTGTATACTATACAATGAGTTCTCTTTGTGGGTCCATCTTTTTAATATTGTATATTAAAAAGACCTACTTGGATTATACTTTCCACTTACAGATTTGATATTATCTATCTATTCATATATATATATATATATATATATATATATATATATATATATATATAAAATAAAATATAAAAAATATAAAAAATATAAAAAATAAAATATAAAAAATAAAAATTTACTGAATCAGAGAAATGAAATAGCTATTTTATGTCGTCATTGCCAAAAGTTTTCTTTAAATAATCTTTAAATAATCTATAAAAAAAAATTAAAAAAAAAAAAAAAAAAAAAAAAAATTACCTGATTATTATACATACTCATATTTGATGGGTATAAATAATTTTAAATAATGTAGATAAATATATTACATTTACTTGGTTTATAAAGAAATATAGCCGATTAAAATTAAAAAGTTAAATTTGAAAGTAGAATTTTTAAAAATGTTTTAAAATTGAAATTAAATAAAACAGATTCTAACCTAAACATCTTTTAAAATTGTAATTAAATAAAACGTACTCTAACCATAACACCTCTCTCAAAGCAATTCAAACACTGAAAAGAATCCAAGTGAACACCGAAAGTCATATGAAATTAATAAGTTAGAATATAATATTGAACATTAAATGTCCTTTATACATACATATATACATTTATAATACTAAATTTATAAATAAAAGTTTATTGAATTAGTGAAATTGCCGTCATTGTCATAAAGTTTACATAAAATAAAATAAAATAATATTTACTTATACTCGATAAGAATAAATAATTTTAAATACTGTAAGTTATCCTAATACATTTACTTGGTTTTTAACTAGGAGTATAGTATATTAAATATTAAAAATAATTTTTTAGAAAGGTGGATAAAACATATTCTAACCTAAACAGTCCCTCAAAATCTTTAAATATACAAATAGAAAAAATACCATAAGAATTTTTGCCGTTAGAAAAAAACCCAGATGACATGAATTTAGCGGATGTCAGAATTTATTAAAAGATACATCCCTACCCATCCCTAAACATAACCCCGCTTTCAAATGTAACTATTAACTGATACAACGAAAATTAAAAATTGAACCCTCTACCACCCCTTGTCTAGATGAATGGATTTATCGGTAACCTTGGAAACCCTCAAACTATGAATCTTTCCTGTGCCGTTAACAACCGTAAATTTTAAAAAGTAAGTTACTCCAAAATCCGCTTGATGAGGAAATGGAACTAATGTCTTTGGTTTAATAACAAAATTAAATTCAGGGGCTTTAGCTTCCATTTCTGAAACATGGTTATCACTGTGTAGCGGTAAAACCATATTTTAAATCTATTAATTTATAATATATATATATATATATATATATATATATATGTAATAAGTATATTGATTCTCGCGTGGTCATGTGTGATGTCATGAGCCGCGATACGATTTTCACTTCCAGCGTCTTAGCTTGTCAAGCAAACACCATACCAACTGTTCCAACGGGCCTCGGTGACGAAGAGATAGCAAATCAGACTCAATATAGCGCCGCTCGCTCACATATTCCGTGGTGGAACTCTACTGAGATTCTCTCTAACCATAGGACTGTGCCTCCTGGTGCCACAACTACTATCTCCAAGCCGCTCACTCTAGAGCATTAGAAGCCGGTTCAAGCAATGATATACACATGATAGAAATTATTAGTAGTAGAATTCCCCCACGGATATGTGAGCGAGTAGCGCTATATTGAGTCTGATTTGCTATCTCTCCTTCACCGACGCTCGTTGGAACAGTTGGTATGATGTTTGCTTCACAACCTAGCTGTCAGGGTTTCAATTCTCGGTATTGGATGCGCACTGCTAATGAGTCCCAAATATAGGACGAAACGGCCGTACAGTGCTTTCTGCATTCTGTTGAGCTTTCTTTCAGACTCAATGGTTTACTTAATTATATATATATATAACTTAAAACTAAATTTTAAGTAAGAAAAATTACCAATCTAAAAATTGTCGCTAATTAAATTCATGAATAAAATTCCAACTGATAGAGATATCACCTTAATAATGAATTACAACTAGAAGTAAACTTATATTTGAAAATAAAATTTTAGTGTTTTAATGTAAATTCTATGAATATTTTTTCTAATCGACTAGTTCATATTTGTTGTGGTAGGATCCACCTAATCTGCATAGGTGACTACCGACTATATAAATAATGGTTGGTACCGGAAGACAGAGGAGCGAATACAGAGATCCAGCTAGAGACTCTGCCCGACTGCGACTTAGTCAACACATTCCCCAGGAACGTCTTCCCAGAAATATACAGAAATACTATATGTAAATATTGTGTACATTTTCTTGTTATAATACATTCTTGTTCTAAGTACATTTTGTGTTGCATTATTATTCCATGCATTAGTCGAGATTCAACAATGAGTCAAGACTCAACAATATTAAATCCCAATAATTTTTGTAATAAAGTTTAAAAAAAAAACTTTAACAAACACATAATTAAATTCCTTATAGACTGTTTAAACATTGAAACTTATATCAAACATTATGATATTTATGAACTCTCAAAGTAAAGCAAAACAACAGCGTCTATTCCATTCCAAAGAAAGTTAATGACACTTTCTCTCATAACTTCTTTGTCTCTTTTTCTCTTTAATCCTTTTTCTCCTCTCACCCTTCCATGTCAATATATAACTTCCGTTAAGTTAACCGATTTAATGTGTCAATGTCTGGATTTCCTCAAACAATTTAAATTTGAAAAAATAGAAATGTTACATCAAAGTCAATCATGTCTCTCTCCCCCTCACTTAATTTATATATACTTAGTACTGCCCGTCAAAAATGTGTAAATTTCTTTTCATTTTTCGTTTCAACCTTTGGAAGTAAAATCTGATGATCCGCGGTCCTTTAAAAGGGCTGTGGTGAAATAATTTATTATATGGAACCTTAAAGTGGTCTGTTTTTATTTAAATTATTAGCTCTGATTTACATCGAGCTTTCTGGATTTTATCCTCCTTGGGTCTACCCATACGGATTACCTATATATATATATATATATATATATATATATATATATATATATATATATATATATATATATATATATACAAGAGAACATTGAAGTCAACACTCAGAGGTCATAGTCTGTTTCATGCTAGACGCAATTCTAAGGCGGCCTGGGGATTGCGTCTAGCGTATTCACATACGCTCTGACTCTGATATTGAGCACTTTATCCCATAAATATAGCACACTTTAGAACTATATTTCTTCATATATATATATATAAAGTAAGTTAGTTCCTCTCATTTTCTAGGGAACATTGGACTTCTTTTAACTCATCATCCTTCTTTCGATAGGAATGCTGGATACACTAACGAAACTAAAAAAACTGAAGCAAACGCACTATTAGCTATCAAATCAAACCGTTACGCACACACGCATATATATATATATATATATATATATATATATATATATATATATATATATATATATATATATATATATATATGGTGTATCAAAATAATTTTACAAAGTTAGGGCCGGGTTCCTCATACTAACCAAGGATATAAATATATGTCCACAAATTCTTTGTTTTTGATAATAGATGCTTTTAAATATACAATCCAAGACATAATCCCAAAATACTTATTACCATAGTTTATGGTGCCACAGATCCCTTCTAAGCGACACGACGATAAACAGCAGCAATAGTTCGATGTCTCCGGTCTGGAAACGCAACCTGATACAGCCGTGCAGCCTCGCGTCCATCACCTTCTCGCGGCTGTACGCAAAAATCATATCAGCCTGCTCACGATATTATATACCCTGCCATTTTTAAACGGAACACTTCACAGTTAACTCAATACTACACACGTTAAGTGTTGAAGACTAGCCACAAATGTACACGAATGACAAATATAACCTAGTCTACATAGGGCCATCTACTGTAAGCCTCCTTTAAATTTAATAACTCACAAAACGATAAGTTATTCAAAAAATTTCGCTTGAGGATGAAACAGAGCTTAATACTTTAATTCAATTTAATTTTAATAATCATATTGAAGTTTTCGGCTCCTGTTTTTGAACTCTTATGTAGCGAAGGAATCATATTTTTTTTTTAAATAATTATAATTTAGGCTCTACTTATGTATTGAGCACTGTTTTTGAAAAATAAAAACAAAAATACTAAAGAACTTCGGATTATTTAACTAATGTGTTCTTTCTATTTTACTACATATTTGCACATATATATATGTATATGTATATTTATATGAATATATGTATATATATATTTATATTTGCATGAATATATGTATATATATGTATATTTGTATGTATATATATATGTATATTTGTATGAATATATGTATATATATATATATATATATGTATATTTGTATGAATATATGTATATATATATATATATATATATATATATATATATTTGGATGAATATACGTATATATATATAAATGTATATTTGTATGAATATATGTATATATATATATATATATATGTATATTTGTATGAATATATGTATATATATATGTATATTTGTATGAATATATGTATATATATATATGTATATTTGCATGAATATATGTATATATAGGTATATTTGTATGTATATTTGTATGTATATATATGTATATTTGTATGAATATATGTATATATATATATGTATATTTGTATGAATATATGTATATATATATGTATATTTGTATGAATATATGTATACATATATGTATATTTATATGAATATATGTATATATATATGTATATTTATATGAATATATGTATATATATATATGTATATTTGTATGAATATATGTATATACATGTATATTTGTATGTATATATATGTATATTTGTATGAATATATGTATATATATATACGTATATTTGTATGTATATATATATACATATATATATATGTATATTTGAATGAATATATTTATATATATATGTATATTTGTATGAATATATGTATATATATATATATATACATGTATATTTGTATGAATATATTTATGTATATATATATGTATATTTGTATGAATATATTTGCACACATATATTTATATAATTGTCCTTGTTTTGATGTGAGGGACCTGCCCGCAAATTTTGTACAAGTATTTTTGATAGATGGCAAGACAGCGCCATCAACCCTAAACTGAATAACTCATAAAAGGAGGATTTCCAAACATGTGTTTATATGGACTTTTATTCTTCATTCAGTGTGAGGAACCTGCCCCCAATGTTTGTAAAACGTATTTTGAGACCCCCTATATATCGCATTAAATAATTAGCTTAAAAAAATTAAAATGTCATAGTCTAATAAAAGGTTTAAAAGCTTAACGCAATCATAAGATAAAAAAAAACCTTTATGAAATCGTAAAAAAAAAAACGAATTGTCGTTCAATACGACGCATTTATATATAAAAAACCCTTTTAGAAAAAAAAAGGGAAAAAATCTTTAGACATTTAACGGCGTAACAATAATTCCAACAATACTCCATCGCTGAAACAGACTCGACGATATGCGTCTAATAAAATAGACACCCAGACCCTACCTTGACTTGACCTCTTTCCGAAAGTAACTAATATGTTGATACAAATTGTTAATCCTTACGCCTATTATTGAAATAATTGCTTCAGTCATTTCCATAGTAATTAATTTGACTAATGAATATGCTTATGAAGATGCATAAATTTCAAGATTGGTTATTCCTAAATTTTCGCTTGAGGATGAAACCGGGCTTGATACTTTAATTCAATTAAATTTTAATAATTATATTGAAGTTTCTGGCTTTTGTTTTTGAAACATGGGAACGCTTATGTAGCGAAGGAAACATATTTCTAAAAAATAATTATAATTTAGACACTACGTTTGTATCGAGCACAGTTTTTAAAAATATAAAAACAAAAATACTAAAGAAATTCGGATTATTTACCTAACGTCTTCTTTCCTATTTTTCTATATATTTACACACACACACACACACACACACACACACACACACACACACACACACACACACACACACACACGCACATATATGTATATATATATATATATATATATATATATATATATATATATATATATGTATATATATACAGGGTGTCCATAAAGTTCGTGTGCACTTTAAAAAATTTATAACTTTATTTGTATTTGCGATAGAAATAATTTGTAAAAAGGATTAGAAAGAAGTAAATCTATATTTTTTAAGGTTTTATGGAAATTTTATTTAAGTTTCCACATGTCCTCCATCATTAGCAATACAAAGGGTAATTCGATTTTGCAGTTCAAGGAAAACATTTGCCAAATGATTTACAGTAATGCCTGAAATTACATTAGTTATTTTAGCTATACTTAAAACTAGGCACATTAAACTTTATAACATTTTTTACAGATTATTTCTATCGCAAATACAAATAAAGTTATAAATTTTTTAAAGTGCACACGAACTTTATGGACACCCTATATATATATATATATATATATATATATATATATATATATATATATATATATATATATATATATATATATATATATATATATAGTCGGTCTAAACGGTGTAGAGTGATTTCAGAGAAGACAATGTACATAAATCTGATATTACTGTCTTCAATAATAGAAGAGCTAGGGAAGTAATAACACTAAAAGTTATAAATAAACATTTAAAAAAAATACAGAACGTAAGTACTTTCGGGAATTAAATTGTCACGATGTGATGTCTGGTTTGCGCATGCGTCAATTTTCAGACAAGAAGTAGTGTATTCGGTTGGAAAAAAAAAGAAGAAATCCGAGGACATTCAATCTTTCAAAAACGCCTTTCTTTCCCATCAGTCCGTCTTTTTGTTGCTGTTGTTGCTATATATATATTTTTTAAATTCATTCTTTTCTTTTTCGTTTTATGATTTTCCTTCTTCAAATCTTAATGTGAGTCTTTATATGAAGAACTCTGCTGCAATAATTCATATTGATACCAAAGGGATGACGCGTTTCCATTTTTTAAATTTTTTTGTGCCGAGAGAAAGGATCTGAATGTAATTCTTGTTAATTTTTCGATCGATTACTTCATAGATGTTGAGGTTCAACGTAACCGGGTTTCCACAACTAAATATGAAGTAAACACAATCGGTGTGTTATTTTAAAATCTCCAATAAAAACAGAATGGGCTGGGTGCGATGGTTAAAGTCGCCATTTTATGTCTTATATTTTCGCGCATGCGCGTCCTTTGTTTTTTATTTTTTCGACGGCAGAGTATAGAAGGATCATTGTACGAATATTTGATTCCCCCACATATATATATATATATATATATATATATATATATATATATATATATATATATATATATATATATATATATATATGAAGAAATATACTCTTAAGATGTGCTATATTTATGGGATAAAGTGCTCAATATCAGAGATTGAGCGTGTGTAAATCTAAAAGTGAACATAGAAGACAAAACTTAGAGGCGACAGTCTGTTTCATGCTAGATGCAATCGTCAGGTCACGAGTGCTGTTATTTTTCTCGGATATTTATATATACGGGTCAGTGGTGCATTGTGGGTAGTCTATTTAAGCAGTAAACGACTTCCGGTAAAATAACCGCCAAAATATCTGCAGTAAAATGAATTGGAGCCCTCCAGCTGATTGGTGTTTGTTTATATTCATATAAACAATACGCTAGAATTAGCCGTTTCTCTCTGCTGAATGATGATAGCTCAACGGTAGAAACTCTGACTGACACCAAATTGGTCGGGTTTCAGTCCTGGCTTGAAAGTATTCGGATGTCTAGTCGCATATATATATATATATATATATATATATATATATATGTATGTATGTATATATAAATGTCTTTAAATAAATTGTTGGACTATGTCCAATTCAAAAATATATGACGTCCTTTGATACGCTAGAGCAG
>OZ038516.1:51886607-51894107 GCA_964036315.1 Acanthosepion esculentum | reverse complement strand
TATAGTAAAAACTATATTTACTAATCATAAATGTCATATCTTACTACAATTCCCCATTATTTTATATAAAGTATTATCAGAAAATAAGAGTATTTAAGTATACTAAAATTTTAAATTATTGATTATTTGCTATTATTTCCGCAACAAGCGTCTTCGTAAGTAACATTATAAATCTAATGTATCTAAGCTTCAATAAAATATAAGATTATTTTCCTAAATTTTTAAGATTACTTAGAAGTTAAAAAATTTATAAAAAATGCGCTCACGTTATATTCGCCAAGTAACTATTACATTTATGTCCCCTCGTAGAAAATATTCCCTAACATAAGTCTATCGAGATAATTGTCAAGACCTGATAAAAACACCCGACTCCGTGTTAAAAATGCTTTTCTGAGATATTTTAAATTAAAAGTAATATGTTTCAAATCATATTAATTAAACTTGAAATCGGCAAATCTTCCACAAATTCAGCAAAGTATATTTAATATTTTAATAAAGAGAATCATATTGCGTTGACAGATTCGCTAATTTTGCAGATTTTTAACAATTTAAAAAAATATCATACCAATCAATTTAAATTCGGTTTTGAAATTAAGCAAAATATTTTGCTTAATGGAAATATTAAATTTAATATTTGAACTTGAAATTGAAACTAAAATAGGTAAAAGCTGAAACTAAGTTTCATGAAAGATATATCATTTTAAACATGCATTTTAAGCCTTAGATATTCCATATATATATATATATATATATGTATATATAAGTGAACATAGAAGTCAACACTCGTGAGCGACAGGTTGTTTCATGCTAGAGGCAATCGGTGGCCTGGTGATTGCGTGTAACATGAAACAGCCTGTCGCCTCTGAATGTTGACTTCAACGTTCACTTTTATATTTACATACGTTCCAACTCTGATATTGAACACTTTATCCCATAATGTATGTATATATATATATATATATATATATATATATATATATATATATATATATATATATATATATAAATATAAAAGTGAACATAGAAGTCAACACTAAGAGGCGACAGTCTGTTTCTGCTAGACTGTCGCCTCTAAGTGTTGACTTCTATGTTCCCTTTTATATTTACACACGCTCTATCTCTGATATTGAGCACTTTATCCCATAAACATAGCACACTTTATATATATATATATATATATATATATATATATATATATATGAAGAAGTAATTTAGAAATTAAATAAAATAGGTATAGAAGTAGAGGTATAAGCGGGAATATATATATATAGAGAGAGAGAGAGAGACAGACATACATACAGACAGACAGACAGACAGACATACAGACAGACAGAAAGAGAGAACGAAAGAAAGAAAGAGATGTGGAGAGAAGAAATATCGAGAGAGTATGCCGACATATGAATCATCAACACGCTCTCTCTCTCTCTCGATATAACTCTCTCTTTCTCTTTCTCTCTCTCTCTCTCTCTCTCTCTCTATATATATATATATATATATATATATATATACACTCGCAAACATATATTTCGATCACTTATTGAGTAACTTAGTGTTGATTATGTCTATACTGTCGATATCTACATTTATCTCACTCCCTTCTCTCTCTGCACCTCCACCCAACCACACTCACCCACGCACCTTATATATATATATATATATATATATATATATATATATAAATATATATATATATATATATATATATATATATATATATATATATATATATATATATATATATATATATATATATCCGCTTATGCCACTGCATAATTTACACCTATTTCATTTCTAAATTACTTCTTTTGTCTCTGATAAATTCAATTTACGATTCGATCGGACCTTCTGTCTTGAAGACTGCAAATCCTAAAAAAGATTTTTTTTTCCTCGACCGACGTTGACGCCATGTCTACATCCGGGGGAGTTATTTCAATGTCTCTGTGGACAACTTAATCAGCTAACGAAAGAGAACATCCAGCCACTCTCATCCACCCAGTCACATTAAATAGCCGCCATGAGTCCTCGTCTCGAGACTCCGCAAAGTGAATATGTGTTTTGTCTTTAATCTAAAATGTCGACATTAAAATGCGAACGAAAGAAGCAGCAAATAAAAAAACGAACAGAAAAAAAAAAAATAAGGAATCCAATTTCATATATTGGTTCATATATATATATATATATATATATATATATATATATATATATATATATATATATATATATATATATTTGTGTGTGTGTGTGCGGGGGTGTGCCTGTACTTGTGCGCATCAACTGTTGTCTCAACTGTTAAGACCACGGAAATCGGAAACGGTAAACTGAGATCGAATATTTTTCTAAGACGGTTTCTGCTCTGAATAGCTCAATGCTCAGAGATATGTCACGAATCCATATATTCTTTTGAATCTACAAGCAATGGGTTAAGAAAAGCAATCGTTTAAATATCAGGACAAACTGGACACACTCGCCTTGATTGACAACTAGACTGCAGGAGGGTCAACAGTTAATTCAGAAACTGTAATGCCCTTTGCAAAGGCAAGAAACCATTCCTTCACATCACCATAGAAAGGATCCCCAGACGAGGTTTATGGATTTGTTTGCAGCGCAAACTGGGCCTGCTAGCATCGTCGTCGGCATTCGTCCGTCTCGAGAGACGATGAAGTAGCACGGTGCGCTACCAGACTGTGCGGGATATATAGGGAGAACCAAAGCTGCCCAGACGTCTAGTTCCCCCTATCGGCCTTGCTAGCAGAGTCCGAAAGAGAGCATAAACCAATACAGTTTGGTGCCAACGCGGCTGCAGGAGTTGCCGGAAGATAGCACAAAGTGCCTTCGAGGCTCCGGGTTTGAATTCAGAGTTGTCCTTCTCCAAGGGTCTAGAACCCAGTCTGTCCTGCTATTTACCCATAGCTGGAGGGAAAATAAGAAGATTCACACCTTTCCCAAGGGTATTAGCACGTAAGTGAATGTATGGATTCGACTGGAATTAGAACTCGGCTCTCTGATTCCTCAATCAAAGCCGATATCCATTACTCCACCTTCCTCAGTTTAGAACATATTCATTTATGAATTCAAATGCTCTTAGAAAAGATATGAATCCATTTCTTCTGATCACCCAATGGGTTTATAGCAATGATTCTGCTGCAGCATACCTACGGACGATAATGGGTATGTGCCCATTCACATAAATACAATAGTAAATACTGTATGTTGGTCTGCAGTCGGAGATTCGTTTCCAGCTCTGCTGGTCAAACTCTCTGCCTCCGGACAGTGAGGATCCCCAGACGAGGCTATGTCGTAGGGCAGAGTCTCGTCTCGAGAAACAGCTACCCGACCCCGTATTATACAGGCTCTACGGGGAATTTTTGGCCGAGTCAACGGGCTCGGATACCCGACAATAAATTCGGCCTTGTGACACGTCTGACCGCGTGAGCCTTTGGCCGATATTCTGCAGTCGGGGATTCGTCTCCAGCTGTGCTGGTCAAATTATCTGCCTCATAGCAGAGCGGATCCCCAGACCAGGCTATGTCGAAGAGCAGAGTCTCGTCCCGGGAAACGGCTACCCGACCCCTTTTATACATGGTCTAGGGGGTATTTTTGGCCGAGCTTACATTAAATTCGGCTTTGTGCTACATCTGATCCCTGGGGCAGTTGGTAGATATCCTGCAGTTGTGCTGGTAATACTATCTGTCTCCGGGCAGAGAGGATCCCCAAACGAGGCTATGTTGAGTCTCGTCTCGGGAAACAGCTACCCGTCCCCGTTTTATACGGGGTCTACAGGGAATTTTTAAGCTGAGCCTTCGAGGTCGGATACTCCACATTAAATTTGGCCTTGTGCTACATCTGACTGCGTGAGGGGTTGGTAGATATTTTGCAGTTGGAAATTTATCTCCAGCTGTGCTGGTCCTGCTCTCTTCCTCCGGGCAGGTTGGATTCCCCGACGTGGATGTATCGAGGGACAGGGTCTGGTCTCGGAAAGCGTCAGCCCGATTCCGTTTTTTACGTGGTCTACGGGAAATTTCTGACCGAACTTTACAGGCTTCTATACCCCACACTAAATTCGGCCTCGTACCACATCTGACTGCGTGAGGCGGTTGATAGATATCCTGCAGTTGGAGATTCAACCAAGTAAAAAAGAAAGAAAGAAAGGAAGAAAGAAAAAAAAGAAAGAAAGACAGAAAGAAAGAGAGAAAGAAAAGAAAAAGAGATAAATCTAATGATCGAAAAGGCAACCAATTAAAAAAAGAAAGAAAGAAAGTACGAAATAAAAGGAAGCGAAAGTAAGAAAGAAAGAAAGAGAGAAAGAAAGAAAGAAAGAAAGAAAAGAGAAAGAGATTAATCTAATGAACGACCAGACAACCAAGTAAAAAGAAAGAACGAAAGAAAAGGAACAGAAAGAAAGAAAGACAGAAAGAAAAAAAGAAAGAAAAAGAAAGAAAGAAAGAAAGAAAAAGGAAAGAGATTAATCTAATGAACGAACAGGCAACCAAGTAAAAAAAGAAAGAAAACTAGCGAAATAAATTAAATAAAGCAAAAGAATACAAATTATACAACAGAAAAATAGAAGGCGAAAAAGAAAATTAAGAAGTAATAAAAATAATAAGTAATAAAAATAGAAAGGAAACAATAAACAAGGAGGAGAAAGAAGAAAAAGATAGATATAAAGAAAAGGTGAAAATGAGAACGACGTAAGGAGAAATAACGTGGGATCTATCTATCTATCTATCTATCTATCTATCTATTGTAGTCTGTTCCTTATCTCTCTATCTATTTATCTATCTATCTATCGTAGTCTGCTCCTTATTTATCTATCTATCTATCTCAATCTGTTTTTATCTATCTATCTATCTATTTATTGTGGCCTATTGGTTATCTATCTATCTATCTATCTATCTATCTCAGTCTGTTTTATCTATCTATCTATCTATCTATCTATCTCAGTCTGTTTTATCTATCTATCTATCTATCTATCTATCTATCGTAGCCTGTTCTTTATCTATCTATCTATCTATCTATCTCAGTCTGTTTTTATCTATCTATCTATCTATCTATCTATCTATCTATCTATGGATCGTACTCTGTTCCTTATCTATCTATCTATCTATCTATTGTAGTCTGTTCCTTATCTCTCTATCTATTTATCTATCTATCTATCTATCTATCGTAGTCTGCTCCTTATTTATCTATCTATCTATCTCAATCTGTTTTTATCTATCTATCTATCTATTTATTGTGGCCTATTGGTTATCTATCTATCTATCTATCTCAGTCTGTTTTATCTATCTATCTATCTATCTATCTATCTCAGTCTGTTTTATCTATCTATCTATCTATCTATCTATCGTAGCCTGTTCTTTATCTATCTATCTATCTATCTATCTCAGTCTGTTTTTATCTATCTATCTATCTATCTATCTATCTATGGATCGTACTCTGTTCCTTATCTATCTATCTATCTATCTATGTGAATTGCGTGAACACAATTTCAATATAAACGTAAACCATATAACAACGTGGATGCATTCAAGGTCCGCTTCAATGGCACAGACTGGACTATGTTTAGTCCATAAAAGTGACATGCATTGATGTCCGCAATGTAACATCTTTACGAGATCAATTGGCCATACACTTTTACATGCCAAATACGATTGGTCATTTCAAGACACTTGCTGGCTTCAAAGACCATGGTCCTTCTTACGAGATTATGGACCAGACTTGTCAGCGATGGTCTTGCTCAAGATGGTCTATATAGATATCTACCTATCTATCCATTTACCTTAGTCTGTTTCTTTCTTTCTATCTAAGATCACCAAATAATCTTACACACCAGATGTAAAACTGCTACACCTATATTTCACACACAGACACACATACACACACACACACTCACTCACTCACACACACAAACACACACACATATATATATATATATATATATATATATATATATATATATATATATACATATATGTGTGTGTAAAGAGTGTTTCATTAAGACGAATCAAAGTCAGCAGTAAATAAATCAGTGTTATTGGTCAAAATTTATTTCTCTATTGGATCATGTTATTTAAGTCATGGCAATTATGCGTGAAAAATAATATCGCCCAAACATCCGCCAAGGCTTCGGCGGCACACGTACACTCGATGGTCAAAATTTGTGATGACGTCACTGCATAGTTAATCCTCGATCTCACCAATATGCATTATTATCTCATCCTTCAGCTGTTGAATTGTTGTTAAAGTGTTGGCATAAACCTTACTTTTGAGATGACCCCAAAGGAAGAAATCTAAAGGCGTCAAGTCGCACGAACCTGGTGGCCAAGTGATTTTGCTGTTTCGAGAAATGATGCAACCTGGGAACTTCTCATTGCATTTCTGTTTGAACGTCCATTTTCGTAATAGGCTTCGATATCTTTAACCCGTTGTTTGATTGTTAATCTTTCCATGGTTTAAATTGCCAAAGACTTAAGTTGTTAAGTCTGAAAGAAAAAGAAAAAAATTAAACATTTAAACTTAATTCACATTTAAAATCAGTCCCAGTTATTGGAACACCCTTTATACATATATATATATATATATATATATATATATATATATATATATATATATATATATATATATATATCAAGTATATGTTGCAGTTCAATTTATATTACATGCATCATTCATACAAAAAGCAGATAGTGAAGTTAATGATATAAATGGCGAGAAAACATCTTGGCAAACAAATTTATTAAGATACATTAACCCAAAAACCTGTAGATGAATGTAATGATCCCTGTTTTTAATAAATTCCAGTTGCATAAATTTTGATGATGTCTGTATGAACAGACGAAAGTACTTGTATAAAAAACCCTTATGTAACTGGAACTTATTAAAAACAAGGATCATAACATTCATCTACAGGTTTGTGGGTTAATGTATCTTAATAAATTTGTTTGCGAAGATGTATTCTCGGCATTTATATCTTTAACTTCACTATCTGCTTTTTGTATGAATGATTTATGTGATATATATATTCATATATATATATATATATATATATATATATGTCTGTGTGTGTCTGTATTTATCTCTGTTCTATCTGTCTGTCTCTATTCATATCTATCTATCTCAGTCTGTTCTTATCTGTCTCATTCTGTTCTTATCTATCTATCTATCTATCTATCTATTTCAGTCTGTTCTTATCTATCTATATATCTCTGTTCATATCTCTCTCACCATGTTCCCCTCTAAAAATCTGTCTACACATCACAAAATAATCAAGTATGTCGACCAGTTTGACTGATTATATATGTTTGTCTCTATATAATTACTTTTCTATACATCTCATTACGTTCAGATAAACCTTCTTATCTAAATCTAACCACACACATACACACACACGCTTACACACACACACACACACACACACACACACACACACACACACACATACATATATATATATATATATATATATATATATATATATATATATATACATATATATACCATGTT
>OZ038516.1:51864107-51881607 GCA_964036315.1 Acanthosepion esculentum | reverse complement strand
TCTTTCTTTCATTTTTACTTGGTTGCCTGTTCGTTCATTAGATTTAACTTTGTCTTTTCTTTCTTTCCTTCCTTATTTCTTTTCCTTTTCTTTCGTCCTTTCTTTCTTTCTTTCTTTTTTACTTGGTTGCCTGTTCGTTCATTAGATTTATCTTTCTCTTTTCTTTCTTTTCTCTTTCTTTCTTTCCTTCTTTCTTACTTTCTATTCCTTTTCTTTCGTTCTTTCTTTCTTTTTTACTTGGTTGCCTGTTCGTTCATTAGATTTATCTCTTTCTCTTTTTTTCTTTCTTTCTTTTTCTGTCACTTTGTCTTTCTTTCTTTCTGTCTCTCGTTTTTTCATTTTTTTTTTATTTTAATCGCCTGTTCGTTCATTTTTATTTCACTCTTTCTTTCTTTCTTTTTCGATATTTTCTGTTACACGCCTTTTCGTTATTTCTTTCGTTCTTTGTCTCTCTTTCATTCGTTCTTTCTCTTTCTTCCTTTCTTTCTTTCTTTATTTATTTTCCAGTTCTCTTTCTTCTCTTTATTTATTTCACTTTCTTTCTTTTCTTTTGTTATCTTTCTTTTTCCCTTTCTTTCTTTCTTTCTTTCTTTTCCCTTCTGCCTGAAGAGATGATCTCCTCCTATTCCCCCCATCTCTCTGTCTTTAACTTCTCTTTTTCTCTTGTCCTTGACCTCCCGCTTGTTTTCAACATTCTCTACCCCTTCTTTTTTCTCCTGCCCCCATGCACCTATGCACCTGGAACTTTGTTTTTATTTGTCTTTGTTTTGTTTTTTTATTATTCTTCATACTTCAAATATGAAGTATGAGCCTGCGTATTTGTGAGTATGTGTGCTTTTGGCGTGGGATGATCAGCAGGTTAATTAATCGGAGTACGCATGCGTAATAATTAGAACCAATCGGCGTCATGGATTGTTGATCAAAGATTCATAAGATGGTTTACAAGTGGAGACTGGCTACGAGAGAAAGACGGAGAAGTGGTTGACAGAGAAAGAAGACGAGAATGTACGATGTCAATTTTTTTTTTTTTTTTTTTTTTGCTATTATGGGATATTTTTTTCTTTGCAAAAGAAGATGAACGGAAGATAGAGAATGTAGAAGAAAGTGAGGGAAATGAACGCGTCAAGAAAGGGTAGAACAAGAAGAAAAGAGAAGATGGAGAAAAGGAGAGAAAAAAGAAAACAGAAATAAATGTAAAGAAGAAAAATAGAATGAATATAAAGCGAATTTATTGAAATCTTCTTCGAATGATTGAAATGGACGCAATAAACAAACAGACACACAGACAGACAACAGAAAAGATCGAGTACAAAAAGCAAAATATGACGGGGAAAATATGTCCGCGCAATACCAACGTAAGAAAGAAAGAAAGAAAGAAAGAGAGAAAAGAAAGAAAAGAAAGTAAAGGGAGCAGAATGTAAAGAAAGAAAGAAAGAAAGAAAGAAAAAAAGAAAGAAAGAAAGAAAGAAAGAAAGAAAGAAAGAAAGAAAGAAAGATCGAGTACAAAAAGCAAAATATGACGGGGAAAATATGTCCGCGCAACACCAAAGAAAGAAAGAAAGAAAGAAAGAAAGAGAGAAAGAAAGAAAGAAAGAGAGAAAAGAAAGAAAAGAAAGTAAAGGGAGCAGAATGTAAAGAAAGAAAGAAAGAAAGAAAGAAAGAAAGAAAGAAAGAAAGAAAGAAAGAAAGAAAGAAAGAAAGAAAGGTCGAGTACAAAAAGCAAAATATGACGTGGAAAATATGTCCGCGCAACACCAAGGTAAGAAAGAAAGCAAGAAAAAAGAAAGAAAGAAAGAAAGAAGAATAAACGAAGAAATCGAAACAAAAATGAATAGAAATAGAAGAGTGAATAAAATACAACAGCGAAGAAAGAAAAAAAATTAGAAAGTAAGAAGTTTAGAGATGAAAATTACCACGATCATGATAAAAGTGAGAGAATGATATTATAATGAAAGAAAGAAAAATGAAAAAGAAAGAATCAGTTGACAGCAAGAAAGAAAGAAAGAAAGAAAGAAAGAAAGAAAGAAAGAAAGAAAGAAAGAAAGAAAGAAAGAAAATGAAAGAAGAAAATGACAAAGACCACGATCATGGCGAAATCAGCGGAAAGAACAAAATAGAATTAAAAACATGAAAACGACAAAGCCTATGAAAGAAAGAAAGAATGAATGAATGAAAGAAAGAAAGAAAGAAAGAAAGAAAGAAAGAAAGAAAAGGAAAATAACAAAGATAAGAGAAGAAAAAAATACGTTTCCTTCTTTTACAATAAAAAAGTGAATTTTTGAATTTGCCGAAGAAGATCTTGGAAGAAAAGAAGATGGAGAAGAGAAGAAAGAGAAGAAAACGGAATCTAACAAGTTTACTGAATGAGGCGAAAGTCTGTAAAGAATGAAAGCCTGAAAACGTGGACGTAAAAGAAGAGAGGGAGAAGAAGCGTAGAAAAAAAAAGCAAAGATAAAATAGAAGGGTAAGGCAAGATGAGATGGAAAAAGAAGAAAAGAAGTCAAAGAAGTCAAAGAAAGTTTAGAAAAGGAAAGAGATGAAAATAATAAAAAAGACGAAAACTTACAGGTGAAAAAAAAGAAGGAAATGTAAAGAAGAAAAATAAAATGAATAAAAGACGAATATGTTGAAATGATTACCAAAAAATTGAAGAATGAAAAAGAAAATATCTTTGGATGACAGGAAGAAAGAAGAGAAGCTCCAGCAAAAAACAAAGAAGAAATTTGGATAGAGACTGAAGGAAAAATGAAATCTGTGCGCACAAGGAAAAGTTGAATTTCAAGAAGAATGAAAAAGTGAAACAAGGAAAAGAAATGAGAATAAGAAGGTCAAAAAATAGAAGAATGAAATAAATCGTCGATCGAATTAAACAAAATGTTTTAAATGATCACTGAAGAAGAAGAAGAAGAAGAAGAAGAAGACGAGGAAGAAGACGACAAAGTAAATAAAGACAAAGAAGTAGACAACGAAAAAGCAGATCTAGAAGTAGACGACAACGAAGACGAAGAAGACGAACTAAAAGAAAACGGCGAAGCAGAAGAAGCAAACGAAGAAGACGAAGAAGATGAAGTAGAAGAAGACGATGAAGAAGACGACGACGACGAAGAAGAAGAAGAAGAAGAAGAAGAAGAAGAAGAAGAAGAAGAAGAAGAAGAAGAAGAAGAAGACGACAAAGTAGATAAAGACAAAGAAGACAACGAAAAGTAGAAGATGAAGAAGTAGACGACAACGAAGAAGAAGACGAACAAGACGAACAAGAAGACAGCGAAGCAGAAGAAGCAAACAAAGAAGACGAAGAAGAAAAAGACAAAGAAGACGAAGTAGAAGACGACGAAGACGATGACGACGAAGGAGAAGAAGACGAACAAGAAGACGGCGAAACAGAAGAAGCAAACGAAGAAGAAAAAGACAAAGAAGACGAAGTAGAAGTAGAAGTAGACGATGAAGAAGACGACGACGACGTCGAAGAAGAAGACGAGGAAGAAGACGAAGAAGACGACAAAGTAGATAAAGACAAAGAATACAACGAAAAAGTAGATGAAGAAGTAGACGACAACAAAGAAGACGAACAAGACAAATAAGAAGACGGCGAAGCAGCAGAAGAAAACAAAGAAGACGAAAAAGAAAAAGACAAAGAAGACGAAGTAGAAGAAGACGACGAAGAAGACGACGACAAAGAAGAAAAAGAAGAAGACGAAGAAGAAGAAGAAGACGAAGAAGAAGAAAAAGAAGTCGACGAAGAAGAAGAAGAAGAAGAAGAAGAAGAAGAAGAAGAAGAAGAAGAAGAAGAAGAAGAAGACGGTGAAGAAGACGAAGAAAACGAAATTGGACGATATAAAGAATATTACACAGTACACCACAAAAAACAGCATTTTTTAGATTTAATGGATGACGAGAAAAATTAACATATAAAATGTAAACGTTTTTAGTTTGAACACCACATTTACCATTTGTGTTTTTGTTCTGTTTTAAGCGACGAAATTTCTATCCTTTGCTTTTGTTTCAAATAACTGTAACAAAAATTCCAACAATTAAATAAACTGTACCAAATTTCCTGTTTTTTGTATGGCATCCTACAGTAAGAAGAAAACGGGAATGACTTGGTAAACTTGAAATGATGATAATGATAAATAATAAATTATTATCTATTTTAAAAGCAAGAAACTTGTAAACGTATTAAAAAAAATAACAAAATGTAGATAGCGATTTAATTGAAAACGTCATCTTAATGGCTGAAATAGTTAGATGTTAGCTATTAGTGCGAGAAATCAGAGTTCAAACACGGGTTAAAGCGACGATTTTGAAGACCGATTTTAAAGGTGGACAAGCCGCGTCAAAGAAAGAAAAAGAAAAAGAACTATCAAATAAAAAAACAAAGAAAAATAGATAGATAGATAGATAGATAGATAAGAACAGACTGCGATAGATAGATAGATAGATAGATAGATAGATAGATAGATAGATAGATAGATAGATAGATAGATAGATAGATAGATAAGAACAGACTGCGATAGATAGATAGATAGATAGATAGATAGATAGATAGATAGATAGATAGATAGATAGATGAGGACAGACTGGAATAGATAGATAGATAGATAGATAGATAGATAGATAGATAAGAACAGACTGGGATAGATAAATAGATAGATAGATAGATAGATAGATAGATAGATAGATAGATAGATAATGAACAGGCTGAGATAGATAGATAGATAGATAGATGAGGACAGACTGGGATAGATAGATAGATAGATAGATAGATAGATAATGAACAGGCTGAGATAGATAGATAGATTGATAGATAGATAGATAGATAGATAGATAGATAGATAGATAGATAGATAGATAGATAGATAAGAACAGAGTGCGATAGATAGATAGATAGATAGATAGATAGATGAGGACAGACTGGGATAGATAGATAGATAGATAGATAGATAGATAGATAGATAGATAGATAGATAGATAGATAGATAGATAGATAGATAGATAGATAAGAACAGACTGGGATAGATAAATAGATAGATAGATAGATAGATAATGAACAGGCTGAGATAGATAGATAGATAGATAGAGAGATAGATAGATAGATAGATAGATAGATAGATAGATAGATAGATAGATAGATAGATAGATAGATAAGAATAGACAGAGATAGATAGATAGATAGATAGACAGACAGACAGACAGACAGACAGACAGAAAGACAAAAGTAAAGATCGATTTAAAGAAGAAAATATGAATTGATGACAGGGAAAGATGTCCGCACAACACCAAGGTAAAAAAGAAAGAAAGAAAAGAAAGAATGGAAATCGAAGGAAAAGAAACAAGAAATGAATAGAAATAACAGAGTGAATAAAATAAAACTGAGAAGAAAGAAAATAGAATGAAGGAAGAAGGTTGAAGAAAACCACCACCTCGATCATGGTGAAAGTGAAAGAAAGATATTTTTAAAAAAGAAGAAATAAAGAATAATAAAAAAAAGAACCAGAGGAAAGAAAGAAAAAAAAATAGAATGAACGAAGAAGTTAAAGAAGATTACTAAAACCACGATAATGGCGAAAGAAACAAAATAAATGGAAAGAAAGAAAAAAAATCAAAGAACCAAGTTAGAAATGAAGATGATAATGTCTGCGATCATAGTGAAATAAATGAAGAAAAAAGAAAAGAAAGTAAACAAGGAAAGAAAGAAAATCTATAAAGAAAAAGAAAAGAAAAAGAAAAATTACATTTCCCTCTTTTACAATTAAATCGCGAGTTTTAGAATTTGCTGAAGAAGATCTCGGAAGAAACACTTCTGTTGGAATCGAACTGGAAATCATGAACAATTTACTTTTTTTTTTTTTTAGAACTAATTTTTTGTTCTTGTTAAAATTGGCAGCCCATTACGGAAAATCACCTTTCGTCTAGGGAGGGGTACGTCTGGAAGAAACCAAAGTTATGGATGAAAAAACGGTTCGCTGTACTTCTTCCTACTTCTGATTTTATTATTCATCTTCGTCTTTTTAATTGAAACGTCATACGAATTCATGGGTCACAGAAAGAATGAGGTTCGCGTGTAGATGAATCGGGAATTGCTGACTCGGCTGGCAAAAAGAAGGGAAGTTAAAATAAAGGCAAGTGGGAATTATGCTGAAACAAAGTTTTAAATTCTTGAAGGTAAATTCGTGAATTCGAGAAATAGATCAACATAAGGATTTGGAAAGAATACACATTTTTACACTATTTTTCACCCAATGCAAGGCTCAAGAACCACTCAAGATAGATAATGACTGCCAAATCCTCTGCACACTTGTCTGCACATTAGGGAAATCTTTGAAGCATCCGGTGTCAACAGTCCATTGTAGCAAGTTGTTTAGAAACCTTAAGATAGTTTCAGAAACTAGGAGTATGTGTCCCAATTTAAAAACTTATACAAAGAAACATTGGTCATCTCTTAAATACTTGTAAAGATAATATTTTGACTTGAAAGACATTTTTTTTAAATTTCTATCAAAATCATATTGTGATGATATAAATTTCAGGTTGATATAGATTTCAGGTTGATAAACCAACTCCAGGAAATAAGAAAGTATCTTTAAACAAATACATTGAACCAATAGCTTCATCCACCGCAAGGTAAGTTGGTTCCCTGTGTCGCGCCAAAAACGTTTTTCTCGCCCGAGTCCATCTTTCAAATCTATAAATCAACCATTCGGCCTTGCATGGGATACTGCTGCCATATATAGTCTGGAACCCCTGCTGTTCGTCGTGTCCTTGACAAAATCCTGAGATGGATATGGAATGTACTTGGCCCTGATCTGGTATCTCGTTTACAGTCGCTCTCTCACAGACGTGCCGTCGCTTTCCTGTCTTTTCTACAAATAATTTCACGGTAACTGCTACGACGAGCTACTTTCGCTAGTTTCCAGACGGCATGAATTTAAACTTGCCTCTAGATAGATGATGACTGTCAAATCCTCTGCATCCTTGTCTGCACATTAGGGAAATCTTAGAAGCATACTGTGCCAACAGTCCATTGTAACAATTTGTTTGGAAACCTTAAGATAGTTTCAGAAACTAGGAGTATGTGTCCCAATTTAAAAACGTATAGGAAAACACATTGGTTAGCGCTTGAATACTTGTAAAGATAATATTTTGACTTGAAAGACATTTTTTTTTAATTTCTATCAAAATAATATTGTGATGATATAAATTTCAGGTTGATAAACCAACTCCAGGAAATAAGAAAGTCTCTTTAAACAAATACATTGAATCAATAGCTTCATCCACCGCAAGGTAAATTGGTTCCCTGTGCCACGCCAAAAACGTTTTTCTCGCCCGAGTCCATCTTTCAAATCTATAAATCAACCATTGGCCCTTGCATGGGATACTGCTGACATATATGGAGTGGAGCCCCCGCTATTCGTCTTAAGGTCCTCGACAAAATCCAGAGACGGATATACAATGTGGTTGGCCCTGATCTGTTATCTCGTTTACAGTCGCTCTCTCACACACGTGTCGTCGCCCCCCTCTGTTTTTTTTTTTTACAAATACTTTCACGGTAACTGCTCCGACGAGCTACTTTCGCTGGTTCCCAGACTGCATGAATTCAAACGTGCTAATAGGCCGGCATTATTGTCCCACCCTTTCACTGTCGAAACGGTTAAATGTGGCCGTCTCTTCTACTCCAATAGCTTCGTGTCTCGCACCTCCCATTTGTGGAATTCCCTTCCTATTACTTGTTTCCGTGATAGATATCATCTCTAACTAATTAATGTAATGTCAATCGACATCTCCAGATGCTTGATCTAACCCTGGCTTTCTCTTCATCTTTCCTCTATCATGCAACTTTACTCTCACTCCCGCTCTCTGTAACCCCTTGTGTGCTAGTGGCATCATGCCTTGCTTGGAGTGAAATGCTTTAAAAAAAGCTGCCTGTCTATAAGTCTTTCCAACCCTGATTTTGGGATGCAACATCCTCTTCCAAAAGGTATTGTAATTATTTATATTATTTATATTATTTACATTGTTTGGACTATTATCCTCATCTTTATTGCCATATTCACGATGTTTCGGCCGTTTTACATTCCGGCCTTCTTCACCTAATTTCGAACTGAACCCTTTATTTCGTCCACCGCTGTTCGTCTTAAGGCCCTCGACAAAATCCAGAGACGGATATACAATGTGGTTGGCCCTGATCTGGTATCTCGTTTACAGTCGCTCTCTCACAGACGTGCCGCCGCCTCCTGTCTTTTCTACAAATACTTTCACGGTAACTGCTCCGACGAAGTACTTTTGCTAGTTCCCAAACTGTATGAATTTAAACGTGCTACTGGGTTGGCATATCAGTCCCACCCTTTCAATGTCGAAACAGTTAAATCTTCTAGTCCAACAGCTTCATGTCTCGCACTTCACATCTGTGGAATTCCGTTCCTCTTGGTATCTGTCTATATTTCTGAGATGAGGTATTATGTACACTATTTACATTATTCGGACTATTGTCCTCATCTTTGTCGCCATATTTATTACAACGTTTCGGCCATTGTACACTCCGGCCTTCTGCCGGTGGTTGGAATGACGAACTGAACCCTTTATTTCACTCACTTGGAGTAGACTGTACTAGTTCCACGTGCCATGTTTAATGAATGTCAGTTATCTCCTGTTAATTCCCCTCTCCAAGAGTGTGAGTTCAATACCTGGTTAAGGCGGTGAGAGAACGGAAAAGTCGTGAATATAGCAACAGAGACGAGGACAACAGTTCGAAAAATGTAAATAGTGTAAATATTTACAATACCTCATCTCAGAAATATAGACAGATCCGGAAGAAGGCCGGAGCGTACAACAGCCGAAACGTCGTGAATATGGCAACAGAGATGAGAACAATAGTCCGAACAATGTAAATTGTGTAAATAATTACAATACCTCATTTCTGAAATATAGACATATAATAAACTTTGTTGTCATTTTAAAACACTCTTACATATTATTATTTCAGTGCCTTCGTCTTCTTCATCTAGGTATTCTGGACCTCATATCCTCCAAGGGTTCTGCAGTAAAATCTTATGATTAGTCACGATTTTATCTTTTAGTTTTACTGGGAATAAAAATGAATTAGTCGTTGTTATTAGTTTGTTTGCAGTAAAATATTATACTTTAAAATATAATATTTATTGGAACATATTAATAAGATATCGCGGAAAGGTAGAGTTTTGTCTATTTCAAGTTCAGGTGCGAATTCGATGGTAGGTTCTACGTTATTATGTTTCTTTATAATCTCTGGCAGATTTTCATTGTGACAATATATTAAAAGAATGTTATGTGACTCATGTATATTATTATCTATTTATTTATATATAGTATACTTTTGTTAGATATAGTATACTTTAGTTATATATAGTATACTTTTGTTATATATAGTATACTTTTGTTATGTGTAGTATACTTTTGTTATATATAGTACCTTTTGTTATATGTAGTACCTTTTGTTATATATAGTATACTTTTGCTATATATAGTATACTTTTGTTATATATAGTATACTTTTGTTATATGTAGTCTACTTTTGTTATGTGTAGTATACTTTTGTTATATATAGTATATTTTTGTTATATATAGTATACTTTTGTTATATATAGTATACTTTTGTTATATGTAGTCTACTTTTGTTATGTGTAGTATACTTTTGTTATATATAGTATACTTTTGTTATATGTAGTATACTTTTGTTATATATAGTATACTTTTGTTATATGTAGTATACTTTTGTTATATATAGTATATTTTTGTTATGTGTAGTATACTTTAATTATATATAATACCTTTTGTTATATATAGTATACTTTTGTTATATATAGTATACTTTTGTTATATGTAGTATACTTTTGTTATATATAGTATACTTTTGTTATATGTAGTATAATTTGGTTATATATAGTATACTTTTGTTATATGTAGTATACTTTTGTTATTTGTAGTATACTTTTGTTATATATAGTATATTTTTGTTATATATAGTATACTTTTGTTATATATAGTATACTTTTGTTATATGTAGTATACTTTTGTTATATATAGTATATTTTTGTTATATGTAGTACACTCTTGTTATTTGTAGTATACTTTTGTTATATATAGTATACTTTTGTTATATATAGTATACTTTTGTTATATGTAGTATACTTTTGTTATATGTAGTATACTTTTGTTATATATAGTATACTTTTGTTATTTGTAGTATACTTTTGTTATATATAGTATACTTTTGTTATATATAGTATACTTTTGTTATATGTAGTATACTTTTGTTATATATAGTATACTTTTGTTATTTTAGTATACTTTGGTTATATATGATATTTGACTATATAATTTTTAATCTGGTTTTATGTAACAAAGAAGAAACTCAAGAATACATTTTGTATTTTACAAGAATTTAAATCTTTTTAATTAGTAATTTATTCTGTTTTTTTAAACAAATTATTTGGAATATTTCTTCGAAACAAAATTTATAATTTCTATTCGTTTTGTAAGGATGTGCCTTTTATTATTTTCTATTTAATATTAATGGTATATTTTTCTGTTTGTAATATTAATCATTTTTACTTCATGAAATATTAATAATATATTTTATTTTATTTTTAGCAATCCTTATAATATTTTTTACTTTCTGTAAATTTAATTATATATTTTTCTATTTGTCATATTAATATTTTT
This sequence comes from Acanthosepion esculentum, assembly GCA_964036315.1. Lineage (NCBI taxonomy): Eukaryota > Metazoa > Mollusca > Cephalopoda > Sepiida > Sepiidae > Acanthosepion > Acanthosepion esculentum. The sequence continues at coordinate 51,870,909 of OZ038516.1, read as the reverse complement.
ACTTTATGTAATGTTAATAATATATTTTATTTTAATTTTGGCAATAATAATATTTTTTTTACTTTGTGTAATGTTAATAAGTCTTTTTCTTTTTCTTATATTAATAATATAGTTTTTCTCTTTGCAATATTAATATTTATTCTTTTTATCATATTAATAATATTCTTTTCTTTTTGCAATATTAATATTTTTTGCAATAATAATATATTTTTATTTTGTAATAATAATATACTTTTTCCTTTTCTAACCATATGCTAGGAGCCATGTGATTTGGATATCTTTTACCCTCAAATAATAAATAAAAATAATACTATTTTCCATAGTTTTATTCCTGTAGCTCTTATTTACTAATGCCATTTGTTAATGTAGCCTTATACATTATTGTGTCTATTAGACATTTATCATCTAAAGGGCATTTGCTTTATTTCTACAATTACATGAAACATAATTATTATATGTATTTTTATTCATATTCATATTATTGTTCTTAACAACGCTTAAAGAAGTGCGCGATTTAAGAAAAGAAAATCATCAATACTCAACAATATTTCAACAGTATGTTTGCCTTGTTCATCTTATGTTTAAATATTCAATGCAAATATAAAAATATAAAAAAACCTACAAAAAAGTACCTACGTCGGTTTTCTTGAGAAAAACAGTTGTACTGATAATCAACACGACAAAACGAATGACGCACAGCCAGAGTGAAGGGAATGCAACTTAAATGTGTGCAACATGATGGGGGACGCTCTCATCTTTGATTTTCTCCGTTAGTCGGTTACTTACTAAGAGCAATTAATCAAACCACTTAGTATAAATTCTGTGAAGTTCTCCACTCATTCTATACATTCTTCCAAGGCAGGAAGTTAGTAAATTGAATATGTAACAATCCTCATTACGTTTTAAGGGTGGAATAATAATATTATTTTAAATAAAATTAAAAAGATTAAGAATAAATACCATATAATAATCGTGTTTTCCCCTTCCTGCGTTATTTTGGCCGACCGTTACGCACTGTCAACGCCTCATAGATAATGAACTATTCCGTTTTGACCGCGTCGAAATACAAAAGACATAGCGGAGACGCTACTTGATTTCAGTGAAAAAAAGAAAGAAAGAAAGAAGTGTTTGACGCCTCCTGTTAATATCTTATAAATAAAGGACTATTCCGTTTTGATCGCGTGAGACGACAAAATATATATGAAAGACGCTACTTGGTTTCAGTGGGGAAATGGAATAAACAAGGAAATATAGAAGAGTTTAAAGTTTGTTTCTGTGAACTGGAAAAAATTTTCCAGTTTCAAATCTTTTCATTTGTACCCTCTTACATCTTAAAATAACGTCAAGCAGTCATATTTATGGTTTTTATTGCAATGTTTTATTAAAGTTGTTAAGCAAACATATTTAAAGATGCGATAGGGTAATTTCTACGGATATCTTATTGAACTGGAACGTGCTGTGGGCTTATTCAATGATTAACTTAAGAATTAAGATTCAATAGAAATTTCAAATAAAAAACCGTGAAATTTTCGTAGGTTAAAACTATTGATCAGTATCAGTATTATTATTAGTAGTAGTAGTAGTATTAGTATTAGTATTAGTAGTAGTAGTAGTAGTAACTGTTGTAGTAGTAGTAGAAATTAAATTAATAAATTTTATTTGTTATATTTCTTTATTCTCTTTCAATATCGGTATGACGATAAACTACATCCGCGTCCAGGGTAAGACGATAAACTACATCCGCGTCCTGGGTAAGACGATAAACTACATCCGCGTCCTGGGTATGACGATAAACTTCATCCGCGTCCTGGGTATGACGATAAACTACATCCGCATCCTGGGTGTGACGATAAACTACATCCGCGTCCTGGGTATGACTATAAACTACGTCCAACAGCAAGGCTTCTGATCAGGTAGTTTTGAGGAGCGTGAAACCACCTCTTAATAGCTGATGTTCCCAGGTTCACCCTGACCCGGGGTGGCAGCACCTGTTAGGGTCCCAGCTATGGGTAAATAGTTAACACCCAGACTACGTCCTGGGTATGACGATAAACTACATCCGCGTCCTCGCTATGATGATAAACTACATACGCGTCCTCGCTATGATGATAAACTACGTCCGACAGCAAGGCCTCTAATAATACGTTTTTGAAAAAATAATGTTGCCAGCAGTACGGTTTTGAAAAAATAATCTTGCCAGCAGTACGTTTTTGAGGAAAAAAATATTAACAGAAATAGATTTTTGACAAAACAAAAATATTACCAGGAAAAAAAAAGTTGTCGGCCCTAAATGACCCATTGCGGTTGATATACCATAAAACAAAACAAACCAAACCAAACCAATCTTTCAATATCATCCAAACAGCTATACAATTCCATTTTATTATTTTAAATACTTTCCTGTTTTAGGCAAATGTTTACAAGACCCAAAGAGTGTGAGTTCAATACCCGGTTAAGGCAGTGAAGAACTTGGAGAGAGGAATTACCAGGAGATAACTGATAACTGATATCCATTAAACATGGCACGTGGAACTAGAACAGTCTACCCCAGTGAGCGAAATAAAGGGTTCAGTTCGACATTCCAACCACCTGAAGAAGGCCGAAGCGTACGACGGCTGAAACGTTGTAATAATAAATATAGCGACAAAGATGAGGACAATAGTCCGAATAATGTAAATAGTGAAAATGTTTATATATTAAAGAATATTTCCCCTTTTTTTTGTTTCATTATTATACAGATAATTAAATTTTAGTTTGATATTAAACTAGGTACATTAATTAATTCGCTGAGAAAAGGCCCCAAACTTAATAAAAACGTTTTATCGTCAAAATATTTGTTTTTATTAAGAGAAAGAACCAAAGTATTTTTTTAAATTATTAAATTTAAATTTAAATTTTTAAAGATTTTTTATTCCTTTCTAACACGTCCGAAATTTTGTGTCAGAAATCTTGTGTTTTGTGTGTGTGCTTGTGTGCCTGTGTGTCGACGGTGTAATAGACATTTTCGTGCCTCTGCTTCCAGTGAAAAACACATCAATTTTGAAATTCATTATTTACATTATTCGGACTATTGTCCTCATCTTTGTCACCATATTTATTACAACGTTTCGGTCGTTGTGCGCTCCGGCCTTCTTCGGGTGGTTGGAATGTCGAATTGAACCCTTTATTTCGCTCACTGGGGTAGACTGTTCTATTTCCACGTGCCTCAAGGACACATAGCACAGTGGATAAAGGTGTTAGTTAGATCCAGTGACAGGAACCAACGAGTGTGAGTTCAATACCCGGCTAAGGCAGTGGAGAACTTTCAGAGGGAAATTAATATGAGATAACTGATAACTGACATCCATTAAACATGGCACGTTAGAAACCCTTATCTTGCAGATTATCAATTGTCAAAGTATAGTTAAAAATGACCAACAATATATATTTATAGTAAAATGACCAACAATGCATATTTAAAATGAAATGACCAACAATACATTTTAAAAGTGAAATGACCAGCAAGGCATTTTATAGTAAAATGACCAACAATACATTTTTAAAGTAAAATGACCGGCAATACATTTTATAGTAAAATACCCAAGAATATATTTTATAGTAAAATGACCAACAATACATTTTAAAGTAAAATGACCAGCAATACATTTTATAGTAAATTGACCAACAATACATTTTATAGTAAAATAACCAACAATACATTTTAAAGTAAAATGACCAACAATACATTTTATAGTAAAATGACCAACAATACATTTTTAAAGTGAAATGACCAGCAACATTTTTTATAGTAAAATGACTAGCAATATATGTTATAGTAAAATGACCAATAATACATTTTTAAAGTGAAATGACCAGCAATACATTTCATAATAAAATGACCAATAATACATTTTTAAAGTGAAATTACCAGCAATACATTTTACTGTAGCTGACGCCATAAATTGTGTTAAAATATTTATATTTACGCATTAAATAACACATAGAGGTTGATATGGCGCCAAACAAAATCAACCAAGCAAGCAAGCAACACCCCTGGTCAAAAGCTTAATATCTTCTACGGCTAATTTCATTTGCCTTGGCTCGCAACGAAAGACCACGTCTTTGAAGTTCAACAATCCCGCCATGTTCTACTTCGTTAAAATTTTACCCTCAGCCATTTTAAAATCTGAAATTTAATACTGGAAATGAGCTACGTAGATGTCTACACACCTGAAGCTATGAGCAGACTGACTAGTCCTAAAAGTTTTGTACAGTAATTTGTTTTTTCACACATGGTCTTATCTTTATGACCAACCAAAAAAATCCTTTTTTCAATGTTTGTTTAAATTAATCAATTAAATGTTTAAAATTTTCACTTGTTTGTTGATAAACTAGATTTTCTAATTAAATGTAAATGTTTCGCAAATATATTTTGATTAAAGTAACAGTATTTTATATTTTTTAAAACCCTTTTGTATTTGGTCTTAAGATTTTGACCAGGGGTGTATATTTACTTGAAGCCATAAAATTGTCTTCAAAATATTTAGATTCCTGCATTAAATAATCCATAGAGGCGTTGATATGCCGTTAAAAAGGCGAACAAACAAACAAACAACAAGAAAGAACACTTTCATGACATTAGTTAATATAATATCATACAATTTCTTAAAGAAATCAAACCGTATTCACAAAAATAACTTCAAGAAAACTACAAGATAAAACCATGTCACCGTATTTAGTAATTATGTCCACACAAGCAGGTATATGCAGCAAAGCTAAGTATCACCTACCATGTATTCAACTGTGAAAGCAGAATAACATATATTTTTTATTACTTGAAAGCTCCCAAGAAAATTAAATTCCGTATTAAATGACCCATAACGAGTCGATATGCCGTTAAATAAATGAATTAATAAAGCTTATGTGACGGACAGAAGATTTGTTTTTACCGTAGATCTTATTAGGCACAATAAGAAATTAGCAAGAATAACCAATAATAAAATAAAACAATGATAACTATAGCCTGGAATAAAATTTATGTGACGGATAGGAGAGTCTTTCTTATCGTAGATCCTATTAGATACAATAAGAGACTAAAACAGTAACGAGTAATAAAACGAACCAATTATCATAATACTAGTGTATTCGTGCCGTGAAAATTGATGGCAAGAAGAAATCTATTAGTAGTCATATAAGAAATCTATGACTAACCCCCAAAATCATTTTTTAAATGTTTGTTTTAATTAATCAATTAAAAGGTTAAATTTTTCACTTGTTTGTTGATAAACTAGATTTTCTAATTAAATGTAAATGTTTCGAAAATATATTTTGATTAAAGTAACAGTATTTTATTTTTTTAAAAACCATTTTGTATTTGGTCTTAAGATTTTTACCAGGGGCGTATATTTAGTTGAAGCCATAAAATTGTCTTCAAAATATTTAGATTCCTGCATTAAATAACCCATAGAGGCGTTGATATGCCGTTAAAAAAGCAAACAAACAAACAACCAACAAGAAAGAACACTTTCATGACATTATTTAATATATCATACAATTTCTTAAAGAAATCAAACTGTATTAATAATAAAAATAAAAAATAATATGTATTCGGTACCTCGGTGGTCTAATGGTTAGAAATGGTTTTATATACTCATTGGGTATCTTTTTAATTTGTTGTTTTAACCCCCCACACACACATACGGCGATTTGTACATATGGGGACTATTTAGGTTTTTTCATTGAGACCAAGAGGTATTATGGTGGATGTAGTAAGAAAGGTTAGTAAGAATATGTTGTTTTGGTGTTAGGAATATTGTTTATATGTTTGAGTCAGTGCTTGTGGGTAGCTAAGTTTAAAATTAAGACAGATGAAGACCGTCCTTTTCCCCATCCCCTTTTTTAGGCCTTGTGCCACATTTTCTGTATTTTTGGCAGAAATAAATATCGTAATGGTTAGCAAACTTGTCTCGCTTAAACACTTAGGAATAAATAGAGAGCTCGATCCTCACTGGGTGCCTCCCCACTTTCGGTCTTGTGCCACATCTAAGCTACGTTTGGAAAATCTCTATAAGTAATATGTATTATATTGTAAGTAATTTTCTTTCATACCAAGTACGATTTTGCAATTTAAAATAGTTGTTGTTAACGTTAATAATTAAAGAGTGTACAATTTATAAACACCTAAGGAAAGATATATGTATATTATCCTAGAAAATGTTTACATATTTACAACCAAAATTATGTTTACTGCAAAAATTCCCAAAGCACAATATTTTTTGTGTAATATTTGGAACGTCAGTTCGTAGATTCGATCTGTAATTTCAGTGTTTGCTTATTTCTCGTCTTACTAAGAGAGCAACATATCATCAGATATTTTTGATTAAGTTATTCTTCCTCAAGCTATTACCAAATTCCATAAGATCTGCTCTGAATCGTAACATAAAATCTGCATTAAAACTATCCAATTACTTAATTTTAATCGCTATCATAAATAATATGAATGAAGGATGTAATGTGAATAATAAAAAAACTCTTTTGATGACTAATGAATTATTACAATAATTTTTCCCTCACTCTTTTTTAATTTTAATTTTTAAAGTTTAAAATGAATTTCTAAAAATGAACAAAGCATTATTGATGATATATGTGGCGTATTATATATATATATATATATATATATATATATATATATATATATATATATATATATATATATATATGTATATATATATATATATATATATGTATATATATATATATATATATATGTATATATATATATATATATATATATAAATATGTGTGTGTGTATGTATGTATATGT
>OZ038516.1:51851607-51856607 GCA_964036315.1 Acanthosepion esculentum | reverse complement strand
TACACCTACACACGCATGCGCACACATTGCACTTGAAATTGTTTCTATCTTTCCCTATTACCCCTATTATTTATTTGGCTATTTTTTTCCACTAATACTCAGAAAATACAAGGCACAAGAGCCACTCGATGTAGAGGCTTGCAGAATAAGATGTGACTGTTTTTTTTTTTTTTTGTTTTTTGTTTTTTTAATCATTTCACTCAAAGGAAGGCAATAATGCCACACAGACGTAAGGGGGTACTAGGAGTGAAAGATAATGAGAAATATTTCGGGGAAAGAGATCGAAAGCCAATCCTAAACAGGAAGTAAAGGCCAAACCTCTACTCCTGTTCAAAAGACCCGGGAGGAGTACGAACCGGATAAGACAGGGTTTAGGACAGATAAAACACCTCGACTCGAGGCAAGGCCATAAATAAAAAAGACGCCGTCTGACTGGCATAAGCTAAGACCACTCTGGGCATAGAATCCCCATTGTAACTTGATACGCATTTTTGGAAAGGGACTGGCCTGTAGATAAAAATTAATTCTTAATTCTTAGCTCTTTAAACCCACTAAATTCAACGGCCGAAACTAGCTGTTTCCATAGCAACTAATGTTCCAATGATACCGTACTTATAAACACTAGCTAACCAAAAGATAGCTTATTCCCAAATTCTCGCTTGACAAGGAAGCGGGTCCAGACACCTTAACTCTACATAACTTAAAAAATTATGTTAGGGGTCTCGGCTCTCGCTTTTGAAACATGAGAACTCTTATGTAGCGGAGGAATCATATTTTTAAAAACTAAAAATATTATTATTATATATATATATATATATATATATATATATATAGTTAACCCTAGATAGCCAGACAAACTGAACAAGGTTTCACCTTCACTGACGATCCGCTTAGGTGAAATCTTGGTAGGTTTGTCTGACTCTATATGTTTAACTGGGTCTGCTATACTTACTGTATTGAGCCCTTTATTTAGTTAGTTGCGTACTCGTATCGGGTTTTTTTTTCTTTGGGCTTTGGACCTGCATGCTGAACTATTGTTTTCGACAGGCGTTCATGTTCTCGGCTCTTTCTTTTTTTAAAACCTTTTTTTTTTCTTCGATATTGATTTGATTTTTTCAAATCAAGAAACCGAAGGTTTTCCGAAACGAGTATTATACTTATAAGATTACTACTAATAATATTATATATATATATATATATATATATATATATATATATATATATATATATATATATATATATATATATATATATGGAGCTACTAGGAGTAAATGGTAGAGATGACTTTATAAAAACCGGAAACCCAATCCTAAACAGGAAACATGGGATAAACCTCTACTCCAATTCAAAAAACCGTAGAGGACTCTGAACCGGGCGATAGGCAAACCTATCTACTCCTATTAAATATGAATGTAAAGAAAGCGAAGAGAGTTGGAGGTGAAGATTGCGTGGTTATATAGAATGTAAATACACTGTGAATTATTTTACTACAAAAAGTATTGTAAATTGAGAAACAGATGTATCAAATTTCAGGAATTAATTCATCTATTCACCCGACATGCAGATGTCCCAGTGTTGATAGCAGACGCGAAAAGGAAACTACTGCAGAATGTAGTGAAGGAAGGAAAGAAGAAAGGACTAAACATCAATTGCAAGAAAACAAAATGCTTGGTTGTTAACAAAAGGATCTGACCAACATGCAATTTATAAATCGGACTTACCAAAATCAAACAAGTACAAATTGTTCTAACAGAAACGGAAAAATGTGACACCGAAATCCGAAGACGAATAGCCAAAGATGCATTCCAAAAGCTAAGCAAAGTATAAAGAAACAGAAAAATTCGTAAGAAACAAAGAAAGGAGTAATATTACGTAATACCAGTCCTCCTGTATGGCAGTGAATGCTAAACAATCTCATCAAAGATGGAGATAAGACTTGCGGTAACAGAAAGGCGGTTCTACAGAAGGATGCTGGGGATACCATGGACCGGACATGTGAGCAAAGACTAGGTTTTAGAGAAAATGGAAACAATAAGGAAACTTATACTTAACATCAGGAAGAGACAGTTGAAATTTCTACAGAAGGAAGCTGAGGATACCATGGACCGAATATATGAGTAACGACAAAGTCTTCGAGAAAATGGAAACAAAATGAAAACTTATACTTAACATCAAGAAGAGACAGTTGAAACTTCTACAGAAGGATGCTGAGGATACCGTGGATCGAACATAGGAGCAACAACAAAGTTTCAGAGAAAATGTAAAGAAAAATATACTTAAAATCAGGAAGAGACAGTTGAACCTTCTAGGGCACATGATGAGGAAAGAGGGCTTGGAAAATCTGATATTCACAAGACAATTTGAAGGCAAGAGGGCGAGAAGAAAACAACACATAACATACTTGATTAAACTGATGTCGGAAAAAAGTTTTAGAAGAAATATTACAAAGAGAAGTTTATTAAGAGCTACAAAGGACAGCAAATTTTGGAAAGCCATGATTGCCTACAGCTTGGAGAGACACGGCACAGAAGAAGAATGGCAAAATAAATCTATTATATGAAAATGTAAATACACTAAGAATTATTTTACTATAGGAAAGCATTGCAAATTTAGAAAAAGGATTGTGTGAAGCCAGGAATTAATGCAAGAGTTAATAGTAGCGTAATGCTATAATAATAATAATAATAATAATAATAATAATAATAATAATAACACCCTGACCCGGTTACGGAGATAGGACCTGTTACAATTCTATGGGACTACACAATATACACTGACAGAACAATCAAAGCCAACCGCCCAGACATTGTTATTAAAGACCACAAACAAAATAAGTGCCTCCTTATTGATATGGCAGTCCCTGCAGACTGCAATGTGTCTTTGAAGATATTCGAAAAACTGTCAAAATACAAGGACCTTGAAATCGAAATCTCAAAAATGTGGCACATGGGAACATCAACAATTCCTGTTGTAGTTGGAGCCCTTGGACTGGTTGGAAAAGATTCCAGTAGGCTGATTGAAGGGATCCCTGGAAGTCCATGCCTCAAAGAGATACAAAAAATTGTTCTGACAAGTACAGCCCACACTTTATGAAGGGCTTTATCTATGTAATTTTTTTTTTTTTTTTTTTTTTCAGTGGAAAGTGTCATGATGCCATTTCTAACCTTAGGTCCCTGGGCGGGACCCGGAAAGAAATGTGTAAACGCCAGATATCAAAGGGAATAATAATAATAATAATAATAATAATAATAATAATAATGATGATGATAGCCCAAATAATAATAATAGCCCTGTGTTAGCCCAAGATGCAGATTCTGTGATAAATATCCAGAAACCATTGATCATCTTGTATCAGGTTGCACGATATTGGCACCCACTGAATATAAAACCCGGCATGACAGAGTGGGCCAATATCTGCACTGGAAAATTTGCAACTCCTACGGGAAGGAAACTGAATGAAACTGGTACGAACACCACCCAGACCAGGTTACGGAGATAGGACCTGTTACAATTCTATGGGACTAAACAATACACACTGACTGAACAATCAAAGCCAACCGCCCAGACATTGTTATTAAAGACCACAAACAAAATAAGTGCCTCCTTATTGATATGGCAGTCCCTGCAGACTGCAATGTATCTTTGAAGATATTCGAAAAGCTGTCAAAATACAAGGACCTTGAAATAAATATCTCAAAAATGTGGCACATGGGAACATCAACAATCTCTGTTGTAGTTGGAGCCCTTGGACTTGTTGGAAAAGATTCCAGTAGGCTGATTGAAGGGATCCCTGGAAGTCCATGCCTCAAAGAGATACAAAAAATTGTTCTGACAAGTACAGCCCACACTTTACGAAGGGCTTTATCTATGTAATAATTTTTTTTTTTTTTTGCAGTGGAGTCATGATACCATTTCTAACCTTAGGTCCCTGGACGGGACGCGGGCGCGGAAAGAAATGTGTAAAGAAAATAATAATAATAATAATAATAATAATAATAATAATAATAATAATAATAATAATAATAATCAAACAAAATTATCGACGTAACTCTTCTAATATTTTTCAGTAGTGACGAGATGAGTGCCATTTAAGAAAAGATAAAGAAGAAAACTACATTGTTTGACAATGTTAAACAATATTTCAACAAACATGTCTGCCTAAACAAGAAATGTTTAAACGATTTTTTTTCAAGTATAAGAACATATAAATCTAGAACAGATTATAAGTTTTATACAAACATTGCTTGTCTTGTAATGAAAAAAAAATGGCTGTACTGGGAATGAAAATATTTTTTTTTTTTTCCCAGAAAAAAATATTGTTTAAATATCATTTGAAGAATTGAGACATGACTGCCGAAATATTGTTTATCGTTGTCAAACATTGTAGAGTTTTCCTTTCTTTATCTTTGCTTAAATCGCGCTCTCCTCTGGACTGGTTTAATAATAATAATAATAATAATAATAATAATAGAAGAAGAAGAAGAAGAAGAAGAAGAAGAAGAAGAAGAAGAAGAAGAAGAAGAAGAAGAAGAAGGGGAGGAGGAGAAGAAGAAGGGGAGGAGGGGGAGAAGAAGAAGGAGAGGAGGAGGAGGAGAAGAAGAAGAAGGGGAGGAGGAGAAGTAGAAGAAGAAGAAGAAGAAGAAGAAGAAGAAGAAGAAGAAGAAGAAGAAGAAGAAGAAGAACAACAACAACAACAACAACAACAACAACAACAAGGTGTGGAGTAGGAGAAGATAAGAAATCGCGCTCTTCTCTTAACTGGTTTAATAATATAAATAATAATAATGTATTGTTTGTTTGAGGTTTTATGCCATATCAACCACTATGGGTTATTTAATGCCAGATCCAGTATTTACTAGATGTTTCAAAAAACGTATGGCTGGCAACTGTTTCAAAAAACGTATAGCTGGCAACTGTTTCAAAAAACGTATAGCTGGCAACTGTTTCAAAAAAACGTATAGCTGGCAACTGTTTCAAAAAAACGTATAGCTGGGAACATC
>OZ038516.1:51769107-51846607 GCA_964036315.1 Acanthosepion esculentum | reverse complement strand
TGAAAGAGTTTTGAATTCAAAAAGGTAAAGCGAGAGGGAGAAGGTGGAGTTAGGGAGAGCCAAAGAGGAGTGCAAGATGGAATGAAAGAGTTTTGAATTCAAAAAGGTAAAGCGAGAGGGAGAAGGTGGAGTTAGGGAGAGCCAAAGATGAGTGCAAGATGGAATGAAAGAGTTTTGAATTCAAAAAGGTAAAGTGAGAGGGAGAAGGTGGAGTTAGGGAGAGCCAAAGAGGAGTGCAAGATGGAATGAAAGAGTTTTGAATTCAAAATGGTAAAGTCAGAGGGAGAAGGTGGAGTTAGGGAGAGCCAAAGAGGAGTGCAAGATGGAATGAAAGAGTTTTGAATTCAAAAAGGTAAAGTGAGAGGGAGAAGGTGGAGTTAGGGAGAGCCAAAGAGGAGTGCAAGATGGAATGAAAGAGTTTTGAATTAAAAAAGGTAAAGTGAGAGGTAGAAGGTGGAGTTAGGGAGAGCCAAAGAGGAGTGCAAGATGGAATGAAAGAGTTTTGAATTAAAAAAGGTAAAGTGACAGGTAGAAGGTGGAGTTAGGGAGAGCCAAAGAGGAGTGCAAGATGGAATGAAAGAGTTTTGAATTCAAAATGGTAAAGTGAGAGGGAGAAGGTGGAGTTAGGGAGAGACAAAGAGGAGTGCAAGATGGAATGAAAGAGTTTTGAATTAAAAAAGGTAAAGTGAGAGGGAGAAGGTGGAGTTAGGGAGAGCCAAAGAGGAGTGCAAGATGGAATGAAAGAGTTTTGAATTCAAAATGGTAAAGTGAGAGGGAGAAGGTGGAGTTAGGGAGAGCCAAAGAGGAGTGCAAGATGGAATGAAAGAGTTTTGAATTCAAAAAGGTAAAGCGAGAGAGAGAAGGTGGAGTTAGGGAGAGCCAAAGATAAGTGCAAGATGGAATGAAAGAGTTTTGAATTAAAAAAGGTAAAGTGAGAGGGAGAAGGTGGAGTTAGGGAGAGCCAAAGAGGAGTGCAAGATGGAATGAAAGAGTTTTGAATTCAAAAAGGTAAAGTGAGAGGGAGAAGGTGGAGTTAGGGAGAGACAAAGAGGAGTGCAAGATGGAATGAAAGAGTTTTGAATTAAAAAAGGTAAAGTGAGAGGGAGAAGGTGGAGTTAGGGAGAGCCAAAGAGTAGTGCAAGATGGAATGAAAGAGTTTTGAATTCAAAAAGGTAAAGTGAGAGGGAGAAGGTGGAGTTAGGGAGAGCCAAAGAGGAGTGCAAGATGGAATGAAAGAGTTTTGAATTAAAAAAGGTAAAGTGAGAGGGAGAAGGTGGAGTTAGGGAGAGTCAAAGAGGAGTGCAAGATGGAATGAAAGAGTTTTGAATTAAAAAAGGTAAAGTGAGAGGGAGAAGGTGGAGTTAGGGAGAGCCAAAGAGGAGTGCAAGATGGAATGAAAGAGTTTTGAATTAAAAAAGGTAAAGTGAGAGGGAGAAGGTGGAGTTAGGGAGAGACAAAGAGGAGTGCAAGATGGAATGAAAGAGTTTTGAATTCAAAAAGGTAAAGTGAGAGGGAGAAGGTGGAGTTAGGGAGAGCCAAAGAGGAGTGCAAGATGGAATGAAAGAGTTTTGAATTAAAAAAGGTAAAGTGAGAGGGAGAAGGTGGAGTTAGGGAGAGCCAAAGAGGAGTGCAAGATGGAATGAAAGAGTTTTGAATTAAAAAAGGTAAAGTGAGAGGGAGAAGGTGGAGTTAGGGAGAGCCAAAGAGGAGTGCAAGATGGAATGAAAGAGTTTTGAATTAAAAAAGGTAAAGTGAGAGGGAGAAGGTGGAGTTAGGGAGAGCCAAAGAGGAGTGCAAGATGGAATGAAAGAGTTTTGAATTAAAAAAGGTAAAGTGAGAGGGAGAAGGTGGAGTTAGGGAGAGCCAAAGAGGAGTGCAAGATGGAATGAAAGAGTTTTGAATTAAAAAAGGTAAAGTGAGAGGGAGAAGGTGGAGTTAGGGAGAGCCAAAGAGGAGTGCAAGATGGAATGAAAGAGTTTTGAATTAAAAAAGGTAAAGTGACAGGTAGAAGGTGGAGTTAGGGAGAGCCAAAGAGGAGTGCAAGATGGAATGAAAGAGTTTTGAATTCAAAATGGTAAAGTGAGAGGGAGAAGGTGGAGTTAGGGAGAGACAAAGAGGAGTGCAAGATGGAATGAAAGAGTTTTGAATTAAAAAAGGTAAAGTGAGAGGGAGAAGGTGGAGTTAGGGAGAGCCAAAGAGGAGTGCAAGATGGAATGAAAGAGTTTTGAATTCAAAATGGTAAAGTGAGAGGGAGAAGGTGGAGTTAGGGAGAGCCAAAGAGGAGTGCAAGATGGAATGAAAGAGTTTTGAATTCAAAAAGGTAAAGCGAGAGAGAGAAGGTGGAGTTAGGGAGAGCCAAAGATAAGTGCAAGATGGAATGAAAGAGTTTTGAATTAAAAAAGGTAAAGTGAGAGGGAGAAGGTGGAGTTAGGGAGAGCCAAAGAGGAGTGCAAGATGGAATGAAAGAGTTTTGAATTCAAAAAGGTAAAGTGAGAGGGAGAAGGTGGAGTTAGGGAGAGACAAAGAGGAGTGCAAGATGGAATGAAAGAGTTTTGAATTAAAAAAGGTAAAGTGAGAGGGAGAAGGTGGAGTTAGGGAGAGCCAAAGAGTAGTGCAAGATGGAATGAAAGAGTTTTGAATTCAAAAAGGTAAAGTGAGAGGGAGAAGGTGGAGTTAGGGAGAGCCAAAGAGGAGTGCAAGATGGAATGAAAGAGTTTTGAATTAAAAAAGGTAAAGTGAGAGGGAGAAGGTGGAGTTAGGGAGAGCCAAAGAGGAGTGCAAGATGGAATGAAAGAGTTTTGAATTAAAAAAGGTAAAGTGAGAGGGAGAAGGTGGAGTTAGGGAGAGCCAAAGAGGAGTGCAAGATGGAATGAAAGAGTTTTGAATTAAAAAAGGTAAAGTGAGAGGGAGAAGGTGGAGTTAGGGAGAGACAAAGAGGAGTGCAAGATGGAATGAAAGAGTTTTGAATTCAAAAAGGTAAAGTGAGAGGGAGAAGGTGGAGTTAGGGAGAGCCAAAGAGGAGTGCAAGATGGAATGAAAGAGTTTTGAATTAAAAAAGGTAAAGTGAGAGGGAGAAGGTGGAGTTAGGGAGAGCCAAAGAGGAGTGCAAGATGGAATGAAAGAGTTTTGAATTAAAAAAGGTAAAGTGAGAGGGAGAAGGTGGAGTTAGGGAGAGCCAAAGAGGAGTGCAAGATGGAATGAAAGAGTTTTGAATTAAAAAAGGTAAAGTGAGAGGGAGAAGGTGGAGTTAGGGAGAGCCAAAGAGGAGTGCAAGATGGAATGAAAGAGTTTTGAATTCAAAAAGGTAAAGTGAGAGGGAGAAGGTGGAGTTAGGGAGAGACAAAGAGGAGTGCAAGATGGAATGAAAGAGTTTTGAATTAAAAAAGGTAAAGTGAGAGGGAGAAGGTGGAGTTAGGGAGAGCCAAAGAGGAGTGCAAGATGGAATGAAAGAGTTTTGAATTAAAAAAGGTAAAGTGAGAGGGAGAAGGTGGAGTTAGGGAGAGCCAAAGAGGAGTGCAAGATGGAATGAAAGAGTTTTGAATTCAAAATGGTAAAGTGAGAGGGAGAAGGTGGAGTTAGGGAGAGCCAAAGAGGAGTGCAAGATGGAATGAAAGAGTTTTGAATTCAAAAAGGTAAAGCGAGAGGGAGAAGGTGGAGTTAGGGAGAGCCAAAGATAAGTGCAAGATGGAATGAAAGAGTTTTGAATTAAAAAAGGTAAAGTGAGAGGGAGAAGGTGGAGTTAGGGAGAGCCAAAGAGGAGTGCAAGATGGAATGAAAAAGTTTTGAATTCAAAAAGGTAAAGTGAGAGAGAGAAGGTGGAGTTAGGGAGAGACAAAGAGGAGTGCAAGATGGAATAAAAGAGTTTTGAATTAAAAAAGGTAAAGTGAGAGGGAGAAGGTGGAGTTAGGGAGAGCCAAAGAGGAGTGCAAGATGGAATGAAAGAGTTTTGAATTCAAAAAGGTAAAGTGAGAGGGAGAATGTGGAGTTAGGGAGAGACAAAGAGGAGTGCAAGATGGAATGAAAGAGTTTTGAATTAAAAAAGGTAAAGTGAGAGGGAGAAGGTGGAGTTAGGGAGAGCCAAAGAGGAGTGCAAGATGGAATGAAAGAGTTTTGAATTCAAAATGGTAAAGTGAGAGGGAGAAGGTGGAGTTAGGGAGAGCCAAAGAGGAGTGCAAGATGGAATGAAAGAGTTTTGAATTCAAAAAGGTAAAGCGAGAGGGAGAAGGTGGAGTTAGGGAGAGCCAAAGATAAGTGCAAGATGGAATGAAAGAGTTTTGAATTAAAAAAGGTAAAGTGAGAGGGAGAAGGTGGAGTTAGGGAGAGCCAAAGAGGAGTGCAAGATGGAATGAAAGAGTTTTGAATTCAAAAAGGTAAAGTGAGAGGGAGAAGGTGGAGTTAGGGAGAGCCAAAGAGGAGTGCAAGATGGAATGAAAGAGTTTTGAATTCAAAAAGGTAAAGTGAGAAGGAGAAGGTGGAGTTAGGGAGAGCCAAAGAGGAGTGCAAGATGGAATGACAGAGTTTTGAATTCAAAAAGGTAAAGTGAGAGGGAGAAGGTGGAGTTAGGGAGAGTCAAAGAGGAGTGCAAGATGGAATGAAAGAGTTTTGAATTCAAAAAGTTAAAGTGAGAGGGAGAAGGTGGAGTTAGGGAGAGCCAAAGAGGAGTGCAAGATGGAATGAAAGAGTTTTGAATTAAAAAAGGTAAAGTGAGAGGGAGAAGGTGGAATTAGGGAGAGCCAAAGATGAGTGCAAGATGGAATGAAAGAGTTTTGAATTAAAAAAGGTAAAGTGAGAGGGAGAAGGTGGCGTTAGGGAGAGCCAAAGAGGAGTGCAAGATGGAATGAATGAGTTTTGAATTCAAAAAGGTAAAGTGAGAGGGAGAAGGTGGAGTTAGGGAGAGCCAAAGAGGAGTGCAAGATGGAATGAAAGAGTTTTGAATTCAAAATGGTAAAGTGAGAGGGAGAAGGTGGAGTTAGGGAGAGCCAAAGAGGAGTGCAAGATGGAATGAAAGAGTTTTGAATTCAAAAAGGTAAAGTGAGAGGGAGAAGGTGGAGTTAGGGAGAGCCAAAGAGGAGTGCAAGATGGAATGAAAGAGTTTTGAATTCAAAAAGGTAAAGTGAGAGGGAGAAGGTGGAGTTAGGGAGAGCCAAAGAGGAGTGCAAGATGGAATGAAAGAGTTTTGAATTAAAAAAGGTAAAGTGAGAGGTAGAAGGTGGAGTAAGGGAGAGCCAAAGAGGAGTGCAAGATGGAATGAAAGAGTTTTGAATTCAAAAAGGTAAAGCGAGAGGGAGAAGGTGGAGTTAGGGAGAGCCAAAGATAAGTGCAAGATGGAATGAAAGAGTTTTGAATTAAAAAAGGTAAAGTGAGAGGGAGAAGGTGGAGTTAGGGAGAGCCAAAGAGGAGTGCAAGATGGAATGAAAGAGTTTTGAATTAAAAAAGGTAAAGCGAGAGGGAGAAGGTGAAGTTAGGGAGAGCCAAAGAGGAGTGCAAGATGGAATGAAAGAGTTTTGAATTAAAAAAGGTAAAGTGAGAGGGAGAAGGTGGAGTTAGGGAGAGCCAAAGAGGAGTGCAAGATGGAATGAAAGAGTTTTGAATTCAAAAAGGTAAAGTGAGAGGGAGAAGGTGGAGTTAGGGAGAGCCAAAGAGGAGTGCAAGATGGAATGAAAGAGTTTTGAATTCAAAAAGGTAAAGTGAGAGGGAGAAGGTGGAGTTAGGGAGAGCCAAAGAGGAGTGCAAGATGGAATGAAAGAGTTTTGAATTCAAAAAGGTAAAGTGAGAGGGAGAAGGTGGAGTTAGGGAGAGCCAAAGAGGAGTGCAAGATGGAATGAAAGAGTTTTGAATTCAAAAAGGTAAAGTGAGAGGGAGAAGGTGGAGTTAGGGAGAGCCAAAGAGGAGTGCAAGATGGAATGAAAGAGTTTTGAATTTAAAAAGTTAAAGTGAGAGGGAAAAGGTGGAGTTAGGGAGAGCCAAAGAGGAGTGCAAGATGGAATGAAAGAGTTTTGAATTAAAAAAGGTAAAGTGAGAGGTAGAAGGTGGAGTTAGGGAGAGCCAAAGAGGAGTGCAAGATGGAATGAAAGAGTTTTGAATTCAAAATGGTAAAGTGAGAGGGAGAAGGTGAAGTTAGGGAGAGCCAAAGAGGAGTGCAAGATGGAATGAAAGAGTTATGAATTCAAAAAGTTAAAGTGAGAGGGAAAAGGTGGAGTTAGGGAGAGCCAAAGAGGAGTGCAAGATGGAATGAAAGAGTTTTGAATTAAAAAAGGTAAAGTGAGAGGGAGAAGGTGGAGTTAGGGAGAGCCAAAGAGGAGTGCAAGATGGAATGAAAGAGTTTTGAATTAAAAAAGGTAAAGTGAGAGGGAGAAGGTGGAGTTAGGGAGAGCCAAAGAGGAGTGCAAGATGGAATGAAAGAGTTTTGAATTAAAAAAGGTAAAGTGAGAGGGAGAAGGTGGAGTTAGGGAGAGCCAAAGAGGAGTGCAAGATGGAATGAAAGAGTTTTGAATTAAAAAAGGTAAAGTGAGAGGGAGAAGGTGGAGTTAGGGAGAGCCAAAGAGGAGTGCAAGATGGAATGAAAGAGTTTTGAATTAAAAAAGGTAAAGTGACAGGTAGAAGGTGGAGTTAGGGAGAGCCAAAGAGGAGTGCAAGATGGAATGAAAGAGTTTTGAATTCAAAATGGTAAAGTGAGAGGGAGAAGGTGGAGTTAGGGAGAGACAAAGAGGAGTGCAAGATGGAATGAAAGAGTTTTGAATTAAAAAAGGTAAAGTGAGAGGGAGAAGGTGGAGTTAGGGAGAGCCAAAGAGGAGTGCAAGATGGAATGAAAGAGTTTTGAATTCAAAATGGTAAAGTGAGAGGGAGAAGGTGGAGTTAGGGAGAGCCAAAGAGGAGTGCAAGATGGAATGAAAGAGTTTTGAATTCAAAAAGGTAAAGCGAGAGAGAGAAGGTGGAGTTAGGGAGAGCCAAAGATAAGTGCAAGATGGAATGAAAGAGTTTTGAATTAAAAAAGGTAAAGTGAGAGGGAGAAGGTGGAGTTAGGGAGAGCCAAAGAGGAGTGCAAGATGGAATGAAAGAGTTTTGAATTCAAAAAGGTAAAGTGAGAGGGAGAAGGTGGAGTTAGGGAGAGACAAAGAGGAGTGCAAGATGGAATGAAAGAGTTTTGAATTAAAAAAGGTAAAGTGAGAGGGAGAAGGTGGAGTTAGGGAGAGCCAAAGAGTAGTGCAAGATGGAATGAAAGAGTTTTGAATTCAAAAAGGTAAAGTGAGAGGGAGAAGGTGGAGTTAGGGAGAGCCAAAGAGGAGTGCAAGATGGAATGAAAGAGTTTTGAATTAAAAAAGGTAAAGTGAGAGGGAGAAGGTGGAGTTAGGGAGAGCCAAAGAGGAGTGCAAGATGGAATGAAAGAGTTTTGAATTAAAAAAGGTAAAGTGAGAGGGAGAAGGTGGAGTTAGGGAGAGCCAAAGAGGAGTGCAAGATGGAATGAAAGAGTTTTGAATTAAAAAAGGTAAAGTGAGAGGGAGAAGGTGGAGTTAGGGAGAGACAAAGAGGAGTGCAAGATGGAATGAAAGAGTTTTGAATTCAAAAAGGTAAAGTGAGAGGGAGAAGGTGGAGTTAGGGAGAGCCAAAGAGGAGTGCAAGATGGAATGAAAGAGTTTTGAATTAAAAAAGGTAAAGTGAGAGGGAGAAGGTGGAGTTAGGGAGAGCCAAAGAGGAGTGCAAGATGGAATGAAAGAGTTTTGAATTAAAAAAGTAAAGTGAGAGGGAGAAGGTGGAGTTAGGGAGAGCCAAAGAGGAGTGCAAGATGGAATGAAAGAGTTTTGAATTAAAAAAGGTAAAGTGAGAGGGAGAAGGTGGAGTTAGGGAGAGCCAAAGAGGAGTGCAAGATGGAATGAAAGAGTTTTGAATTCAAAAAGGTAAAGTGAGAGGGAGAAGGTGGAGTTAGGGAGAGACAAAGAGGAGTGCAAGATGGAATGAAAGAGTTTTGAATTAAAAAAGGTAAAGTGAGAGGGAGAAGGTGGAGTTAGGGAGAGCCAAAGAGGAGTGCAAGATGGAATGAAAGAGTTTTGAATTAAAAAAGGTAAAGTGAGAGGGAGAAGGTGGAGTTAGGGAGAGCCAAAGAGGAGTGCAAGATGGAATGAAAGAGTTTTGAATTCAAAATGGTAAAGTGAGAGGGAGAAGGTGGAGTTAGGGAGAGCCAAAGAGGAGTGCAAGATGGAATGAAAGAGTTTTGAATTCAAAAAGGTAAAGCGAGAGGGAGAAGGTGGAGTTAGGGAGAGCCAAAGATAAGTGCAAGATGGAATGAAAGAGTTTTGAATTAAAAAAGGTAAAGTGAGAGGGAGAAGGTGGAGTTAGGGAGAGCCAAAGAGGAGTGCAAGATGGAATGAAAAAGTTTTGAATTCAAAAAGGTAAAGTGAGAGAGAGAAGGTGGAGTTAGGGAGAGACAAAGAGGAGTGCAAGATGGAATAAAAGAGTTTTGAATTAAAAAAGGTAAAGTGAGAGGGAGAAGGTGGAGTTAGGGAGAGCCAAAGAGGAGTGCAAGATGGAATGAAAGAGTTTTGAATTCAAAAAGGTAAAGTGAGAGGGAGAATGTGGAGTTAGGGAGAGACAAAGAGGAGTGCAAGATGGAATGAAAGAGTTTTGAATTAAAAAAGGTAAAGTGAGAGGGAGAAGGTGGAGTTAGGGAGAGCCAAAGAGGAGTGCAAGATGGAATGAAAGAGTTTTGAATTCAAAATGGTAAAGTGAGAGGGAGAAGGTGGAGTTAGGGAGAGCCAAAGAGGAGTGCAAGATGGAATGAAAGAGTTTTGAATTCAAAAAGGTAAAGCGAGAGGGAGAAGGTGGAGTTAGGGAGAGCCAAAGATAAGTGCAAGATGGAATGAAAGAGTTTTGAATTAAAAAAGGTAAAGTGAGAGGGAGAAGGTGGAGTTAGGGAGAGCCAAAGAGGAGTGCAAGATGGAATGAAAGAGTTTTGAATTCAAAAAGGTAAAGTGAGAGGGAGAAGGTGGAGTTAGGGAGAGCCAAAGAGGAGTGCAAGATGGAATGAAAGAGTTTTGAATTCAAAAAGGTAAAGTGAGAAGGAGAAGGTGGAGTTAGGGAGAGCCAAAGAGGAGTGCAAGATGGAATGACAGAGTTTTGAATTCAAAAAGGTAAAGTGAGAGGGAGAAGGTGGAGTTAGGGAGAGTCAAAGAGGAGTGCAAGATGGAATGAAAGAGTTTTGAATTCAAAAAGTTAAAGTGAGAGGGAGAAGGTGGAGTTAGGGAGAGCCAAAGAGGAGTGCAAGATGGAATGAAAGAGTTTTGAATTAAAAAAGGTAAAGTGAGAGGGAGAAGGTGGAATTAGGGAGAGCCAAAGATGAGTGCAAGATGGAATGAAAGAGTTTTGAATTAAAAAAGGTAAAGTGAGAGGGAGAAGGTGGCGTTAGGGAGAGCCAAAGAGGAGTGCAAGATGGAATGAATGAGTTTTGAATTCAAAAAGGTAAAGTGAGAGGGAGAAGGTGGAGTTAGGGAGAGCCAAAGAGGAGTGCAAGATGGAATGAAAGAGTTTTGAATTCAAAATGGTAAAGTGAGAGGGAGAAGGTGGAGTTAGTGAGAGCCAAAGAGGAGTGCAAGATGGAATGAAAGAGTTTTGAATTCAAAAAGGTAAAGTGAGAGGGAGAAGGTGGAGTTAGGGAGAGCCAAAGAGGAGTGCAAGATGGAATGAAAGAGTTTTGAATTCAAAAAGGTAAAGTGAGAGGGAGAAGGTGGAGTTAGGGAGAGCCAAAGAGGAGTGCAAGATGGAATGAAAGAGTTTTGAATTAAAAAAGGTAAAGTGAGAGGTAGAAGGTGGAGTAAGGGAGAGCCAAAGAGGAGTGCAAGATGGAATGAAAGAGTTTTGAATTCAAAAAGGTAAAGCGAGAGGGAGAAGGTGGAGTTAGGGAGAGCCAAAGATAAGTGCAAGATGGAATGAAAGAGTTTTGAATTAAAAAAGGTAAAGTGAGAGGGAGAAGGTGGAGTTAGGGAGAGCCAAAGAGGAGTGCAAGATGGAATGAAAGAGTTTTGAATTAAAAAAGGTAAAGCGAGAGGGAGAAGGTGAAGTTAGGGAGAGCCAAAGAGGAGTGCAAGATGGAATGAAAGAGTTTTGAATTAAAAAAGGTAAAGTGAGAGGGAGAAGGTGGAGTTAGGGAGAGCCAAAGAGGAGTGCAAGATGGAATGAAAGAGTTTTGAATTCAAAAAGGTAAAGTGAGAGGGAGAAGGTGGAGTTAGGGAGAGCCAAAGAGGAGTGCAAGATGGAATGAAAGAGTTTTGAATTCAAAAAGGTAAAGTGAGAGGGAGAAGGTGGAGTTAGGGAGAGCCAAAGAGGAGTGCAAGATGGAATGAAAGAGTTTTGAATTCAAAAAGGTAAAGTGAGAGGGAGAAGGTGGAGTTAGGGAGAGCCAAAGAGGAGTGCAAGATGGAATGAAAGAGTTTTGAATTCAAAAAGGTAAAGTGAGAGGGAGAAGGTGGAGTTAGGGAGAGCCAAAGAGGAGTGCAAGATGGAATGAAAGAGTTTTGAATTAAAAAAGGTAAAGTGAGAGGGAGAAGGTGGAATTAGGGAGAGCCAAAGATGAGTGCAAGATGGAATGAAAGAGTTTTGAATTAAAAAAGGTAAAGTGAGAGGGAGAAGGTGGAGTTAGGGAGAGCCAAAGATGAGTGCAAGATGGAATGAATGAGTTTTGAATTCAAAAAGGTAAAGTGAGAGGGAGAAGGTGGAGTTAGGGAGAGTCAAAGAGGAGTGCAAGATGGAATGAAAGAGTTTTGAATTCAAAAAGGTAAAGTGAGAGGGAGAAGGTGGAGTTAGGGAGAGCCAAAGAGGAGTGCAAGATGGAATGAAAGAGTTTTGAATTCAAAAAGGTAAAGTGAGAGGGAGAAGGTGGAGTTAGGGAGAGCCAAAGAGGAGTGCAAGATGGAATGAAAGAGTTTTGAATTAAAAAAGGTAAAGTGAGAGGGAGAAGGTGGAGTTAGGGAGAGCCAAAGATGAGTGCAAGATGGAATGAAAGAGTTTTGAATTCAAAAAGGTAAAGTGAGAGGGAGAAGGTGCAGTTAGGGAGAGCCAAAGGGGAGTGCAAGATGGAATGAAAGAGTTTTGAATTCAAAATGGTAAAGTGAGAGGGAGAAGGTGGAGTTAGGGAGAGCCAAAGAGGAGTGCAAGATGGAATGAAAGAGTTTTGAATTAAAAGGTAAAGTGAGAGGGAGAAGGTGGAGTTAGGGAGAGCCAAAGAGGAGTGCAAGATGGAATGAAAGTGTTTTGAATTAAAAAAGGTAAAGTGAGAGGTAGAAGGTGGAGTTAGGGAGAGCCAAAGAGGAGTGCAAGATGGAATGAAAGAGTTTTGAATTAAAAAAGGTAAAGTGAGAGGTAGAAGGTGGAGTTAGGGAGAGCCAAAGAGGAGTGCAAGATGGAATGAAAGAGTTTTGAATTCAAAATGGTAAAGTGAGAGGGAGAAGGTGGAGTTAGGGAGAGCCAAAGAGGAGTGCAAGATGGAATGAAAGAGTTTTGAATTAAAAAAGGTAAAGTGAGAGGGAGAAGTTGGAGTTAGGGAGAGCCAAAGAGGAGTGCAAGATGGAATGAAAGAGTTTTGAATTCAAAAAGGTAAAGCGAGAGGGAGAAGGTGGAGTTAGGGAGAGCCAAAGATAAGTGCAAGATGGAATGAAAGAGTTTTGAATTAAAAAAGGTAAAGTGATAGGGAGAAGGTGGAGTTAGGGAGAGTCAAAGAGGAGTGCAAGATGGAATGAAAGAGTTTTGAATTAAAAAAGGTAAAGCGAGAGGGAGAAGGTGAAGTTAGGGAGAGCCAAAGAGGAGTGCAAGATGGAATGAAAGAGTTTTGAATTCAAAAAGGTAAAGCGAGAGGGAGAAGGTGGAGTTAGGGAGAGCCAAAGATGAGTGCAAGATGGAATGAAAGAGTTTTGAATTCAAAAAGGTAAAGTGTGAGGGAGAAGGTGGATTTAGGGAGAGCCAAAGATGAGTGCAAGATGGAATGAAAGAGTTTTGAATTAAAAAAGGTAAAGTGAGAGGGAGAAGTTGGTGTTAGGGAGAGCCAAAGAGGAGTGCAAGATGGAATGAAAGAGTTTTGAATTCAAAAAGGTAAAGCGAGAGGGAGAAGGTGGAGTTAGGGAGAGCCAAAGAGGAGTGTAAGATGGAATGAAAGAGTTTTGAATTCAAAAAGGTAAAGTGAGAGGGAGAAGGTGGAGTTAGGGAGAGCCAAAGAGGAGTGCAAGATGGAATGAAAGAGTTTTGAATTAAAAAAGGTAAAGTGAGAGGTAGAAGGTGGAGTTAGGGAGAGCCAAAGATGAGTGCAAGATGGAATGAAATAGTTTTGAATTCAAAATGGTAAAGTGAGAGGGAGAAGGTGGAGTTAGGGAGAGCCAAAGAGGAGTGCAAGATGGAATGAAAGAGTTTTGAATTAAAAAAGGTAAAGTGAGAGGGAGAAGGTGGAGTTAGGGAGAGCCAAAGAGGAGTGCAAGATGGAATGAAAGAGTTTTGAAATCAAAAAGGTAAAGCGAGAGGGAGAAGGTGGAGTTAGGGAGAGCCAAAGATAAGTGCAAGATGGAATGAAAGAGTTTTGAATTAAAAAAGGTAAAGTGAGAGGGAGAAGGTGGAGTTAGGGAGAGTCAAAGAGGAGTGCAAGATGGAATGAAAGAGTTTTGAATTAAAAAAGGTAAAGCGAGAGGGAGAAGGTGAAGTTAGGGAGAGCCAAAGAGGAGTGCAAGATGGAATGAAAGAGTTTTGAATTCAAAAAGGTAAAGAGGGGGAGAAGGTGGAGTTAGGGAGAGCCAAAGATGAGTGCAAGATGGAATGAAATAGTTTTGAATTCAAAAAGGTAAAGTGAGAGGGAGAAGGTGGATTTAGGGAGAGCCAAAGATGAGTGCAAGATGGAATGAAAGAGTTTTGAATTAAAAAAGGTAAAGTGAGAGGGAGAAGTTGG
The DNA here is from genome assembly GCA_964036315.1 of Acanthosepion esculentum. Taxonomy (NCBI): domain Eukaryota; kingdom Metazoa; phylum Mollusca; class Cephalopoda; order Sepiida; family Sepiidae; genus Acanthosepion; species Acanthosepion esculentum. The sequence goes on along the minus strand of OZ038516.1, from coordinate 51,833,691 downwards.
TGTTAGGGAGAGCCAAAGAGGAGTGCAAGATGGAATGAAAGAGTTTTGAATTAAAAGGTAAAGTGAGAGGGAGAAGGTGGAGTTAGGGAGAGCCAAAGAGGAGTGCAAGATGGAATGAAAGTGTTTTGAATTAAAAAAGGTAAAGTGAGAGGTAGAAGGTGGAGTTAGGGAGAGCCAAAGAGGAGTGCAAGATGGAATGAAAGAGTTTTGAATTAAAAAAGGTAAAGTGAGAGGTAGAAGGTGGAGTTAGGGAGAGCCAAAGAGGAGTGCAAGATGGAATGAAAGAGTTTTGAATTCAAAATGGTAAAGTGAGAGGGAGAAGGTGGAGTTAGGGAGAGCCAAAGAGGAGTGCAAGATGGAATGAAAGAGTTTTGAATTAAAAAAGGTAAAGTGAGAGGGAGAAGGTGGAGTTAGGGAGAGCCAAAGAGGAGTGCAAGATGGAATGAAAGAGTTTTGAATTCAAAAAGGTAAAGCGAGAGGGAGAAGGTGGAGTTAGGGAGAGCCAAAGATAAGTGCAAGATGGTATGAAAGAGTTTTGAATTAAAAAAGGTAAAGTGAGAGGGAGAAGGTGGAGTTAGGGAGAGTCAAAGAGGAGTGCAAGATGGAATGAAAGAGTTTTGAATTAAAAAAGGTAAAGCGAGAGGGAGAAGGTGAAGTTAGGGAGAGCTAAAGAGGAGTGCAAGATGGAATGAAAGAGTTTTGAATTCAAAAAGGTAAAGCGAGAGGGAGAAGGTGGAGTTAGGGAGAGCCAAAGATGAGTGCAAGATGGAATGAAAGAGTTTTGAATTCAAAAAGGTAAAGTGAGAGGGAGAAGGTGGATTTAGGGAGAGCCAAAGATGAGTGCAAGATGGAATGAAAGAGTTTTGAATTAAAAAAGGTAAAGTGAGAGGGAGAAGTTGGTGTTAGGGAGAGCCAAAGAGGAGTGCAAGATGGAATGAAAGAGTTTTGAATTCAAAAAGGTAAAGCGAGAGGGAGAAGGTGGAGTTAGGGAGAGCCAAAGAGGAGTGCAAGATGGAATGAAAGAGTTTTGAATTCAAAAAGGTAAAGTGAGAGGGAGAAGGTGGAGTTAGGGAGAGCCAAAGATGAGTGCAAGATGGAATGAAAGAGTTTTGAATTAAAAAAGGTAAAGTGAGAGGGAGTAGGTGGAGTTAGGGAGAGCCAAAGATGAGTGCAAGATGGAATGAAATAGTTTTGAATTCAAAAAGGTAAAGTGAGAGGGAGAAGGTGGAGTTAGGGAGAGCCAAAGAGGAGTGCAAGATGGAATGAAAGAGTTTTGAATTCAAAAAGGTAAAGTGAGAGGGAGAAGGTGGAGTTAGGGAGAGCCAAAGAGGAGTGCAAGATGGAATGAAAGAGTTTTGAATTAAAAAAGGTAAAGTGAGAGGGAGAAGGTGGAGTTAGGGAGAGCCAAAGATGAGTGCAAGATGGAATGAAAGAGTTTTGAATTCAAAAAGGTAAAGTGAGAGGGAGAAGGTGCAGTTACGGAGAGCCAAAGGGGAGTGCAAGATGGAATGAAAGAGTTTTGAATTCAAAATGGTAAAGTGAGAGGGAGAAGGTGGAGTTAGGGAGAGCCAAAGAGGAGTGCAAGATGGAATGAAAGAGTTTTGAATTAAAAGGTAAAGTGAGAGGGAGAAGGTGGAGTTAGGGAGAGCCAAAGAGGAGTGCAAGATGGAATGAAAGTGTTTTGAATTAAAAAAGGTAAAGTGAGAGGTAGAAGGTGGAGTTAGGGAGAGCCAAAGAGGAGTGCAAGATGGAATGAAAGAGTTTTGAATTAAAAAAGGTAAAGTGAGAGGTAGAAGGTGGAGTTAGGGAGAGCCAAAGAGGAGTGCAAGATGGAATGAAAGAGTTTTGAATTCAAAATGGTAAAGTGAGAGGGAGAAGGTGGAGTTAGGGAGAGCCAAAGAGGAGTGCAAGATGGAATGAAAGAGTTTTGAATTAAAAAAGGTAAAGTGAGAGGGAGAAGGTGGAGTTAGGGAGAGCCAAAGAGGAGTGCAAGATGGAATGAAAGAGTTTTGAATTCAAAAAGGTAAAGCGAGAGGGAGAAGGTGGAGTTAGGGAGAGCCAAAGATAAGTGCAAGATGGAATGAAAGAGTTTTGAATTAAAAAAGGTAAAGTGAGAGGGAGAAGGTGGAGTTAGGGAGAGTCAAAGAGGAGTGCAAGATGGAATGAAAGAGTTTTGAATTAAAAAAGGTAAAGCGAGAGGGAGAAGGTGAAGTTAGGGAGAGCCAAAGAGGAGTGCAAGATGGAATGAAAGAGTTTTGAATTCAAAAAGGTAAAGAGGGGGAGAAGGTGGAGTTAGGGAGAGCCAAAGATGAGTGCAAGATGGAATGAAAGAGTTTTGAATTAAAAAAGGTAAAGTGAGAGGTAGAAGGTGGAGTTAGGGAGAGCCAAAGAGGAGTGCAAGATGGAATGAAAGAGTTTTGAATTCAAAATGGTAAAGTGAGAGGGAGAAGGTGGAGTTAGGGAGAGCCAAAGAGGAGTGCAAGATGGAATGAAAGAGTTTTGAATTAAAAAAGGTAAAGTGAGAGGGAGAATGTGGAGTTAGGGAGAGCCAAAGAGGAGTGCAAGATGGAATGAAAGAGTTTTGAATTCAAAAAGGTAAAGCGAGAGGGAGAAGGTGGAGTTAGGGAGAGCCAAAGATAAGTGCAAGATGGAATGAAAGAGTTTTGAATTAAAAAAGGTAAAGTGAGAGGGAGAAGGTGGAGTTAGGGAGAGTCAAAGAGGAGTGCAAGATGGAATGAAAGAGTTTTGAATTAAAAAAGGTAAAGCGAGAGGGAGAAGGTGAAGTTAGGGAGAGCCAAAGAGGAGTGCAAGATGGAATGAAAGAGTTTTGAATTCAAAAAGGTAAAGCGAGAGGGAGAAGGTGGAGTTAGGGAGAGCCAAAGATGAGTGCAAGATGGAATGAAAGAGTTTTGAATTCAAAAAGGTAAAGTGAGAGGGAGAAGGTGGATTTAGGGAGAGCCAAAGATGAGTGCAAGATGGAATGAAAGAGTTTTGAATTAAAAAAGGTAAAGTGAGAGGGAGAAGTTGGTGTTAGGGAGAGCCAAAGAGGAGTGCAAGATGGAATGAAAGAGTTTTGAATTCAAAAAGGTAAAGCGAGAGGGAGAAGGTGGAGTTAGGGAGAGCCAAAGAGTAGTGCAAGATGGAATGAAAGAGTTTTGAATTCAAAAAGGTAAAGTGAGAGGGAGAAGGTGGAGTTAGGGAGAGCCAAAGATGAGTGCAAGATGGAATGAAAGAGTTTTGAATTAAAAAAGGTAAAGTGAGAGGGAGTAGGTGGAGTTAGGGAGAGCCAAAGATGAGTGCAAGATGGAATGAAATAGTTTTGAATTCAAAAAGGTAAAGTGAGAGGGAGAAGGTGGAGTTAGGGAGAGCCAAAGAGGAGTGCAAGATGGAATGAAAGAGTTTTGAATTCAAAAAGGTAAAGTGAGAGGGAGAAGGTGGAGTTAGGGAGAGCCAAAGAGGAGTGCAAGATGGAATGAAAGAGTTTTGAATTAAAAAAGGTAAAGTGAGAGGGAGAAGGTGGAGTTAGGGAGAGCCAAAGATGAGTGCAAGATGGAATGAAAGAGTTTTGAATTCAAAAAGGTAAAGTGAGAGGGAGACGGTGCAGTTACGGAGAGCCAAAGGGGAGTGCAAGATGGAATGAAAGAGTTTTGAATTCAAAATGGTAAAGTGAGAGGGAGAAGGTGGAGTTAGGGAGAGCCAAAGAGGAGTGCAAGATGGAATGAAAGAGTTTTGAATTAAAAGGTAAAGTGAGAGGGAGAAGGTGGAGTTAGGGAGAGCCAAAGAGGAGTGCAAGATGGAATGAAAGTGTTTTGAATTAAAAAAGGTAAAGTGAGAGGTAGAAGGTGGAGTTAGGGAGAGCCAAAAAGGAGTGCAAGATGGAATGAAAGAGTTTTGAATTAAAAAAGGTAAAGTGAGAGGTAGAAGGTGGAGTTAGGGAGAGCCAAAGAGGAGTGCAAGATGGAATGAAAGAGTTTTGAATTCAAAATGGTAAAGTGAGAGGGAGAAGGTGGAGTTAGGGAGAGCCAAAGAGGAGTGCAAGATGGAATGAAAGAGTTTTGAATTAAAAAAGGTAAAGTGAGAGGGAGAAGGTGGAGTTAGGGAGAGCCAAAGAGGAGTGCAAGATGGAATGAAAGAGTTTTGAATTCAAAAAGGTAAAGCGAGAGGGAGAAGGTGGAGTTAGGGAGAGCCAAAGATAAGTGCAAGATGGAATGAAAGAGTTTTGAATTAAAAAAGGTAAAGTGAGAGGGAGAAGGTGGAGTTAGGGAGAGTCAAAGAGGAGTGCAAGATGGAATGAAAGAGTTTTGAATTAAAAAAGGTAAAGCGAGAGGGAGAAGGTGAAGTTAGGGAGAGCCAAAGAGGAGTGCAAGATGGAATGAAAGAGTTTTGAATTCAAAAAGGTAAAGAGGGGGAGAAGGTGGAGTTAGGGAGAGCCAAAGATGAGTGCAAGATGGAATGAAATAGTTTTGAATTCAAAAAGGTAAAGTGAGAGGGAGAAGGTGGATTTAGGGAGAGCCAAAGATGAGTGCAAGATGGAATGAAAGAGTTTTGAATTAAAAAAGGTAAAGTGAGAGGGAGAAGTTGGTGTTAGGGAGAGCCAAAGAGGAGTGCAAGATGGAATGAAAGAGTTTTGAATTCAAAAAGGTAAAGCGAGAGGGAGAAGGTGGAGTTAGGGAGAGCCAAAGAGGAGTGCAAGATGGAATGAAAGAGTTTTGAATTCAAAAAGGTAAAGCGAGAGGGAGAAGGTGGAGTTAGGGAGAGCCAAAAATGAGTGCAAGATGGAATGAAAGAGTTTTGAATTCAAAAAGGTAAAGTGAGAGGGAGAAGGTGGAGTTAGGGAGAGCCAAAGTGGAGTGCAAGTTGGAATGAAAGAGTTTTGAATTCAAAAAGGTAAAGTGAGAGGGAGAAGGTGGAGTTAGGGAGAGCCAAAGAGGAGTGCAAGATGGAATGAAAGAGTTTTGAATTCAAAAAGGTAAAGTGAGAGGGAGAAGGTGGAGTTAGGGAGAGCCAAAGAGGAGTGCAAGATGGAATGAAAGAGTGTTGAATTCAAAAAGGTAAAGTGAGAGGGAGAAGGTGGAGTTAGGGAGAGCCGAAAATGAGTGCAAGATGGAATGCAAGAGTTTTGAATTAAAAAAGGTAAAGTGAGAGGGAGAAGGTGGAGTTAGGGAGAGCCAAAGATGAGTTCAAGATGGAATGAAATAGTTTTGAATTCAAAAACGTAAAGTGAGAGGGAGAAGGTGGAGTTAGGGAGAGCCAAAGATGAGTGCAAGATGGAATGAAAGAGTTTTGAATTAAAAAAGGTAAAGTGAGAGGGAGTAGGTGGAGTTAGGGAGAGCCAAAGAGGAGTGCAAGATGGAATGAAATAGTTTTGAATTAAAAAAGGTAAAGTGAGAGGGAGAAGGTGGAGTTAAGGAGAGCCAAAAATGAGGGCAAGATGGAATGAAAGAGTTTTGAATTCAAAAAGGTAAAGTGAGAGGGAGAAGGTGGAGTTAGGTAAAGCCAAAGATGAGTGCAAGATGGAATGAAAGAGTTTTGAATTCAAAAAGGTAAAGTGAGAGGGAGAAGGTGGAGTTAGGGAGATCCAAAAATGAGTGCAAGATGGAATGAAAGAGTTTTGAATTCAAAAAGGTAAAGTGAGAGGGAGAAGGTGGAGTTAGGGAGAGCCAAAGATGAGTGCAAGATGGAATGTAATAGTTTTGAATTAAAAAAGGTAAAGTGAGAGGGAGAAGGTGGAGTAAGGGAGAACCAAAAATGAGTGCAAGATGGAATGAAAGAGTTTTGAATACAAAAAGGTAAAGTGAGAGGGAGAAGGTGGAGTTAGGGAGAGCCAAAGATGAGTGCAAGATGGAATGAAAGAGTTTTGAATTCAAAAAGGTAAAGTGAGAGGGAGAAGGTGGAGTTGGGGAGAGCAAAAGAGGAGTGCAAGATGGAATGAAATAGTTTTGAATTCAAAAAGACAAAGTGATAGGGAGAAGGTGAGTGCAATGTGGAGTCAGGGAGAGCCAAAGATGAGTGCAGATGGAATGAAAGAGTTTTGAATTCAAAAAGACAGTGATAGGGAGAAGGTGAGTGCAAGGTGGAGTCAGGTAGAGCCACAGATGAGTGCAAGATGGAATGAAAGAGTTTTGAATTCAAAAAGGTAAAGTGAGAGGGAGAAGGTGGAGTTAGGGAGAGCAAAAAATGAGTGCGAGATGGAATGAAAGAGTTTTGAATTAAAAAAGGTAAAGTGAGAGGGAGAAGGTGGAGTTAGGGAGAGCCAAAGATGAGTGCAAGATGGAATGAAATAGTTTTGAATTCAAAAAGGTAAAGTGAGAGGGAGAAGGTTGAGTTAGGGAGAGCCAAAGATGAGTGCAAGATGGAATGAAAGTGTTTTGAATTAAAAAAGGTAAAGTGAGAGGGAGTAGGTGGAGTTAGGGAGAGCCAAAAATGAGTGCAAGATGGAATGAAAGAGTTTTGAATTCAAAAAGTTAAAGTGAGAGGGAGAAGGTGGAGTTAGGGAGAGACAAAGATGAGTGCAAGATGGAATGAAATAGTTTTGAATTAAAAAAGGTAAAGTGAGAGGGAGAAGGTGGAGTTAGGGAGAGCCAAAAATGAGTGCAAGATGGAATGAAAGAGTTTTGAATTCAAAAAGGTAAAGTGAGAGGGAGAAGGTGGAGTTAGGGAAAGCCAAAGATGAGTGCAAGATGGAATGAAAGAGTTTTGAATTCAAAAAGGTAAAGTGAGAGGGAGAAGGTGGAGTTAGGGAGAGCAAAAAGTGAGTGCAAGATGGAATGAAAGTGTTTTGAATTAAAAAAGGTAAAGTGAGAGGGAGAAGGTGGAGTTAGGGAGAGCCAAAGATGAGTGCAAGATGGAATGAAATAGTTTTGAATTCAAAAAGACAAAGTGATAGGGAGAAGGTGAGTGCAATGTGGAGTCAGGGAGAGCCACAGATGAGTGCAAGATGGAATGAAAGTGTTTTGAATTCAAAAAGGTAAAGTGAGAGGGAGAAGGTGGAGTTAGGGAGAGCAAAAAATGAGTGCAAGATGGAATGAAAGAGTTTTGAATTCAAATAGGTAAAGTGAGAGGGAGAAGGTGGAGTTAGGGAGAGCCAAAGATGAGTGCAAGATGGAATGAAATAGTTTTGAATTAAAAAAGGTAAAGTGAGAGGGAGAAGGTTGAGTAAGGGAGAGCCAAAAATGAGTGCAAGATGGAATGAAAGAGTTTTCAATTCAAAAAGACAAAGTGATAGGGAGAATGTGAGTGCAATGTGGAGTCAGGGAGAGCCAAAGATGAGTGCAGATGGAATGAAAGAGTTTTGAATTCAAAAAGACAGTGATAGGGAGAAGGTGAGTGCAAGGTGGAGTCAGGTAGAGCCACAGATGAGTGCAAGATGGAATGAAAGAATTTTGAATTCAAAAAGGTAAAGTGAGAGGGAGAAGGTGGAGTTAGGGAGAGCAAAAAATGAGTGCGAGATGGAATGAAAGAGTTTTGAATTAAAAAAGGTAAAGTGAGAGGGAGAAGGTGGAGTTAGGGAGAGCCAAAGATGAGTGCAAGATGGAATGAAATAGTTTTGAATTCAAAAAGGTAAAGTGAGAGGGAGAAGGTTGAGTTAGGGAGAGCCAAAGATGAGTGCAAGATGGAATGAAAGTGTTTTGAATTAAAAAAGGTAAAGTGAGAGGGAGTAGGTGGAGTTAGGGAGAGCCAAAAATGAGTGCAAGATGGAATGAAAGAGTTTTGAATTCAAAAAGTTAAAGTGAGAGGGAGAAGGTGGAGTTAGGGAGAGACAAAGATGAGTGCAAGATGGAATGAAATAGTTTTGAATTAAAAAAGGTAAAGTGAGAGGGAGAAGGTGGAGTTAGGGAGAGCCAAAAATGAGTGCAAGATGGAATGAAAGAGTTTTGAATTCAAAAAGGTAAAGTGAGAGGGAGAAGGTGGAGTTAGGGAAAGCCAAAGATGAGTGCAAGATGGAATGAAAGAGTTTTGAATTCAAAAAGGTAAAGTGAGAGGGAGAAGGTGGAGTTAGGGAGAGCAAAAAGTGAGTGCAAGATGGAATGAAAGTGTTTTGAATTAAAAAAGGTAAAGTGAGAGGGAGAAGGTGGAGTTAGGGAGAGCCAAAGATGAGTGCAAGATGGAATGAAATAGTTTTGAATTCAAAAAGACAAAGTGATAGGGAGAAGGTGAGTGCAATGTGGAGTCAGGGAGAGCCACAGATGAGTGCAAGATGGAATGAAAGAGTTTTGAATTCAAAAAGGTAAAGTGAGAGGGAGAAGGTGGAGTTAGGGAGAGCAAAAAATGAGTGCAAGATGGAATGAAAGAGTTTTGAATTCAAAAAGGTAAAGTGAGAGGGAGAAGGTGGAGTTAGGGAGAGCCAAAGATGAGTGCAAGATGGAATGAAATAGTTTTGAATTAAAAAAGGTAAAGTGAGAGGGAGTAGGTGGAGTTAGGGAGAGCCAAAAATGAGTGCAAGATGGAATGAAAGAGTTTTGAATTCAAAAAGTTAAAGTGAGAGGGAGAAGGTGGAGTTAGGGAGAGCCAAATATGAGTGCAAGATGGAATGAAATAGTTTTGAATTAAAAAAGGTAAAGTGAGAGGGAGAAGGTGGAGTTAGGGAGAGCCAAAAATGAGTGCAAGATGGAATGAAAGAGTTTTGAATTCAAAAAGGTAAAGTGAGAGGGAGAAGGTGGAGTTAGGGAAAGCCAAAGATGAGTGCAAGATGGAATGAAAGAGTTTTTAATTCAAAAAGGTAAAGTGAGAGGGAGAAGGTGGAGTTAGGGAGATCCAAAAATGAGTGCAAGATTGAATGAAAGAGTTTTGAATTCAAAAAGGTAAAGTGAGAGGGAGAAGGTGGAGTTAGGGAGAGCCAAAGATGAGTGCAAGATGGAATGAAATAGTTTTGAATTAAAAAAGGTAAAGTGAGAGGGAGAAGGTGGAGTAAGGGAGAGCCAAAAATGAGTGCAAGATGGAATGAAAGAGTTTTGAATTCAAAAAGGTAAAGTGAGAGGGAGAAGGTGGAGTTAGGGAGAGCCAAAAATGAGTGCAAGATGGAATGAAAGAATTTTGAATTCAAAAAGGTAAAGTGAGAAGGAGAAGGTGGAGTTAGGGAGAGCCAAAGATGAGTGCAATATGGAATGAAAGAGTTTTGAATTCAAAAAGGTAAAGTGAGAGGGAGAAAGTGGAGTTGGGGAGAGCCAAAGAGGAGTGCAAGATGGAATGAAATAGTTTTGAATTCAAAAAGACAAAGTGATAGGGAGAAGGTGAGTGCAATGTGGAGTCAGGGAGAGCCAAAGATGAGTGCAGATGGAATGAAAGAGTTTTGAATTCAAAAAGACAGTGATAGGGAGAAGGTGAGTGCAAGGTGGAGTCAGGGAGAGCCACAGATGAGTGCAAGATGGAATGAAAGAGTTTTGAATTAAAAAAGACAAAGTGACAGCGAGAAGGTGAGTGCAAGGTGGAATGAAAGAATTCTGAATGAAAAATTACAGACATTGATTGAGAGAAAAAATATTTTTTAAGAAAATAAAGAATTTTAAGACCTAAAGTTGAATGGAGAAAAATGGAATTTGGTTGAGGAAGATTCCAAGATAGCGTGAGAAAGGAATTCTTTTCGACAATAGAAGGATAGATGAAAAAAAAGAGAGGAAAAAGAAATAGATTTATGCATTATAGAAACACACACACTCTCTCTCTCACTCTCTATCCTCCACTCTCTTTTCTATCTTTATCTCTCCCATTTTCTCTTACATTATGACGCACCTGCTTACTCTTCGTCTATTGCCTCAAACATCTCAATTAGTCTAATGGCAAAAGTTTGTCGGATCAATTTGGTTCACTGATCAGAAGTCGAAGAAACCTCCCAAACTTTGTAAGATACGCGATGTGCGTCAGACGAAGCGTGTCTAAGGCCGTCGCATTTTTAATGCTGCCTCTCGTAATCCTTGATGCCCGGGCTTATCACTTGTAGGGCACTTTAATCGGCCAACTGTGAGGGCCCCCTAACCTCAACCCAACCGCCACCCGACTACCCACATCACGGCTCGGAAAAGTCGAAAACAGCGGCAAAGCGGGAAGAGGGAGGATGTCGGCTGAATTTAAACGCCTCGGCGCACAGAAATGATCCGAACTGCCCACCACTTACTTGATTTCTATCTGACAGGCAAACCAGCCAACGAACGAAGAACAACTAGCCAAACAGACCGACAGAAAGAGCAAAACTAACGAAACGGGCCGATGAGAAGCACGGAGGTAGGCAGGTAGACAGGCAGGCAGGTAGGTAGATAGGTGGGAAATGATGGTCGAGAGCGAGCGGTTTAGAAGGGCTATCCAACCAGATGGAATAAGATATTGTACGATATTTAATTTGGTCACTGAAGTCGTTCTCCGCGCACCTTTCACTCACCTTGCCCTGTTTGCTTTTCATTTACACTATATTTGTCATTTGCGATTATATATGCATATATATATATATATATATATATATATATGTGTGTGTGTGTGTGTGTGTGTGTGTTTGTGTAGGTGTGTGTGTGTGTGTGTAGGATTTTTGTGAGTAAAAGTTTGTCACTTAGCTGATTGATGCTACCTTCATCAACCCGACTCTAGGGTCTCGTAGGTGGACCTGTCCATCCACTCTTCAGGGGATATCAGCAATTTAATGCTTATATTGTTTTTTTTATTTTTTCGTTTTGGTATATATATATATATATATATATATATATATATATATATATATATATATATATTATGCCTTTACTTTCGTGAGGTGCATAAGGCCGCAAGATATCGTTGCGGTTTCTATAACAAGACATTTTTTAAATGAGTAGGCTGTTAGCCTACTGCACAACGCCCAAAATGATGGATCAGGTTTTGAATTCAGAGTTCTCCTCTCCTAGACCAGTTGCCACCGAAGGCTATAGAACAAGCTCTGTCCTGTTATTTACCCATAGCTGGGGGAGAAGAAAAGGATTCATACCTTTCCTAAGGGTAATTATTAGCACATAAGTGAATGTAATGGATTTGAATGAGAATAAATTAACGTTTTCGGTTTCTCTCTTTTTTTTCAGTATATATATATATATATATATATATATATATATATATATAGATAGATAGATAGATAGATAGATAGATAGATAGATTGATAGATAGATAGATATATACTGGATTCTCCAGTCGTTTTCAATGTATGAGAGTCAAACAGCTCAGTTCTTAGTACCAACAGTTAAACTATTCGCATATATCAATTGATTATAATGATGGAAGCGTGTGCTGGATTTCACACTTAATTTTGATTATTCCCTAATTTATTTCTAAGTTATAAAAATTATCTTTCAAAAAAAAAATTAATCACAAAAATCACTGAAAACTGTTACAATAATGAAAACTAGGGAATTAAATATATATATATATATATATATATATATATATATATATATATATATATAAGTGAACATAGAAGTCAACACTTAGAGGCAACAGTCTGTTTCATGCTAGATGCAATTGTCATATATATATATATATATATATATATATATATATATATATATATATATATATATATATATATATATATATATATATATATATACTGTCGGGGGAAACAAATATTCCTAGACAGAGAATTAAAATATATTAAAATGGATAAATGGAATTAATTCCTATTATATCAATTTTTCCTGTATACTGTTAATTATAGGATAAGTATATTTATTCTTTAGTTGTAAATACAATAAATTAAAAATTTGTATGTGCACGAATATTTGTTTCCTCCAGTAAATATATATATATATATATATATATATATATATATATATATATATATATATATATATATATATATATATATATATATATTTTAAGACATTTTTATGTTTATACATTCTTTTTATACATACAACTATTTAAGTCAAGGCTCTGTTTATAATAAACAGTATTAATAACATTTACAATCCTGAATATCCGAGAGATTTTCATAGAAAATATTCGTCCTCCGAGAGGAAGCGAACCTGTATCCTATACGGAACTGTCATATAGCCTGACGTGCCTTATTATAAAACAGAGCATTTACTTAAATATTTGTATCTATAAAAAGAATGTATAAACATAAAAATATCTTAAAATAATTGTCCGACTTTGTCCATTTCATAATGTGTGGCGTCATTTGGACACGCTTTGAGCAGATCTGAATGTACGTGAGAGATTCATGGAACATTATAGTTTAAAAGCAGTAAAATCGACCTTGCTAATCGATCGGTTACAGCACTTCAGGCTATATGACGGTTCCGTATAGGATACAGGTTCGATTCCTGTCGGAGGACGGATATTTTCCATGAAAATTTCTTGGACATTCAGGCCGGTAAATGTTATTAATGCTGTTTATTATAAAACAGAGCATTTACTTAAATATTTGTATCTATAAAAATAATGTATAAACATAAAAATGTCTTAAAATAATTCTCGGACTTTGTCCATTTCATAATATATATATATATATATATATTGTTTTTTCTTCCATGTGTTTATAACCTCTAGATTCGTTTAACCCTTAACTCTAAAATACTTTAACAATTATTTATGTACCTTTTTTTTTCAAGTGTAGATAGGTTCGCCTATTGTCTGATTCACAAACTTCTCATTTCTTTTGAACAGGAGTAGAGGTTTATTCCATGATTCCTGTTTAGGATTGGGCTTCCGGTTGCTTCTAAAGTCTACACCAACTCAATACTTCTAAAGTCTCCGCCAACACTCTTAATTTTATTTAGTATTTTTTTTTTACCTCAATAGATGTAGATAGGTTCACCTATCGTCCAGTTCACACTCTCCACCCTGGTCATTTGAACAAGAGTAGAGGTTTATCCCTTTTTTCCTGCTCAGGAGTGGGTTTACAGTTTCTTCTAAAGACTTCTTCAACTTTACACATCTAACGTCTCAGCCTTAAATTCTGAAATCATATTTACATTTTTAATTATTTTTTTCATATATATATATATATATATATATATATATATATATATATATATATATATATATATATATATATGTATATACATGTATGTATATATATATTCATATATATTCATATATATATATATATTTATGCACATTTCATTAAAAAAACGACTGACAAGGTGCTTTTATTTAGTTTTTTATATAATTTCTCGTGCGATCTAATAATGTTTTTCTTTTCAGATGATAAATTATATAAAAACTGTCCGAATGTTCTTTTTATCCGAGCGCTTTCGGCTATACATTTCATAAAACATGCATATAACAAACTATTTCTAATTCTAACAGTTGAAATATAATCCTTGAAAATGGCTAAATGTATAGCCGAAAGCGCACGGATAAAAAGAACATTCGGACAGTTTTTATATAATTTATCATCTGAAAAGAAAAACATTATTAGATCGCACGAGAAATTATATAAAAAACTAAATAAAAGCACCTTGTCAGTCGTTTTTAATAAAATGTGCATGAAAAAAGTATTGCTGCCTAAATACACAAATATATATATATATATATATATATATATATATATATATATATATATATATATATATATATATATATATGATTAATAACAATTTTCTTTTTACACTATTTACATTGTTCGGATTGTTGTCCACATATTTATTGTCATGTTAACGACGTTTCGGCTGTTGTACTCTCCGGCTTACTTCAGGTGATATTATTTGAAATTTAGAACCGATCTTTTTATTTAGTCCACGGGGCTAGATTGCTCTGATTCCACGTGCCATGCCTTTTTCGGATAACACACTTTCAGTTAATTCCCCTTAGTAACTCCACTCTCCAAGTATTTGATCTCATTGCTCTGGCGAGATATAGAACTCGCAACTCTTTGACTCAAGTCACTTTTGGGATCAATTTTATTGTCAAAAAAGTGAGTTTCTGTTTATATTTCTCAGATGAGGTATTATGTACACTATTTACATTGCTCGAACTATCATCCTCATCTTTGTTGCCATATTTATCACAACGTTTCGCCCGTTGTACGCTCCGGCCTTCTTCAGGTGGTTGGAATGTCAAACTAAACCCTTTATTTCGCTCACTGGGGTAGACTGTTTTAGTTCCAAGTCTAATGGATGTCAGTTATCAGTTACCGCCTGTTAACACCCCTCTCCAAGTTCTCCACCGCCTTAACCAGGTATTGAACTCACACTCTTTGGGTCCTGTCACTGGATCTAACCAATACAAAAGATGGCCTGAGCGTACAACGTCCGAAACATTGCGATAAATATGGCAAGAAAGATGAGGAAGTTGCCCAACTTATCTTACTACACTGTGCAGTCGACAAAATAAAAAACAAACAACGCGCATGCGCGAAATTCACATATAATTGAAACTGTTGAGAAGGAATCCAATCATCAATTGGCCTTCTTGGATGTATTAGTACATCGAACAGCAACAAGTTTTCTTACTTCTCTTTACAGGAAACCAACTTTTGCGGGATTGTATACGCGTTGGGACTCCTTTTGCCCCTCCAAACGTAAGATAAACATTATCAGAACCCTCCTTCATAGGGCACTAAATATCTGTTCAGAGTCCTTCTTGGACGATGAGATCAATTTCGTCAAGGATACCCTATGTGGTTTAGGTTATCCACCTAACACTGTTCATTCGGTTATCCGTAACAAAATTGAGGAGTTCAGAAGTGCCAAACTCTGTATCGTTAAAAAGTGCCCGGTTTATCTAAGATTGCCTTGGGTTGGAACCAAATGTGAAAGTATGGTTAGACAAATTTCATCAAAGGTTCGTCGCTGTTTTTTCTCTGTCGAGGTACGGATAGTTTTTCAAACCCGGCCCATGGTTCGTCCAGTGTGTAAAGACGTCCTCTCTCCTCATCAAATTAACTCTATAATTTATAAATATGGTTGTAGTTGCGGGGCTGACTACATAGGAAGGACGACACAACGCTTGGACATGAAAATTAAACAGCACGTTCCTACCAAAATCAGGAACCACACATTGCCGTTGAATGGACTCGTCCCAAACACCTACGGGTCCGCCATTTGTGAGCACTTATTAAATAGCAGATTGTGTGCAGTTAATTTTAGTGTCGACCGGTTCACCGTGTTGTCCTGGTCACACTCGTTATTTCACCTGAAGTTGCTGGAGGCACTTTACATCGGGTCCCGCAAGCCTTCCTTTGTGTAAACAACGTGAGTGTTTGTTGGGGCTCACTGTCATTTGCCTCTAGCTCCTTTTGCTCAAATTTTTTTATCCCCCTCCACATTTCCTTTTATTGTACATTTTCTGTCTTTTAAATTTAAATCTCCCGTTGTAAGCCTGATGAGCGGGAGCGAAACCGGTTGCTTCGCGCGTTTTTAATATGTCTAGTAATATTAAGCTTAATACTTTTATTGCTATGATATATATATATATATATATATATATATATATATATATATATATATATATATATATATATATATATATATATATGTGTTGAGTTAAAACGGCTTTTGTAATATTTCTGTTTATCGCAGCAAGATATTTATTGTAGGGATTTATTATTATTGTTGTTAAAATATTTAAGTGAGTTATAATTTAGCATTTATGATTGAAAATAAGGTTCGAAATAAGAATTATTAATTCTCATTTGAAGACACGCTGTTGTAATCGAAAGGGTTGAATAAGTAAAAACCTTTGAAAATCAAGACAGGGGACGACTCTAATGTTTCCACGAAAAACAATAATGTAATTAATAATATTATTAATATTAATATTAATAAACTAAATAAGAGTTGTTATATCAGTAATAATAAATTATACTTTGGTGAAATAAAATTAAAATTAAGAATAAAATTAAAATTAAACTGCTAATAAAAATCATACAAATCAATAAAAATAAAATAATATAAAACAAAATAATATAAAATCAAATCAGATAAAATAAAATAAAAACATATAAATATGTAATTAAATAGAGCAAAGAAATAAAGCGAATAAATAAATAAAAATAATAAATGCAACTAAAAATAAAAATAAATTAGTAAATACACACGTTACTAATAGTAAGACTAAAAGTAAGAGAAAATAATAATAAAAAAATGGTAAGGATAACAATATATCTAATGGATTAGCAAAAAATTTTAAATGTGTTACAGTCTAATATTAACAATAGTTATATGTAGTAAAGTTAGCAAGATGTAAAAATATTAATAAAAATAAATAATATCAATACTAGTATATGTGGTTCCTGCATCTGGCTAGACTATACTAATCTAGATCAACGTATTTGAGTAGAAATTTGAATCTACGTAGACAGGTGCGGCCAACTCACTTCTTTCGTTTAAGAGTTTAATATTATTTATATTTTTCTGGATTTAACAGTTTTCTTTTGCTTTTACAGTATATTTGTAGTGCTGTATCAACATACTGGGAAAGTAGTAATTCTTTCAGGAAAGATGAGATAGGGGTGAGACCAGGTCGTAGATTTATATTTTCTTAAGATTCCATGACAGCACTATCGAGAAGTTTTCTTTTTAGTAAATTACTTTCCCTTTTAGTGAGTATGGCAGTTTTTAGACCAAAACTGTCGTAGAATTTATTTGAGTATGACTAGTGCATTTGATAAATTGTGTTCGTAGATTCGGTTTTTTTAAATTTCTGCAAGTTTCTCCAATATATTGTGAGGAACAGTCTTGGCAATTTAGTTTATATATGCATTCTTCAGAATTATTATTGTATGGATGTTTTTAGTTCTGGTCATATCCATAATGGTTTTGGAAGTGGCTTTTTCTATTTGGATGTTGTTTAGATATATATGATTCGATTATTGTTTTTAGCCTTTTTTACATATGGATGAGGCTATTATATTTGTGTTGTCTAAGCATACGTTGCGAGTAAAGGTTGGTAGGTATCCGTGTCTGTTTAAATATTATTAATAAAAAAAAGAAAAACCCAACACACACACTAACATCAACTAGAAACACGGCTAAATGGCGCTGGCTGTATTTAGAAACTAAAAACATTCCTATAACTCAAGCTATGACGGCATGACAATCAAGAAGTGGCCGTCCGCGAAAAATAACAGCAAGAGCAGGTAGACATCTAGTTTGTCAAGCCCACGCAAATCCTGCAGTGACCTTTATGCTTCTCCAGGGATAACTGTCCAATGGCGGAATCAACGTGAATCTCGTCGGAGAGAAATAAAAATTGGAGAGTTATCAAGGCGAAATAACTGAAACTGAGATATCCAGAAAAGTCATGGTACGTGGAATTAGAACAATCTACCACCGTGGGCTAAATAAAGGGTTAGGTTCGAATTTCAGCAAGTATCACCTGTAAAAGTCCGGAGCGTAAATGGCCGAAACATCGTAAATGTGACAATAAAGACGGGGACAACAGTCCGAAAATGTAAATAGTGTAAATAGTCACAATATTTCATCTTAAAAATATAAACAGATTGTTATTATTATTATTATTATTATTAGTAGTAGTAGTAGTAGTAGTAGTAGTAGTAGTAGTAGTAGTAGTAGTAGTAGTAGGTTTTTACCAGAGACCTTGCCAAAGAACGGTGCTTATGGTCACATCACGTTAAGGCACAGAAGTTAAGCAACGTCGAGAATGGTCAGTACCTTGATTGGTGACCTCTTGGGAATACCAGGTGATGTAAGCTTGGATACATGGTTGGAGTAATGTATAAAATCTGGAAATTGAAACTCTGCTTTTCGATTTCCAATTTCAGTCGGGTTTGTTATATTTCCTTACATACCTTGTGAAAAGTATGGCTCCACCAGCTATGGGTTAAATAGTGCAACTTATATTAGCAAATCATTATTATCACTAAAAACGTTCTTACATATCCAAAACTATTTTCTGGTTTATATAACTGGAAAAAAGTTTCATAATCCGTGAGAAAATATCAACCAATCAATAAATGATTCCCTCTTGTATTAGACCATAAGAGTTTCGTTTTGATTTTTTTTTTACAGCATACCGATTGCTTATGGGTCATTTAATGAGGAAATGTAATTTTCTTAGAAACATTAGTAATTTCTTTTACAAAATATATTGTTGATATTTTTATTATTATGAAAATATTTTGCTGGTATTTTATTATTATGAAAATATTTTGCTGGTATTTTATTATTATGAAAATATTTTGCTGGTATTTTATTATTATGAAAATATTTTGCTGGTATTTTATTATTATGAAAATATTTTGCTGGTATTTTTATTATTATGAAAATATTTTGCTGGTATTTTTAATATTATGAAAATATATAGCTGGTATTTTATTATTATGAAAATATTTTGCTGGTATTTTATTATTATGAAAATATTTTGCTGGTATTTTATTATTATGAAAATATTTTGCTGGTATTTTATTATTATGAAAATATTTTGCTGGTATTTTTATTATTATGAAAATATTTTGCTGGTATTTTTATTATTATGAAAATATATAGCTGGTATTTTATTATTATAAAAATATTTTGCTGGTATTTTATTATTATGAAAATATTTTGCTGGTATTTTTATTATTATGAAAATATTTTGCTGGTATTTTTATTATTATGAAAATATATAGCTGGTATTTTATTATTATGAAAATATTTTGCTGGTATTTTATTATTATGAAAATATTTTGCTGGTATTTTTTTATTATGAAAATATTTTGCTGGTATTTTATTATTATGAAAATATTTTGCTGGTATTTTTATTATTATGAAAATATTTTGCTGGTATTTTTATTATTATGAAAATATATAGCTGGTATTTTATTATTATGAAAATATTTTGCTGGTATTTTATTATTATGAAAATATTTTGCTGGTATTTTATTATTATGAAAATATTTTGCTGGTATTTTATTATTATGAAAATATTTTGCTGGTATTTTATTATTATGAAAATATTTTGCTGGTATTTTTATTATTATGAAAATATTTTGCTGGTATTTTTATTATTATGAAAATATATAGCTGGTATTTTATTATTATAAAAATATTTTGCTGGTATTTTATTATTATGAAAATATTTTGCTGGTATTTTTATTATTATGAAAATATTTTGCTGGTATTTTTATTATTATGAAAATATATAGCTGGTATTTTATTATTATGAAAATATTTTGCTGGTATTTTATTATTATGAAAATATTTTGCTGGTATTTTATTATTATGAAAATATTTTGCTGGTATTTTTATTATTATGAAAATATTTTGCTGGTATTTTTATTATTATGAAAATATTTTTTTGGTATTTTTATTATTATGAAAATATTTTGCTGGTATTTTTATTATTATGAAAATATTTTGCTGGTATTTTTATTATTATGAAAATGTATTGCTGGTATTTTTATTATTATGAAAATATTTTGCTGGTATTTTATTATTATGAAAATATTTTGCTGGTATTTTTATTATTATGAAAATGTATTGCTGGTATTTTTATTATTATGAAAATATTTTGCTGCTATTTTATTATTATGAAAATATTTTGCTGGTAAATTTATAATTATGAAAATATATAGCTGGTATTTTTATTATTATGAAAATATAATGCTGGTATTTTTTCTATTATGAAAATTTATTGCTGGTAAATGAAAATGTATTGCTGGTATTTTTATTATATGTTTTTTATTCTTTGATGGTGTTTTGACCCCAGTTTGGTCGTTAACTATTTGCCCAGAGCTGGGACATTAACTGGTCAATGTGGACTTAGGAACAACAGCAATTAAGAGGTGGTTCCAGGCTGCTCAAAACCTCCCTCCCGATCAGAGACTTTGCTGCCGGATGTAGTTTATCGTCATACGCAGGACGAGAAAAGCATGGAAATGACGCTCGTGTGCTAAATCTATTAAATATGAGTAATTGATTTATCTCTTGCAATAAATGTTTAATATATATTCGAGGTTACATCTGTTGTTGTTGTTATTATTATTATTATTATTAATTTTATGAATTTATTTATTTAATTAATTGTTTACAAATTTTGTTCATTTATTTTCTTCGTTCATTTTCTCATTTTCATTGCAACGACTTAAGACTTAAGACCAATGGCCAGTGAACCGTGCATTTTGATCCGTTACGCGAGGCGTTTAACGAGAAATCCGGGGGGGAAAAGGAAAGTGGAGAAAAATAAAAAACCAAACAAGCAGACGATATTTGTCATTGCTTAGATTCCCGCCAAAAACTCCTACATTTATTGTTGTTGTTTTTAAGCCAAGAAGAAAAAGAAAGTATTAAATAAAGAATATTAAATTAAATCGGGTATTTGTAAACCGGGAAGGTTTGACTGAATCTGAGTGAGTCTTTGTGTGTCGGTGGGGTCGTGATCCGCCGTAAAGGTGGAAGTTAGTAACGAAAATTCATCCGCTTGCGACCTAACAACGTAATTAATTAATTGCTACTTTCTAAAAAGAAAAAAAAATAGTTCTATCTTCTTTTCTTTCTTTCTGCCATTTAAAAAAAAAAAGTATTTTTCTTTCTCTATTCATATTTATAGATAGTTGCTTACTAGAAAATCGCTAGCTAAAGTGGCTGGATTATTTACGTTTAAATAAATTATACATACCCATTTCCGGTTTTGTTCGTTTCCAAAGTTAGCTATCTCAGCTGATCCCTTTTGTAGGCGCTGGCTCAAGCATATTTTCTTTAAAATCCACAGAGACAACTTATAACTTACACAGCAACTAAGCTGACAGGACCTTCATTTCAGGTTCTGGGAGGGAGCACAGAGTCTGGAGTGATAAATGAATAAATTCTTTTTTTTTTTATCTCTTCTTCATCCACTATCCATATTTATAAATAGATACTTATGAGAAAATCGCCAGCAAAAATGGCTGGATTATTTAGATATAATTAAATTATACATACACGTTTCGCGTCCTGCGTATGATGATAAACTACATCCGGCAGCAAGACCTCTGATCGGGAGGTTTTGAGGAGCCTGGGAGCACCTCTTAATTGATGTTGTTCCCAGGTCCACCTTGACCCAGGGTCGTAGCACCTGTTAGGGTCCAAGCTTTGGGCAAATAGTTAACCCCCAAACAGGAGTCAAAACACTATTAGAATATAAAAATAGATTTTTATAGTAAAATTACAATTTTTGAAGAAAAAACTTACCAGCAATAGATTTGACTCTCGACAAAAACCCTTTTTACAAAAATACGCCAATGAAACCTGAACTAGAAACTGATATCTTACAAAGAATACATATTCTATTCACACGAACCTACCCGAAAAATCTTGTCGACATTAAATAACCCATTGAGGTTGATATGCCGTGAAACTGTTGCAGCATGCCTACGGACGATAATGGGTATGTCTCCGTTGATATAGATACAGTGGTAAATACTGTATGTTGGTCTGTGGTTGGAGATTCGTCTCCAGCTGTGTTGGTTAAACTCTCTGCCTCCGGGCAGAGAGGATCCCGAGACGAGGCTATATTGAAGAGCAGAGTCTCGTCTCGGGAAACAGCTACCCGACCCCGTTTTATAAGAAGTCTACAGAGAATTTTTGGCCGAGTCTACGAGCTCGGATACCCCACATTAAATTCGACCTTGTGCCACATCTGACCACGTGGAGCGGTTGATAGATATCATGCGGTTGTGGAATTCACTTGACTCACTTCTAACAATTAACTACTTCGTTTACGCACCGCTTGCGAATCTTATATATGTTGTTCTTGCCCTAAGTATTATCGTTCATTACCAACCTTCGTTTGATTATTCTATTCATTAATCTTCCTTTGGTTACAGCAAAAACAAAATAAACCAAACTACACACGTTTTCCAGTTTTGTCCATTTCCAAAGTTAGTTAGCTTAGCTGATCCCTTTTGCAGACACTTGCTCAAGCATATATATTTGTGTTTCTTTAACACCCACAGAGTCATCCTATAACTTATACTACCTACAACTAGGCTGACTGGAACTTAATATCAGTTTCTGGGAGGGAGCAAGGTCAACTGATGGACAAAGCTCTTACATTCAAACCCTCCTCAGACCGCCATGGTTAGGTATTCAGATCACTCGCGAGTTATTGTTTTGCTCGCCTAAGTTTTTCTTATTCTATTTCCCTCTTAGTTACCTCTTGCGTCTTAGTGGGCGTATCTCCTGGTCTGGGGTGAAATGATTACAAAAAAAAACAAATTCCTAATTATTTTTGTGCAGGACTGCCCAGTTCTCACTCTCCAGTGTCGATAAAGTCCAAAAGTGTCTCTCTGAATTGAGTTAAATGTTAATAACTGAGACATCTGGAAGAGGCGTGACACGTGGAACTAGAATAACCTACCCCCTGGTGGACGAAGTACAGGGTTCGGTTTGAAATTCCAATCACCTGAAGATGGCCGGAGTGTACAACGGCCGAAACGTTGTGAATATGGCAATGAAGATGAGGATAACTGTCCGAATACTGTAAATAACGTAAGTAAATTGTAAGTAGATCCTTTATCCGAAACTCCAAAATCCGAAAACATCCAAAATCCGAAGATATTTCAGGTGTTGGAAAATTTCAGAAAGTACTTGGAAGTTTCCTAGATGATGTAATGCTGTTGTTGGTGACAGAGCTTCTGTTAGAGATCGCCACATCAACGCCTTCATTCATGGATTACTTACCTGGTGTTTCGTGCTCAATAAAGATATTATTCCAAATGTTAAAAAGTCATGCATACATCACTATGTGTTTATCTAAAATCTAAAAATAAACACGCTAAAATTCACCTTCATCCCTGACCGTGCGCTGACGGCTTAGTGGGAGAAGTTCCGACTGACGCAAATTCAGTCGGGTTTCGATCCTAGCTAGAGGCAACCAGACGTCTAGCCACACTGATGAGCTGTGAAACAGCGAAACAGTCTGTCTGTGGATGACAAAAATATTGGCTCCTGAAAAATTAAATTCGGTTGAGCTCTCTGGTTTCAGGTGTGAATTTGTAAACAGTGACTATTTAAGCTAATATTGCACGACTCTTCGGCAGAATTGAGTCACTGTCAGTCACTGTGTGTTTATCTAAAATCTAAAAATAAACACGCTAAAATTCACCTTCATCTCTGACCGTGCGCTGACGGCTTAGTGGGAGAAGTTCCGACTGACGCAAATTCAGTCGGGTTTCGATCCTAGCTAGAGGAAATCTTAATTTCAACACTTAAAAATCCATGTGGACATTACATGACTACCATCATTACATGTATCAATATGTACACCGATTTTATTAAAATTTATATAAAACTATTTTCAGGCTATATGTTATTTATATAAAACTACATTCAGGTTATGTGTTATTTATAAAACAAAAAACTACGTTCAGTGTATATGTTATTTATATAAAACTCCCTTCACGGTATATGTTTTTTATATACGATCAAGGTATGTGTTATTTATATAAAACTAGCTTCAGGGAATATTTTATTTATATATGACTAAGTTCAGGTTACATGTCATTTATGTAAAACTACATTCAGAGTATGTGTTATTTACATAAAACTACCTTCAGGGTATATGTTATTTATATAAAACCTCTTTCAAGTTATATGTTCTTTATATAAAGCTACCTTCAGGCTATATATCATTTATATAAAACTACGTTCAATGTATGTGTTATTGATATAAAACTACATTCAGCGTTTGTGTTATTTATATAAAACTACCTTCAGGGTATATGTTATTGATATAAAACTTCTTTCACGTTATATGTTATTTATATAAAACTACCTTCGGGGTATATGTTATTTATATAAAACTAAGTTCAGGGTATATGTCATTTATATAAAACTACCTTCAGAGTATATGTTATTTATATAGAACTACCTTCAGTTTATATATATATATATATATAATCTGTGCTATGAAATATAATACTAATATAAAGATATCGTGTTTATGCTTGGGTCCCATTCCCATGATGCTTCATTTTATAGATGTTATATTCATATTGAATAGTTTGTATCCCAAAATCTGAAAACCGAAGCACTTCCGGTACTAAGAATTTCGGATAAAGTATTCTCTGTCTGTATTATAAACAAACTCTTAAATTGAAACTCAATAGCAGAAGTGAACGTTTGTATCTTAAATTCACTTCCATACACAATATATTTTGTCAAAGTTACACGCATACTTAAATATAATTCTTTGATCTGACAACAGCCTTGAGCAAGGTTGGCTACAATGTTTACTAAAAGTTTTGCCCGTACCGGATTTGCTCAAATATTTACCCCTTACAGGATTGACTAAAAGGTTTACCATAACCCAAACTCATTCATAAATACAAGCGAACTAGCGTCACACGACACACGCATGCGCATGCCGTACTCTTTGATAAACAAAGATTACATCAGTAAGATAGATTTGGCAATTAGATGTGATACATTGCAACACAAACGAAAGGTGTTGGGGTTTAGGAGTTGTCTTAATGAAATGGCTTCAAACTGATTGAAGCTCTGTTCAATCTTGTCGCGTCCGTGTTCGTTAGATTTGAAATCGTTTGCTTCGTTACGCCAAAGTCAGCCTTCAGAACACGCACTTCTGTCACGATGTATTTAAAGTCCAGCGAGTATCTATGCCCGACGGTCAGTCTGGGTAAAGTGGAAGAAATGAGATACATACAAGAAGAAGAAGGAGAAAGAAGAAAAAGAGGGAGAGGAGCGTGAGAGAGTCGAAATATTGAAATAGTAGTTAGAAAGAAAGAAAGAAAGAAAGAAAGAAAGAAAGACAGAAGGAAAGAAAGATTTAGACAGAAGAAAAATAAAAGAATCTATAAATTGACACGGGAAAGATAGATAGATAGATAGATAGATAGATAGATAGATAGATAGATAGATAGAAACCAACTTAGATAGATAGATAGATAGAGAGAGAGAGATGTAAACAGAATTATATGTGTGTGTGTGTATGTGTATGTATGTATGTATATATATAAAGAGGGGTATAGAAAGTGAAAGAGAACGAAGAAAGATAAAAAGACAGAGATAATTAAATTTAAAGAGACTGAGATAGATAGATAGATAGATAGATAGATATGAACAGACTGAGATAGATAGATAGATAGATAGATAGATAGATAGATAGATATGAACAGACTGATATAGATAGATAGATAGATAGATATGAACAGACTGAGATAGATAGATAGATAGATAGATAGATATGAACAGACTGAGATAGATAGATAGATAGATAGATAGATAGATAGATAGATAGATAGATATGAACAGACTGAGATAGATAGATAGATAGATAGATAGATAGATAGATAGATATGAACAGACTGAGATAGATAGAAAGATAGATAGATAGATAGATAGATAGATATGAACAGACTGAGATAGATAGATAGATAGATAGATAGATAGATATGAACAGACTGAGATAGATAGATAGATAGATAGATAGATAGATAGATAGATAGATAGATAGATAGATAGATAGATAGATAGATAGATATGAACAGACTGAGATAGATAGATAGATAGATATGAACAGACTGAGATAGATAGATAGATAGATAGATAGATAGATAGATAGATAGATAGATATGAACAGACTGAGATAGATAGATATGAACAGACTGAGATAGATAGATAGATAGATAGATAGATAGATAGATAGATAGATAGATAGATAGATAGATAGATAGATAGATATGGGCAAATATACCTGTAATCTGAGACTGAAACAGGTGGATATGAACGGTTTCAGATATATAGATATAAAAGAAACTATAAATTAACACGGATAAGAAAGAACGAACAAATGCAAGAAATATTTACACAGAAAATAAAGAAAAGAAATTATATATTGACGCGCCAAAGAAAGAAGGAAAAAAGAAAAAAGGAAAGAAAGAAAGAAAGAAAGAAGGAAGGAAATGCAGTGATAAATAAGAAAAAATTAAATAGAATATAAAAACAAACAAGAAATAAATATCTGAGAAGAAAATACAAATAAAAAAGACGGAAAAAATCGAAAGTGCAAAAGAAAAGAAAGAAATAAAAACAGAGAGAAAAAAAAGAAAGAAAGAAGAACAGAGAGAAAAAAGAAGAAAAAGGAGAGAAAAAGAAAGAAAGAAAAACAGAGATAAAAAAGAAAGAACGAAAATCAGAGAGAGATAAAGAAAGACAGAAAAACAGAGAGAAAAAAGAAAGAAAGAAAAACGGAGAGAAAAAAAAAAGAAATCAGAGAGAAAAAAGAAAGAAAGAAAAACAAAGATAAAAAAGAAAAACAGATAGAGAAAAAGAAAGAAAAACAGAGAGAAAAAATAATGATAGAAAAAAAGATAGAAAAAAGAAAGAGAGAGAAAAAAGAAAGGAAGAAAAACAGAAAGAAAAAAAGAAAGAAAGAAAGATAAAAGAGAGAAAAAGGAAAGAAAAACAGAGAGAGAAAAAGAAAAAAGAAAAACAGAGAGAGAAAAAGAAAGACAGAAAAACTGAGAAAAAAAGAAAGAAAGAAAAAAGGGAGAAAAATAGAAAGAAAGGAAAACAGAGAGCAAAACAAAAAAGGAAGAAAATCAGAGAGAAAAAAGAAAGAAACATACAGAGGAAAAAGAAAGAAAGAAAGAAAGAAAGAAAAAAGAAATAAAAAGAGAGAAACAAAAAGAGAGAGAAAGCAAAGAAAGAAAAACAGAGATAATAAAGAAAAAAGAAAAACAGAGAGAGAGAAAAAGAAAGACAGGAAAACAGAGAGAAAGAAAGAAAAAAGAAAAAAGAGAGAAAAAGGAAAGAAAGAAAAACAGAGAAAAAAGAAAGAAAGAAAAAATAGAGAAAAAAAGAAATATGACAAAAATAAAAATAAATGCAGACATGAAGCAAAAAAAAACAATGACGGGAAAAAAATAGAAAAATGTGACAAGAAAGAAATGAATTAAAAAACAAAAAGAAAAATATCGAATAATAATGAGATTTTGAAGAAGAATAACGATGAGAAAAAGTAAGAAAAGGAAACGAAAAAGAAATTAGGAAAGAAGATGCATAGAAAGAAAAAGAAGAAAATGTAAAAGAAAAAATAGTGAAAAAGAAAGAAAGAATAAAGTTATTTATTTTTCTTTAAAAAAGAATGGCGAATAGAAATAAGAGAGAATAAAAGGAAAAACAAATACATATACAAAATAAAGAAAGAAATAGTAAGAATAAAAAAGAGAAAATGAAAAAATGTGAAAGAATAAAATAAAAAATAGAAGGAAGAAATGAAAAAGAAATAAAAAACGCAAAAAGAATTAAAGACAAAAGAAGCAAAAGAGGAGTAAAAAGAAAATATAAGAAAAAGAAATGAATAAATTTATAAAAAAAGATTAGAAAAAATAAAATTCTCGAATAAAATCATGGAAAGAAATTCGGAAGGAAAATCAGAAAATAGCCAAGAAAATTCAAAGAAGCAAAAACAATGAGGACAATAAAAGAAAAGTGAGATGAAGAAGAAAAATACAAAAATACGTGAAAAAGAAAATGAATAAAATTCGAAAAGAGGAAAGAGACAGAAAGAAAAACGAGAAAGAAAGAAAAAAAAAGAGAATTAAATGAAAAAAAAATATTGAAAAGAAAGCGAAGAAGTATTAAATGAAGGAAATGCCTGAAGGAAATTCGTAAAAGAAAATTGGGGGAGGAATAAAGAGAGCAATTAGGGAAAGTGAAAAACATTCGGCGAAGGAAAATCAACTGAAGAAAAATAATGGATTTGGATTTATTTTACGGCATATCAATCTCAATGGCTTATTTAATACCGACAAGATTTTTATTACTGGTAATATTTTTTTTATCTATCTATCTATCTATCTATCTATCTATCTATCTATCTATCTATCTATCTATCTGTCTGTCTGTCTGTCTATCTATCTATCTATATATCAGTCATATCTATATATCTCTCTATCTCTCTATATATATCATTCATATCTATCTCTCTATATATATCAGTCATATCTATCTATCTATCTATCTCAGTTATATCTATCTATCTATCTATCTATCTATCTGTCTGTCTGTCTGTCTATCTATCTATCTATCTATATATCAGTCATATCTATATATCTATCTCTCTATATATATCATTCATATCTATCTCTCTATATATATCAGTCATATCTATCTATCTATCTATCTATCTCAGTCATATCTATCTATCTATCTATCTATCTCAGTCATATCTATCTATCTCTCTATCTTTATTTTGTTTTACGGCATATCAACCTCTATGGGTCATTTAATGCGGACAACATTTTTATTACTGGGAATAATTTTGTTCAAAAATGTATTGCTGGTAATAATTTCCTTCAAAAGTGGCTTGCTGGTATGTTTTTTCTAAAAATCTATTTCTGGTAATATATTTTTCCAAAAATGTATTGCTGGTATTAAAACCTATTTTTATACTTTCATAGTGTTTTGACCCCAGTTTGTGGATTAACTATTTGTCCAAAGCTGGGACCCTAACAAGTGCTACCACCCCGGGTCAGGGTGGACCGGGGAACACCAGCAATTAAGAGGTCGTTCCACGCTACTCAAAACCTCCTGATCAGATGCCTTGCTATCGGATGTGGTTTATTGTCTTACCCAGGACGCGAATGTAGTTTAACGTCATACCCAGGATCGGTAAAATAATGGTGTAAAAGCGAAAAAGAAAATAGCGAAGAAGAATTATAGGACGAAAAAGAGGGAAGGAAATGCGAAAAAGAAAGTGAGAATGAAAGTAAAGGAAGAAAGAAGAGAGCGGGAAAAAAGTGGTTACAAAAATAAAGGAAGGACGAAGAGAGGGTGAAAATGAAATGACGAAGAAAAATGAAAAAGAAAGAAAACGAAAAAGTAACTGGTTAAGAATAATGAAAGAAAGAACAAAAAGGATTGAACTGCAAAGGGAATTGTCAAGAGGTGATGAAAAAAAACCCGAAGAAAAAATAAAATACAGAAAAAGGAATTAAAAGAAATTGAAGAAACTAGGGAGCAGGATGCAAAGAATAAAAATGAAGGAAGAAAATTGAAAAATAGGCATAATGCCGATTAAAAGAAAGAAAGAAAGAAACAAAGAAGAAAGAAAGAAAGAAAGAAAGAAAGAAAGAAAGAAAGAAAGAAAGAAAGAAAGAAAGAAAGAAAGAAGGAAAATTTATATGACAGAAAGAATAGAACAAAAGTAGAAAAAGAGAACAGGTTAGAAAGAAAGAAAGAAAGAAAGAAAGAAAGAAAGAAAAAAGAAAGAAAAGTTTTATGAGAGTTAGAAAGATTAGAAGAGAGTAGAAAGAATCAATAGGTTTGAAAGAAAGAAAGAAAGAAAGAATCAATGAATGAATGAATGAATGAATGAAAGGAAAATAGCATAGAAGTATAAACGAAAAACGTAAAAATAGAATCAAAGAAACAAAAAGAAAAGGAAGAAACAAAAAGAAATTATTGAAGAAGCAGCAAACGTGAAGAAAAAATAAAATATAAAAACGAAAAACTGAAATTAAAAAAATGAAAACATGAAGATGGCAGAGAATATTCAAAAAGAGAAAAGGAATGGAAAGTGTGGTGACGGGAATATAAGAAAATGGTTCAAGAAAAAGAATGAAGATAGCAGGGAAAATGAAAAGGTAAATGGCGAAAGAGAAAATAAGATTTTAAATGAATAAACAGAAGAGAATTGAAGAAAAGGAAAAAAAGAATGGGTTTGAAGAATAACAGAAGGAAGATACTTTTAAAAAATACGTCAATATAGAAAAATAATGAAAAAAGATTTAAGAGAACGCAAATAAAAAATAAAATAATTGAATTAAAGAAAGAATGAAATTGAAAAAAAAGACAAAAGATAATGTCGGAGAATCAAAGAAAAACATGAAATACAAAGCGAAAGTGAAAGTAACAAAGAAAGAAAGCAAATGGTGGACAAATTCACAGCGAGGAAGGAAGAAAAAAATGCTGTAAATTGAAGTGGAAAAAGGAATATAGTGAAAGCGGTAGATCTTGGCGCGATAGTATTGTCGACGTTTGCGTTGGGATTATTGACATTTAATATAAATTTGCACCGGGTTTACCTTAAGATAATCTACATATCAAAATAATTCCAGGAGTGACTTGCCTCCCAGAACCGAACTATTCCTGCCACATATACTCTCGACTTGTATGTCCCTAACACACGTTAATGTTGTACAAAACAACATATCTATCTATAAAATGACAATTGGAAAAAATCTTAGATTTTGCCGACGCGTTTCGTCTTCCGACTTTTTCAAGGCAAAAATAAAATCGAAATGTCTTTGTTGTTATAGTTACATTAAAAAATCCAAATTTAAACAGATAGACGCTTCTGTCTAAGCCTTTTTCTAGTTAATGTAAATTTCTTTAATACTAAGAGATTTTTTTCCATGTTGACGATACAGTTAAATTCCCAGATAAATTCTGTGGACACGACAAGATGGTATAAAATGACAATTGGAAAAAAAATCATTTTATACCATCTTGTCGTGTCCACAGAATTGATCTGGGAAATTAACTGTATTGTCGACATAGTAAAAATCTCTTAGTATAAAGGAAATTTACATTAACCAGAAAAAGGCTTAGACAGAAGCGTCTACCTTTTTAAATTTGGATTTTTTAATGTGACTATAACAAGAAAGATATTTCGATTTCATTTTTGCCTTGAAAAAGTAGGAAGACGAAACGCGTTGGCAAAATCTAAGATTTTTTTTTCCAATTGTCATTTTATACCAATTTGTCTTGTTAACAGAATTGATCTGGGAATTTAATTATATCTATCTATCTATCTATCTATCTATATATATATACATATATATACATATATATATATATATATATATATATATATATATATATATATATATATATATATATATATATATCGCTCTTTCTCTCTCTCTCTCTCTCTCTCTCTATATATATATATATATATATATATATATATATATATATATATAATTCATGAAAATAACGAAGCATTTTTAATAAAAAAGAAAATGCCAATACTCAATAACATCAACTATGAGCAGGACCACAATATGCTGACTGCGTTTGCAAAAATATTTCTTATCACCTTAGATAGGTACGTAAAATAATCGATACATTCAGTTAAAAGAAAAAATAAAATCATCTTTGATAATAGCCGAAAACGGCCAGACATACAGAATATGCAGACAGTTTCTACATAACCTGTGTCCCAAAAAGAAGAAAATTAAAAGAACACAAGTAATATTAAATAAAAACTTAACCGCAGTTCCTTGACAGTCATTTTTAATGAAACTTTTATAAAAGAGGGATTTCTGCCCAAATACACAATTATACATACATAATATACATATATATATATATATATATATATATATATATATATATATATATATATATATATTTGTATGTATATATATGTATATATATATATATATATATATATATATATATATATATATATATTTAAAGAAAGATATTGAAATGACCAACACAAAAACAGAGAATGTCTCATATCGAGTATATTTAACATTGAAAAACATAAAGGAAAAAAATTAATTATTTTTAATAATTATTTTTAATGATATGTGGAAATCTCCACCTTTTACCTGAAGACGGTCGTGAGACCAGAAACACGTGTTGTAAAACTATGAAAAATAAAGAATAATATTTTTTTAAAAACCCACATTGCAACCAAAAAAGTTTGCGGTACCTCTCTTCTTTTTAATATACACACTTTTCTCTCGTTGGAACCATTATAACCTCTTCATATTATATATATATATATATATATATATATATATATATATATATATATATATATATATATATATATATATGTATGTATGTATGTTATACAGGTAATCGATCTGTTGGTATATAATCCAGATAGATCCTAGTAATATTAATTATTAAACCGATCCACAGAGAGCTCGAAGTAATTATTACGACAGAGCATATGATTTTTACAGCAAAAAATAAAACACCGTGTGAAACAGCAAAAGTGTCCAAATCGTGTAACAGTATAATTGTCCATCCCTAAAATTTTCAATATCTAAAAATCTGAATTTTTTTTCTCCAGGTTTTCAGATAGGGCGTTCAGCCATTTTGACCCCATCTAACGAAAGTATCACTGAAAAGTCCTTTGAGTTATTCATCTAAAAAGAGAGCAGGTTAAAATGGTTTTGTGTTAGCCCTACTGTCTCTCCAACTGAGCAATGGTGAGAGGAAAAAGATCATTCAAGTGGTTACAACATTCATACTCTGGCTTCCATCATTCAGAGTTCACTCAAGATCCATCAAGAGAACGGTGAATAAGTTTAAAAAGTCGGAACTGTAGAAAGAAAAACTGGATCAGTAGGTCACAACAGGAAGAAGGATAATCATTTCAACTAAGAGCCAAAGAGATCAATCCATAAGACGTTTCGGTATTTAGGAGGGGAGATTCAGTTATGACAGTCCAAAGAGCATTGACAAAAAACATGAAAATGAAATCGTTCGTGATATCTGTGAGGCACCTTGTTACTCTAGGACAGAAAGTTAGAAGGTTAGAGAGGGCGAAGATCATCTTCAATAAGTTGGAAAAGGATCATGGAATTATATATATATATATATATATATATATATATATATATATATATATTTGTAGTGAGTAAAATGGTTTTGTCTATATGATAAAATTATAAGAAATAAATAATTATCGCTCCGCTATCGGTATTGAGCCCTCTTTTGGATTAATGCTGTGAACGTTGGAATTATTTTTTTTCCTTCTCGTTACATATACTATCTATTTTTGTGGTTGCTCGTGTTGGAAATCTAATAAAGATCTTTATGATTGTGCAGCACCAATTTACAGGATCTGATGAAGGATTGTCTTGTTTAAAATCTGATATATATATATATATATATATATATATATATATATATATATATATATATATATATATATATATATATATTACTTTCGTTCTCAGCACATCGGATTAGATATATTTATATAGCTTGTCTGTAGTTTTCATTACGTCTAAATACGATTAGAAGTAATAATGTTGTTTCTATCATTCGACTGTTTTGTAATTGTTACTAATCTTTGTTAGATTAAACTTTAATAATATTTAACCTTCGTGCTTGCAAAAGAAAAAAAGTGTCAATAGGACGGTGTTTCCTATAGCACCGCTATTATATTTAAGTCCCTCGGCAATGTTAAATCGTTTTAAGTAGCGATGATTAAAATTTTAATAAAAATCAAACATACGAAAGTGGATTTATATATTTTCTTTATTCTTTTTTCTATCTATCTATCTATCTATCTATCTATATATATATATATATATATATATATATATATATATATATATATATATATATATATATATATATATATATATATATATATATATTGGATTGAGGAATCGGAGAGCCGAGTTCGAATTCCAGTCGAATCCATTACATTCACTTACGTGCTAACACCCTTGGGAAAGGTGTGAATCCTCTTCTTCTCCCTCCAGCTATGGGTAAATAGCAGGACAGACTGGGTTCTATAGCCTTGGACGGCAACTGGTCTAGGAGAAGGACAACTCTGAATTCAAAACCTGCGGAGGGTCGTTTGGGGACCTTGTGGCATTCGTTGCACCAGGTCCCTG
Organism: Acanthosepion esculentum; assembly: GCA_964036315.1. Taxonomy (NCBI): domain Eukaryota; kingdom Metazoa; phylum Mollusca; class Cephalopoda; order Sepiida; family Sepiidae; genus Acanthosepion; species Acanthosepion esculentum. The sequence goes on along the minus strand of OZ038516.1, from coordinate 51,800,192 downwards.
TATTCGTCCCTCCAAAAAGTGTGGATGGCCCTACACAAAGCCTTCACCACTATAATCAAATCTTGTGTGGGTGTCCGGATTTCAGTTTCTGGGAACTGATCTGTCTGGCCCTCATACGTCGACTTCGACGGGAGAGTCCATCATATATATATATATATATATATATATATATATATATATATATATATATATATATATATATATATATATATGCAGATAGATAGATAGATAGATAGATAATGAGCAGACTGAGATAGATAGATAGATAGATAGATAGATAGATAGATAGATAGATAGATAGATAGATAGATAGATAGATAGATAGAATTTACAAATTAACACGGAAAAAAAAGAAAGAAGCAAACAGAAATTCGGACAGAAAAGAAAAAAAATGATTCTGGAAGAAAGCGAGAAAGTAAGTAGGCTATCAAACAAGATAGATAGATAGATAGGTAGATAGATAGATAGATAGATAGATAGATAGATATGGGTAAATATACCTGTAATCTGAGAGTGAAAAAGGTGCATATGAACGGTTTCAGATATATAGATATAAAAGAAACTATAAATTAACACGGATAAGAAAGAACGAACAAATGCAAGAAATATTCACACAGAAAAGAAAGAAAAGAAATTATAAATTAGATAAAATAGATAGATAGATTGATAGATAATGAGCAGACTGAGATAGATAGATAGATAGATAGATAGATAGATAGATAGATAGATAGATAGATAGATAGATAGAGTGTAAAATAAATATTACTGACACTTTTGACTCCCTTGGCGGGGTTTATAAACAAGATTATTAAAGTAATACATTAACAACTTACAATGCAATATTTATTATTTACCATTTTTTAATTTTTTATGCAAACATTTATAAAAATTGCAAAATTATCAAATTATGTAAATTAACAATAATGCAATATTTATCTGTGTGTGTCTGTATATATATATATATATATATATATATATATATATATATATATATATATATATATATATATATATATATATATATATATATATATATATATATATATATATATATATATATATATGTGTGTGTGTTGGTGAAAGGTATATATAAAATAAACTGTAACAACTATTTCCTACAATATACTGGGAAAACTTGCAGAAAATTTAAAAAAACGTATGTATGAACGCAAAATGGATCCTATACAAAACAATTTATCAAATGCATTAATCCTGCATAGAAAAAATTCACGCAAAACTAAAAAAAACATCGCACTTATTAAAAGAGAAATTATCTTACTTTGACGGAAAATTCTTGAGAGTGTTTCTATCGAATGTCACCAAAACGTAAACATGCGTTCCGGTTTTTTTCAAATATTTTTCTTGAAAGAAAATATTTCTTTCCCAAGCCATGACGATAAAGATGTCAAAAAATTCATACAAAACGGTTAAATTCGTAACCTCATGTTAATGAAAATAATATAGACAATGATCACAAACTAAAATAATATGAATAGTATTTATATTATAAAAATGAACAACTTTTACTGACTTTTGTTTATAAGGTATTTATAGCGAAGAAAACGGCGAATTACCTCGTCAAACCAAGCGACAGATTGTCGCGTGTATCTTACGACGGAAAATGTAGCTAAAAAGAAAATTACCTACCAAAGAAAAAAGGTGGGGGGCAACGTATTCCGCATGACATACTGAAGTCGGAATATTTAAATTAAAAAACAAGTCCTCCGCAGGAGTCGCCATAAAAGTATTTTGATATGGAAAAATTTGGTGTCCTCTCCAAGTTGTCGACGAATGGAAAAAATGCTCGGCTGATAAAACCAGTTGGTGTTCTCGAATCGGGGGACAGAATTTGTGTATTTTGGCTACCGCGTTCGTCGGAGAGTGAGTTATTTTTCTGACTGGTTACGCGCATTGTGATTTGTGAAATAATACCTGCGAATCGAGTTTTCGGCATTTCTTTCTGCCCCCGATATTCGAGTCTGAACTTACAGTGATTTCTTCTCTGAGTTGTGGAAGTAATCGGCGACAAATATTTCCTTTGCAATTCCAGAACGCTTACAGTATTAAATTACATACACAGATTTTTTTTCATAATTTACCTAGACGTGTCAGCGTGTTTTGAATTAAAAAATTTTGAGAAACTAACAACATTCTTACGTTTATTTATAAATACATATTGCAATACAAAACTCTTACATTTGCTTTGATAAAGTCCAACAAACAACGAAACGCGTCGGCTTAGATAAGTTTTCATTTTCTCTTTATTCATACTGTCCTGTTTTACAGATTTTAGTTAGATATGTAATTTTACACACATACTCACACACGAATACATACACACAAACATATATATATATATATATACATTTTTTTGTCATCCACAGACAGACTGTTTCGCAGCTCATCATTGTGGCTAGACGTCCGGTTGCATCTAGCTAGGATCGAAACCAGACTGAATTTGTGTCAGTCCGAACTTCTAACACTAAGCTGTCAGCGTACAGTACGGGATGAGTGTGAATTTTAGCCTGTTTAGTTTTAGATTCAGATAAACACACAGTGACTGAGAGTGACTCAATTCTGTCGAAGAGTCGTGCAGAGTATATATATATATATATATATATATATATATATATATATATATATATATATATATATATATATATATATATATATATATATATATATATATATATATATATATATATATATATATATATATATATATATATATATATATATATATATATATATATATATATATATATATATATATATATATCCTCAGAAATCAAATCAAAATTTGATTTCTCAGGAAAGACCTAGGTGGTCTGAAATATTAAATAAATAAATATATACAAAAACACAGAAATAAATATTTTCATAAAAAAAACACCCAATTTTGTTTCATTTATTTTATCCAGAGATTATATATATATACATATATATATATATATATATATATATATATATATATATATATATATATATATATATATAATAATCCCAAGGTGTATAATCTATGTGAATCCTAATAATATGAAATATTAAGACTGATCCACAAAAAGAGCTCAATGTATTTGTTTTAATAGGATTTTTTAATATATATATATATATATATATATATATATATATATATATATATATATATATATATATATATATATATATATATTTTGATTTTTTTATGCTATTTATTGTAATTTTTCAAATTTATCTATCTATCTTTGTTCATGTCTGTCTATTTATCTATCTCATTCTTTTCGTATCTATCTCAGTCTGTTCATATCTATCTGTTCATTCTGTTCATATCTATCTATGTTCATATATATATATATATATATATATATATATACCAGCACACGCGTACACGCCTGCTTATATTTATAAATGTCTAATGTCATTAAAATAAATGAAAGAATAAAATTCTTTTTTGTTGTTTCCTTCAGATTTTGTATAGATTTAAATTCTTAAAATTTGTGGCAATCATTAAAATTGTCACTCCCACAAGAAAAGTCGATTTGTGTTCAGCAAGTTACGAAGGATAATATTAAAATGATACTTTGAACCTACCATTTCCTGTTTAGTAACTTGTTGTATATCTTTCTCACTCTTGGTATTTGTTTTTAGTAAATTTCCGAAATATCTTCATTCTTTTTTAATAACCCTGTATGTATATATATATATATATATATATATATATATATATATATATATATATATATATATATATATATATATATATACAGGGTGAGCCAAAAAAAACTTGAGCAAGTAAACATTTCGCTATTTTAGCAACGAGAATGAAATTCACAGTATCCCAGCTGAGATGTTGCAGCAGTCAATGAGGAATCTCAACAGCAGATTTCAAGAATGCATTCGTACAGGAGGACGCCATCTACAGGACGTAATTTGTAAAAAATGAAAATTACATCATTGTTTCTTAAATGGCATGTTTTAAGGTTTCAATTACTATGAATTAAATATTTTTCTTCCATCACACTTGGTTTTATTGGATTGTTAAAAAGTTCCCGTTTTTTTTTGTAACCCTATATATATATATATATATATATATATATATATATATATATATATATATATGTATATATATATATATATATATATATATATATATATATATGTGTGTGTGTGTGTGTGTGTGTGTGTGTGTGTGTGCTTAAACGCAATCGCGTTCAATCATGAAACAGACAGTCACCTCAGAGTAAGATATGAACCATAAAATATGTGTCCATACACACACGCACGCAGATAAATTCCTGGGCGTTAGCATTTGAGATAGACTATACCTATGGGGTAATTTTAGATTTCTCTGTTGTTTGTATATATATATATATATTATTTAATTTAGGATATTAAAACAAGTTACAAATCGCTACATAATGTCAATTAAGTTTCAACAACATAAATGTGTCTCCTCTGGCGATGTGAGACTACTGGCGAGTGAAAGATGTCTTAATCAAAACATGCTGCCAAAATATACGCAATATATATATATATATATATATATATATGGTTATCTGTGTTTGTACCACTGCTACGAGGAAGGTTTGTTCGTTCAGTCGTACCAGATAATTTTTCTTGCGCATTAATACACCTACACTTCGTCTGTGCATTGAATTGATGCCCTATCTGGTCAGCTCTTCCGGTTCACTGTCTCGAGATTCACGACAAAATCTAAAGAAGGGGGTCTGTAATTTTATCGGTCCTGACCTGGCATCTCGATATCAGTCAATATCCTACAGCTGTGACATAGTTTGTCACAGTCGTTTTCATAAATATTTTCATGGCAATTGTTCTCATAAGTTTACTTCTTCGTACTTCGACCGTATAGAATTAAGCGTACTACTAGATTGGCAATTAGGTCTCATCGTTTTATAGTTGAACTAGCTAGTTATATCCGTAAGTTCTATTCTGAAAATTTCTTTTCTAGCACTTCTCATTTCTCTGTTCATTCATTGTCCTTTCTCGTCCCTAAAATCTTTCTCATTCCTTTTCACTCCCAATAACCCCTTGCGTCTTAGTGGCATTATCGCCTTTCTTGGGGTGAAATAATGAAAAAAATCATTCTTAGTTTGTTCATGTCTGTCTAACCTAATATTTTCATATGCATCTACCTTTCCTTCCACGTTTCTTTCTCTCTCACTTCACTTGCTTTCTTTCTTTTTCATACTTTTTCCTTCTTTCTTACTTACTTTCTTTCTTTATGATTTCTTTGTACGTCTCTTTTTCTTCCCACATCTTTCTTTCTTCTTTTTTGTTCCTTTCTACATTCTTTCTTTCTTTCTTTTTCACACTTTTTCTTTCATTCTTTCTTTCTTCCTTTTTTTACTTCTTTCTTTCTTTATAATTTCTTTGTATGTCGCTTATTCCCACATCTTTCTTTCTTTCTTTCTACGTCTCTTTCTTTCCTCCTTTCTATATTCTTTCTTTCCAAGTCTCTTTCTTTCGTTACACGTCTCTTTCTTTTCCATTTACTTTTCTTTCGTTCTTTTTCATACTTTTTTCTTCCTTTCGGTCTTTCCACGTCTCTTTCTTTCTTTCTTTCTTTCGTTCTTTCTTTCTTTCTTTCAACTGTCCTTTCTTTCTTCCCAGGTCTTTTTCTTTCTACGTTTCTTTCTTTCTACATTTCTTTCTTTCTTTCTTACCAAGTCTCTTTCTTTCAACGCCCCTTTTATTCTTTCCATTTCCCTTTCTTTCCATTTCTTTTCTTTCCACTTATCTTTCTTTCTTCCAACGTCTCTTTATTTTCACACCTTTTTCTGTCTTTCTTCCGTTCGTTCCACGTTTCTTTCTTTCTTTCTTTCTTTCTCTCTCTCTTTCTTTCTTTCTTTCTTACTACAATTTTTTCTTTCCTTGTCTATTTTTTTCTTTCTTTACACATCTCTTTTTCTTTTTTTTCCCGATGGTTTTCAGTTCAATTTGATTTTATAGATCTTCTATGCCAACTTCTTGAAAAATCCACCTTACTCTAAGGTTGCTTTCATTCTTTCCCTTTTTTTACTCTTAATTCATTTTCGTTTTCTCTTTCCCTTTTTTATTCCATTTCTCTGATCTAAATATTATTTTCTTCAATGTACCTAGAAGTATGATATAGAGTTTCAACTCAAGATGAGAACCCTTTTCTTCTTTCATTCTTTCATCCTTTCCTTCTTTGTTTATTTTAAGGTTTTCCTTTTTTTTTAACACATTAACTCCTTGATTTCAATATTTTTCATTCTTTCCTTCTTTTTCTTCTTTCCTTCTTTATTCTTTCTATATTTTTAGATTTTCTTCTTTTTAAATATATTAACGCCTTGATTTTAATATTTTTCGTTCTTCCCATTTTTCCTTCTTTCTTCCTTTTTCTTCTTTCTTTATTTTCCGTTTTTCGATTTCTCTTTCATTAAATGTTTTGTTGAAATGAAAGGATTTAATATCTTTTTCTTCTTTTACTTTCTTTCTTTTTATTCTTTCTTTTTCTTTCATTAACTTTCTTTTTAAATTCCTTCATCTTTCGTCCTTATTTCCGTAAGTTTTTTCTTCATTTATTTTATTATGTTTCTCTTTTTTATCCATTAACTGTTTTTTTTAATTCTTTACTTATTTGTTCCTTCTTTCTTTCCCTTCTTCTTCCTTAGCATTCTTCTTTTCTCCTTTTTTCTTTCCTCCCTTTCCTCTTTCCTTTCTTCTTTCCTCCATTTTTCTTCTTCCTTTTCTTCTTTCCCCCTTTCTTCTTTCTTTCCTTTCTTCTTTCATCCCTTTTTCCTTCTTCCTTTTCTTCTTTCTCTCTTTCTTCCTTCGCCCTTTCTTCTTCCTTCCCTTTCTTCTTTCTTCCCTTTCTTCTTTCTTTCCTTTCTTCTTTCCTCCCTTTCTTCTTTTTTCCTTTTCTTCTTTCCCCCTTTCTTCTTTCCCCCTTTCTTCTTTCTTTCCTTTCTTCTTTCATCCCTTTTTCCTTCTTCCTTTTCTTCTTTCTCTCTTTCTTCCTTCGCCCTTTCTTCTTCCTTCCCTTTCTTCTTTCTTCCCTTTCTTCTTTCTTTCCTTTCTTCTTTCCTCCCTTTCTTCTTTTTTCCTTTTCTTCTTTCCCCCTTTCTTCTTTCCCCCTTTCTTCTTTCTTTCCTTTCTTCTTTCCTCCGTTTCTTTATTCTTTCCTTTTTTCCTCCTTCTTCCTTCTTCACTTTATTCCCTTTCTTCTTTCTTTCTTTATCTTCCCTTTTCTTCTCTTTCTCCCATTAAATGTTTTCTTTTCCTCTTTCATCCTACCGCCCTTTCTTTCGATCTTTTTCTTCATTTATCTTTCATTTTACTCTTTTTCTTTCATTGAGTCTATTTTTTTCATCCATTTCTTCCTCCTTTTTGTTCTCTCCTTCTTTCTTTATTCTAACGTTTCCTTCTTATTTTAAAGAATAATTCCTTGATTTTTATTTTTTATTTTTTTCCAGATTCTTTTTTCTTTCCTTAAATTTTTTGTTTTATTTTTATTTTCTTTCTATTAACTTTTCTTCTTTTTTATTAAGGATTTTCGCTTATTTTTTTCCTATCTTTCTTTCGTTCTTCTTTTCTTTATATTATTCATTTGTTTTTCGTTCCATAAATATATTTTTAATTTTTGTTTCTTTTGTTATTTTCTTTCTTTATTACTTTCTCTTCGCATTTATCCACTTTTTTTATACATTAAATCTTCTGATTTCATTCTTTATAATCTCATTAATTCTTTCGCCTTTTTTAATTTCTCTATTTTATTTTTTTCAGCCGTTTACTGTTTTCTTTTTATTATTTTATTCTTTCGTCCATTTTTTCCTTCTTTTTTCTGATTTCTTTCTTAATCTTCATTATCCAATTTTTTTCTCTTAATGTTTTTCATTCTTTCATTCTTTCACTATGTTATTTATTTTTCTAATTATTTCTTACATTCATTATCTTTTGTCCTTTTTCCGTTCTTATTCTTCCATCGTTGTTTCTTTTTCTTACTTTTTCTTCCTTTCTTTCTTTCTTGCTTTCTTTTTCTTTTCTTTTTCTTTCTTTCTTTATTGTTGCATTTTCATAATTTTTCTTTCATTAACATTTCTCTTTTAATTATTTCATTCTTTCCTTCGTTCTTTCATTACTTTCATCCTTCTTCTTTTTCACCTTTGTTTTGTTATTTAATTATTTCATTCATCTATTTTTTTCTTTTCTTTATCCATTCATTTTGACTTCATTTCTCATTGTCTTTATCCTTTACGTTGTTTTAATCTTCTTTTTTTCTCTCGTTCTTTTTTCTTTTTCTTTTTTTCTAACATTATTGTTTTCTTTTAATTATTTCTTTCTATCGTTTTTTTTTTTCATTCTTCTCTTCCTACATTTATCTCCTTCAGTTTCATTTATTATTGCTCCCATATATAATTCTTGATTTTATATTTTCTTTTTCGCTTCATTTCATTTTCAGTGTTTTAATTCTTGCTTTCATTTCCTTTCATTTCCCGTCTTTTTTTTACTTTTATGGAAGTCTTTCGTTTCTTTCTGTTATTAATTTGTTTCCTCTTTTTGCTTTCTTTCTTTCACCTAAAATTAACTTTTCATTTAATTTCACGTCTTTTGAAAATTGGTGGAACTCTTTCTTTTCCATTCGTTTCTTTTCTTAATTCTTTCGTCTTTTTTCTGTCTTTCTTTCATTTAAAACTATCTTTTCATTTCTTTTCGTGTCTTTTGAAAATTGATGGAACTCTTTCTTTTCCCTTCGTTCTTTACTTTTCTTAATTCTTTCCTATTTTTTTCTTTCTTTATTTCATTTAAAACTATCTTTTCATTTCATTTCGCATCTTTTGAAAATTGGCGGTACTCTTTCTTTTACCTTCGTTCTTTTCTTTTCTTAATTCTTTCCTTGTTTTTTCTTTCTTTCTTTCATTTAAATCTATCTTTTCATTTCTTTTAGCGTCTTTTGAAAATTGATGGAACTCTGTCTTTTCCCTTCGTTCTTTACTTTTCTTAATTCTTACCTATTTTTTTCTTTCTTTATTTCATTTAAAACTATCTTTTCATTTCATTTCGCGTCTTTTGAAAATTGGTGGAACTCTTTCTTTTCCCTTCGTTCTTTACTTTTCTTAATTCTTTCCTCTTTTTTTCTTTCTTTATTTCATTTAAAACTATCTTTTCATTTCATTTCGCGTCTTTTGAAAATTGGTGGAACACTTTCTTTTCCCTTCGTTCTTTACTTTTCTTAATTCTTTCCTCTTTTTTTCTTTCTTTATTTCATTTAAAACTATCTTTTCATTTCATTTCGCATCTTTTGAAAATTGGCGGTACTCTTTCTTTTACCTTCGTTCTTTTCTTTTCTTAATTCTTTCCTTGTTTTTTCTTTCTTTCTTTCATTTAAATCTATCTTTTCATTTCTTTTAGCGTCTTTTGAAAATTTATGGAACTCTTTCTTTTCCCTTCGTTCTTTACTTTTCTTAATTCTTTCCTCTTTTTTTCTTCCTTTCTTTCATTTAAAACTATCTTTTCATTTCATTTCGCGTCTTTTGAAAATTGGTGGAACTCTTTCTTTTCCCTTCGTTCTTTTCTTTTCTTAATTCTTTCCTCTTTTTTTCTTTCTTTCTTTCATTTAAAACTATATTTTCATTTCATTTCGCGTCTTTTGAAAATTGGTGGAACTCTTTCTTTTCCCTTCGTTCTTTTCTTTTCTTAATTCTTTCCTCTTTTTTTCTTTCTTTCTTTCATTTAAACTATATTTTCATTTCATTTCGCGTCTTTTGAAAATCAGTGGAACTCTTTCTTTTCCCTTCGTTCTTTTCTTTTCTTAATTCGTTCCTCTTTTTTTCTTTCTTTCTTTCATTTAAAACTATCTTTTCATTTCATTTCGCGTCTTTTGAAAATTGGTGGAACTCTTTCTTTTCCCTTCGTTCTTTTCTTTTCTTAATTCTTTCCACTTTTTTTCTTTCTTTATTTCATTTAAAACTATCTTTTCATTTCATTTCGCATCTTTTGAAAATTGGCGGTACTCTTTCTTTTCCCTTCGTTCTTTTCTTTTCTTAATTCTTTCCTTGTTTTTTCTTTCTTTCTTTCATTTAAATCTATCTTTTCATTTCTTTTAGCGTCTTTTGAAAATTTATGGAACTCTTTCTTTTCCCTTCGTTCTTTACTTTTCTTAATTCTTTCCACTTTTTTTTTCCTTTCTTTCATTTAAAACTATCTTTTCATTTCATTTCGCGTCTTTTGAAAATTGGTGGAACTCTTTCTTTTCCCTTCGTTCTTTTCTTTTCTTAATTCTTTCCTCTTTTTTTCTTTCTTTCTTTCATTTAAAACTATATTTTCATTTCATTTAGCGTCTTTTGAAAATTTATGGAACTCTTTCTTTTCCCTTCGTTCTTTAATTTTCTTAATTCTTTCCTCTTTTTTTCTTTCTTTCTTTCATTTAAAACTATCTTTTCGTTTCATTTCGCGTCTTTTGAAAATTGGTGGAACTCTTTCTTTTCCCTTCGTTCTTTTCTTTTCTTAATTCTTTCCTCTTTTTTACTTTCTTTCTTTCATTTAAACTATATTTTCATTTCATTTCGCGTCTTTTGAAAATTAGTGGAACTCTTTCTTTTCCCTTCGTTCTTTTCTTTTCTTAATTCTTTCCTCTTTTTTTCTTTCTTTCTTTCATTTAAAACTATCTTTTCATTTCATTTCGCGTCTTTTGAAAATTGGTGGAACTCTTTCTTTTCCCTTCGTTCTTTTCTTTTCTTAATTCTTTCCTCTTTTTTTCTTTCTTTCTTTCATTTAAAACTATATTTTCATTTCATTTAGCGTCTTTTGAAAATTTATGGAACTCTTTCTTTTCCCTTCGTTCTTTAATTTTCTTAATTCTTTCCTCTTTTTTTCTTTCTTTCTTTCATTTAAAACTATCTTTTCATTTCATTTCGCGTCTTTTGAAAATTGGTGGAACTCTTTCTTTTCCCTTCGTTCTTTTCTTTTCTTAATTCTTTCCTCTTTTTTTCTTTCTTTCTTTCATTTAAACTATATTTTCATTTCATTTCGCGTCTTTTGAAAATCAGTGGAACTCTTTCTTTTCCCTTCGTTCTTTTCTTTTCTTAATTCGTTCCTCTTTTTTTCTTTCTTTCTTTCATTTAAAACTATCTTTTCATTTCATTTCGCGTCTTTTGAAAATTGGTGGAACTCTTTCTTTTCCCTTCGTTCATTTCTTTTCTTAATTCTTTCCTCTTTTTTTCTTTCTTTATTTCATTTAAAACTATCTTTTCATTTCATTTCGCATCTTTTGAAAATTGGCGGTACTCTTTCTTTTCCCTTCGTTCTTTTCTTTTATTAATTCTTTCCTTGTTTTTTCTTTCTTTCTTTCATTTAAATCTATCTTTTCATTTCTTTTAGCGTCATTTGAAAATTAGTGGAACTCTTTCTTTTCCCTTCGTTCTTTTCTTTTCTTAATTCTTTCCTCTTTTTTCTTTCTTTCTTTCATTTAAAACTATCTTTTCATTTCATTTCGCGTCTTTTGACAATTGGTGGAACTCTTTCCTTTCCCTTCGTTCTTTTCTTTTCTTAATTCTTTCCTCTTTTTTCTTTCTTTATTTCATTTAAAACTATCTTTTCATTTCATTTCGCATCTTTTGAAAATTGGCGGTACTCTTTCTTTTCCCTTCGTTCTTTACTTTTCTTAATTCTTTCCTTGTTTTTTCTTTCTTTCTTTCATTTAAATCTATCTTTTCATTTCTTTTAGCGTCTTTTGAAAATTTATGGAACTCTTTCTTTTCCCTTCGTTCTTTACTTTTCTTAATTCTTTCCTCTTTTTTTTTCCTTTCTTTCATTTAAAACTATCTTTTCATTTCATTTCGCGTCTTTTGAAAATTGGTGGAACTCTTTCTTTTCCCTTCGTTCTTTTCTTTTCTTAATTCTTCCCTCTTTTTTTCTTTCTTTCTTTCATTTAAAACTATATTTTCATTTCATTTAGCGTCTTTTGAAAATTTATGGAACTCTTTCTTTTCCCTTCGTTCTTTAATTTTCTTAATTCTTTCCTCTTTTTTCTTTCTTTCTTTCATTTAAAACTATCTTTTCGTTTCATTTCGCGTCTTTTGAAAATTGGTGGAACTCTTTCTTTTCCCTTCGTTCTTTTCTTTTTTTAATTCTTTCCTCTTTTTTTCTTTCTTTCTTTCATTTAAACTATATTTTCATTTCATTTCGCGTCTTTTGAAAATTGGTGGAACTCTTTCTTTTCCCTTCGTTCTTTCCTTTTCTTAATTCTTTCCTCTTTTTTCTTTCTTTATTTCATTTAAAACTATCTTTTCATTTCATTTCGCATCTTTTGAAAATTGGCGGTACTCTTTCTTTTCCCTTCGTTCTTTACTTTTCTTAATTCTTTCCTTGTTTTTTCTTTCTTTCTTTCATTTAAATCTATCTTTTCATTTCTTTTAGCGTCTTTTGAAAATTTATGGAACTCTTTCTTTTCCCTTCGTTCTTTACTTTTCTTAATTCTTTCCTCTTTTTTTTTCCTTTCTTTCATTTAAAACTATCTTTTCATTTCATTTCGCGTCTTTTGAAAATTGGTGGAACTCTTTCTTTTCCCTTCGTTCTTTTCTTTTCTTAATTCTTCCCTCTTTTTTTCTTTCTTTCTTTCATTTAAAACTATATTTTCATTTCATTTAGCGTCTTTTGAAAATTTATGGAACTCTTTCTTTTCCCTTCGTTCTTTAATTTTCTTAATTCTTTCCTCTTTTTTCTTTCTTTCTTTCATTTAAAACTATCTTTTCGTTTCATTTCGCGTCTTTTGAAAATTGGTGGAACTCTTTCTTTTCCCTTCGTTCTTTTCTTTTTTTAATTCTTTCCTCTTTTTTTCTTTCTTTCTTTCATTTAAACTATATTTTCATTTCATTTCGCGTCTTTTGAAAATTGGTGGAACTCTTTCTTTTCCCTTCGTTCTTTCCTTTTCTTAATTCTTTCCTCATTTTTCTTTCTTTCTTTCATTTAAAACTATCTTTTCATTTCATTTAGCGTCTTTTGAAAATTGGTGGAACTCTTTCTTTTCCCTTCGTTCTTTTCTTTTCTTAATTCTTTCCTCTTTTTTTCTTTCTTTCTTTCATTTAAAACTATATTTTCATTTCATTTAGCGTCTTTTGAAAATTTATGGAACTCTTTCTTTTCCCTTCGTTCTTTAATTTTCTTAATTCTTTCCTCTTTTTTTCTTTCTTTCTTTCATTTAAAACTATCTTTTCGTTTCATTTCGCGTCTTTTGAAAATTGGTGGAACTCTTTCTTTTCCCTTCGTTCTTTTCTTTTCTTAATTCTTTCCACTTTTTTACTTTCTTTCTTTCATTTAAACTATATTTTCATTTCATTTCGCGTCTTTTGAAAATTAGTGGAACTCTTTCTTTTCCCTTCGTTCTTTTCTTTTCTTAATTCTTTCCTCTATTTTTCTTTCTTTCTTTCATTTAAAACTATCTATTCATTGCATTTCGCGTCTTTTGAAAATTGGTGGAACTCTTTCTTTTCCCTTCGTTCTTTTCTTTTCTTAATTCTTTCCTCTTTTTTTCTTTCTTTCTTTCATTTAAAACTATCTTTTCATTTCATTTAGCGTCTTTTGAAAATTGGTGGAACTCTTTCTTTTCCCTTCGTTCTTTTCTTTTCTTAATTCTTTCCTCTTTTTTCTTTCTTTCTTTCATTTAAAACTATCTTTTCATTTCATTTCGCGTCTTTTGAAAATTGGTGGAACTCTTTCTTTTCCCTTCGTTCTTTTCTTTTCTTAATTCTTTCCTCTTTTTTTCTTTCTTTCTTTCATTTAAAACTATCTTTTCATTTCATTTAGCGTCTTTTGAAAATTGGTGGAACTCTTTCTTTTCCCTTCGTTCTTTGCTTTTGTTAATTCTTTCCTCTTTTTTTCTTTCTTTCTTTCATTTAAAACTATCTTTTCATTTCATTTAGCGTCTTTTGAAAATTGGTGGAACTCTTTCTTTTCCCTTCGTTCTTTCCTTTTGTTAATTCTTTCCTCTTTTTTTCTTTCTTTCTTTCATTTAAAACTATATTTTCATTTCATTTAGCGTCTTTTGAAAATTGGTGGAACTCTTTCTTTTCCCTTCGTTCTTTGCTTTTTTAATTCTTTCCTTTTTTTTTCATTCTTTATTTCATTTTAAACTATCTTTTCATTTCATTTCGCGTCTTTTGAAAATTTGTGGAACTCTTTCTTTTCCCTTCGTTCTTTTCTTTTCTTAATTCTTTCCTCTGTTTTTCTTTCTTTCTTTCATTTAAAACTATCTTTTCATTTCATTTCGCGTCTTTTGAAAATTGGTGGAACTCTTTCTTTTCCCTTCGTTCTTTTCTTTTCTTAATTCTTTCCTCTTTTTTTCTTTCTTTCTTTCATTTAAACTATATTTTCATTTCATTTCGCGTCTTTTGAAAATTAGTGGAACTCTTTCTTTTCCCTTCGTTCTTTTCTTTTCTTAATTCTTTCCTCTTTTTTTCTTTCTTACTTTCATTTAAAACTATCTTTTCATTTCATTTCGCGTCTTTTGAAAATTGGTGGAACTCTTTCTTTTCCCTTCGTTCTTTTCTTTTCTCAATTCTTTCCTCTTTTTTTCTTTCTTTCTTTCATTTAAAACTATCTTTTCATTTCATTTAGCGTCTTTTGAAAATTGGTGGAACTCTTTCTTTTCCCTTCGTTCTTTTCTTTTCTTAATTCTTTCCTCTTTTTTTCTTTCTTTCTTTCATTTAAAACTATATTTTCATTTCATTTAGCGTCTTTTGAAAATTTATGGAACTCTTTCTTTTCCCTTCGTTCTTTAATTTTCTTAATTCTTTCCTCTTTTTTTCTTTCTTTCTTTCATTTAAAACTATCTTTTCGTTTCATTTCGCGTCTTTTGAAAATTGGTGGAACTCTTTCTTTTCCCTTCGTTCTTTTCTTTTCTTAATTCTTTCCTCTTTTTTACTTTCTTTCTTTCATTTAAACTATATTTTCATTTCATTTCGCGTCTTTTGAAAATTAGTGGAACTCTTTCTTTTCCCTTCGTTCTTTTCTTTTCTTAATTCTTTCCTCTTTTTTTCTTTCTTTCTTTCATTTAAAACTATCTTTTCATTTCATTTCGCGTCTTTTGAAAATTGGTGGAACTCTTTCTTTTCCCTTCGTTCTTTTCTTTTCTTAATTCTTTCCTCTTTTTTTCTTTCTTTCTTTCATTTAAAACTATCTTTCATTTCATTTCGCGTCTTTTGAAAATTGGTGGAACTCTTTCTTTTCCCTTCGTTCTTTTCTTTTCTTAATTCTTTCCTCTTTTTTTCTTTCTTTCTTTCATTTAAAACTATCTTTTCGTTTCATTTCGCGTCTTTTGAAAATTGGTGGAACTCTTTCTTTTCCCTTCGTTCTTTTCTTTTCTTAATTCTTTCCTCTTTTTTTCTTTCTTTCTTTCATTTAAAATATATTTTCATTTCATTTCGCGTCTTTTGAAAATTAGTGGAACTCTTTCTTTTCTCTTCGTTCTTTTCTTTTCTTAATTCTTTCCTCTTTTTTTCTTTCTTTCTTTCATTTAAAACTATCTTTTCATTTCATTTCGCGTCTTTTGAAAATTGGTGGAACTCTTTCTTTTCCCTTCGTTCTTTTCTTTTCTTAATTCTTTCCTCTTTTTTTCTTTCTTTCTTTCATTTAAAACTATCTTTTCATTTCATTTAGCGTCTTTTGAAAATTGGTGGAACTCTTTCTTTTCCCTTCGTTCTTTTCTTTTCTTAATTCTTGCCTCTTTTTTTCTTTCTTTCTTTCATTTAAAACTATATTTTCATTTCATTTAGCGTCTTTTGAAAATTTATGGAACTCTTTCTTTTCCCTTCGTTCTTTAATTTTCTTAATTCTTTCCTCTTTTTTTCTTTCTTTCTTTCATTTAAAACTATCTTTTCGTTTCATTTCGCGTCTTTTGAAAATTGGTGGAGCTCTTTCTTTTCCCTTCGTTCTTTTCTTTTCTTAATTCTTTCCTCTTTTTTACTTTCTTTCTTTCATTTAAACTATATTTTCATTTCATTTCGCGTCTTTTGAAAATTAGTGGAACTCTTTCTTTTCCCTTCGTTCTTTTCTTTTCTTAATTCTTTCCTCTTTTTTTCTTTCTTTCTTTCATTTAAAACTATCTTTTCATTTCATTTCCCGTCTTTTGAAAATTGGTGGAACTCTTTCTTTTCCCTTCGTTCTTTTCTTTTCTTAATTCTTTCCTCTTTTTTTCTTTCTTTCTTTCATTTAAAACTATCTTTTCATTTCATTTAGCGTCTTTTGAAAATTGGTGGAACTCTTTCTTTTCTCTTCGTTCTTTTCTTTTCTTAATTCTTTCCTCTTTTTTTCTTTCTTTCTTTCATTTAAAACTATCATTTCATTTCATTTCGCGTCTTTTGAAAATTGGTGGAACTCTTTCTTTTCCCTTCGTTCTTTTCTTTTCTTAATTCTTTCCTCTTTTTTTCTTTCTTTCTTTCATTTAAAACTATCTTTTCATTTCATTTAGCGTCTTTTGAAAATTTGTGGAACTCTTTCTTTTCCCTTCGTTCTTTGCTTTTGTTAATTCTTTCCTCTTTTTTTCTTTCTTTCTTTCATTTAAAACTATCTTTTCATTTCATTTAGCGTCTTTTGAAAATTGGTGGAACTTTTTCTTTTCCCTTCGTTCTTTCCTTTTGTTAATTCTTTCCTCTTTTTTTCTTTCTTTCTTTCATTTAAAACTATCTTTTCATTTCATTTAGCGTCTTTTGAAAATTGGTGGAACTCTTTCTTTTCCCTTCGTTCTTTCCTTTTGTTAATTCTTTCCTCTTTTTTTCTTTCTTTCTTTCATTTAAAACTATATTTTCATTTCATTTAGCGTCTTTTGAAAATTGGTGGAACTCTTTCTTTTCCCTTCGTTCTTTTCTTTTCTTAATTCTTTCCTCTTTTTTACTTTCTTTCTTTCATTTAAAACTATCTTTTCATTTCATTTAGCGTCTTTTGAAAATTGGTGGAACTCTTTCTTTTCCATTCGTTCTTTGCTTTTTTAATTCTTTCCTCTTTTTTTCATTCTTTATTTCATTTTAAACTATCTTTTCATTTCATTTCGCGTCATTTGAAAATTGGTGGAACTCTTTCTTTTCCCTTCGTTCTTTTCTTTTCTTAATTCTTTCCTCTTTTTTTCTTTCTTTCTTTCATTTAAAACTATCTTTTCATTTCATTTAGCGTCTTTTGAAAATAGGTGGAACTCTTTCTTTTCCCTTCGTTCTTTCCTTTTGTTAATTTTTTCCTCTTTTTTTCTTTCTTTCTTTCATTTAAAACTATATTTTCATTTCATTTAGCGTCTTTTGAAAATTGGTGGAACTCTTTCTTTTCCCTTCGTTCTTTGCTTTTTTAATTCTTTCCTCTTTTTTTCATTCTTTATTTCATTTTAAACTATCTTTTCATTTCATTTCGAGTCTTTTGAAAATTGGTGGAACTCTTTCTTTTCCCTTCGTTCTTTTCTTTTCTTAATTCTTTCCTCTTTTTTTCTTTCTTTCTTTCATTTAAAACTATCTTTTCATTTCATTTCGCGTCTTTTGAAAATTGGTGGAACTCTTTCTTTTCCCTTCGTTCTTTTCTTTTCTTAATTCTTTCCTCTTTTCTTCTTTCTTTCTTTCATTTAAAACTGTCTTTTCCTTTCATTTCGCGTCTTTTGAAAATTGGTGGAACTCTTTCTTTTCCCTTCGTTCTTTTCTTTTCTTAATTCTTTCCTTTTTTTTTCTTTCTTTCTTTCATTTAAAACTATCTTTTCATTTCATTTAGCGTCTTTTGAAAATTCATGGAACTCTTTCTTTTCCCTTCGTTCTTTTCTTTTCTTAATTCTTTCCTCTTTTTTTCTTTCTTTATTTCATTTAAAACTATCTTTTCATTTCATTTCGCATCTTTTGAAAATTGGCGGTACTCTTTCTTTTCCCTTCGTTCTTTTCTTTTCTTAATTCTTTCCTTGTTTTTTCTTTCTTTCTTTCATTTAAATCTATCTTTTCATTTCTTTTAGCGTCTTTTGAAAATTTATGGAACTCTTTCTTTTCCCTTCGTTCTTTACTTTTCTTAATTCTTTCCTCTTTTTTTTTCCTTTCTTTCATTTAAACTATATTTTCATTTCATTTCACGTCTTTTGAAAATTAGTGGAACTCTTTCTTTTCCCTTCGTTCTTTTCTTTTCTTAATTCTTTCCTCTTTTTTTCTTTCTTTCTTTCATTTAAAACTATCTTTTCATTTCATTTCGCGTCTTTTGAAAATTGGTGGAACTCTTTCTTTTCCCTTCGTTCTTTTCTTTTCTTAATTCTTTCCTCTTTTTTTCTTTCTTTCTTTCATTTAAAACTATCTTTTCATTTCATTTCGCATCTTTTGAAAATTGGCGGTACTCTTTCTTTTCCCTTCGTTCTTTTCTTTTCTTAATTCTTTCCTTGTTTTTTCTTTCTTTCTTTCATTTAAATCTATCTTTTCATTTCTTTTAGCGTCTTTTGAAAATTTATGGAACTCTTTCTTTTCCCTTCGTTCTTTACTTTTCTTAATTCTTTCCTCTTTTTTTTTCCTTTCTTTCATTTAAAACTATATTTTCATTTCATTTCGCGTCTTTTGAAAATTGGTGGAACTCTTTCTTTTCCCTTCGTTCTTTTCTTTTCTTAATTCTTTCCTCTTTTTTTCTTTCTTTCTTTCATTTAAAACTATATTTTCATTTCATTTAGCGTCTTTTGAAAATTTATGGAACTCTTTCTTTTCCCTTCGTTCTTTACTTTTCTTAATTCTTTCCTCTTTTTTTCTTTCTTTCTTTCATTTAAAACTATCTTTTCGTTTCATTTCGCGTCTTTTGAAAATTGGTGGAACTCTTTCTTTTCCCTTCGTTCTTTTCTTTTCTTAATTCTTTCCTCTTTTTTTCTTTCTTTCTTTCATTTAAAACTATCTTTTCATTTCATTTCGCGTCTTTTGAAAATTGGTGGAACTCTTTCTTTTCCCTTCGTTCTTTTCTTTTCTTAATTCTTTCCTCTTTTTTTCTTTCTTTCTTTCATTTAAAACTATATTTTCATTTCATTTAGCGTCTTTTGAAAATTTATGGAACTCTTTCTTTTCCCTTCGTTCTTTAATTTTCTTAATTCTTTCCTCTTTTTTTCTTTCTTTCTTTCATTTAAACTATATTTTCATTTCATTTCGCGTCTTTTGAAAATTAGTGGAACTCTTTCTTTTCCCTTCGTTCTTTTCTTTTCTTAATTCTTTCCTCTTTTTTTCTTTCTTTCTTTCATTTAAAACTATCTTTTCATTTCATTTCGCGTCTTTTGAAAATTGGTGGAACTCTTTCTTTTCCCTTCGTTCTTTTCTTTTCTTAATTCTTTCCTCTTTTTTTCTTTCTTTCTTTCATTTAAACTATATTTTCATTTCATTTTGCGTCTTTTGAAAATTAGTGGAACTCTTTCTTTTCCCTTCGTTCTTTTCTTTTCTTAATTCTTTCCTCTTTTTTTCTTTCTTTCTTTCATTTAAAACTATCTTTTCATTTCATTTAGCGTCTTTTGAAAATTGGTGGAACTCTTTCTTTTCCCTTCGTTCTTTTCTTTTCTTAATTCTTTCCTCTTTTTTTCTTTCTTTCTTTCATTTAAAACTATATTTTCATTTCATTTAGCGTCTTTTGAAAATTTATGGAACTCTTTCTTTTCCCTTCGTTCTTTAATTTTCTTAATTCTTTCCTCTTTTTTTCTTTCTTTCTTTCATTTAAAACTATCTTTTCGTTTCATTTCGCGTCTTTTGAAAATTGGTGGAACTCTTTCTTTTCCCTTCGTTCTTTTCTTTTCTTAATTCTTTCCTCTTTTTTACTTTCTTTCTTTCATTTAAAACTATCTTTTCGTTTCATTTCGCGTCTTTTGAAAATTGGTGGAACTCTTTCTTTTCCCTTCGTTCTTTTCTTTTCTTAATTCTTTCCTCTTTTTTCTTTCTTTCTTTCATTTAAACTATATTTTCATTTCATTTCGCGTCTTTTGAAAATTAGTGGAACTCTTTCTTTTCCCTTCGTTCTTTTCTTTTCTTAATTCTTTCCTCTTTTTTTCTTTCTTTCTTTCATTTAAAACTATCTTTTCATTTCATTTCGCGTCTTTTGAAAATTGGTGGAACTCTTTCTTTTCCCTTCGTTCTTTTCTTTTCTTAATTCTTTCCTCTTTTTTTCTTTCTTTCTTTCATTTAAAACTATATTTTCATTTCATTTAGCGTCTTTTGAATATTTATGGAACTCTTTCTTTTCCCTTCGTTCTTTAATTTTCTTAATTCTTTCCTCTTTTTTTCTTTCTTTCTTTCATTTAAAACTATCTTTTCGTTTCATTTCGCGTCTTTTGAAAATTGGTGGAACTCTTTCTTTTCCCTTCGTTCTTTTCTTTTCTTAATTCTTTCCTCTTTTTTACTTTCTTTCTTTCATTTAAACTATATTTTCATTTCATTTCGCGTCTTTTGAAAATTAGTGGAACTCTTTCTTTTCCTTTCGTTCTTTTCTTTTCTTAATTCTTTCCTCTTTTTTTCTTTCTTTCTTTCATTTAAAACTATCTTTTCATTTCATTTCCCGTCTTTTGAAAATTGGTGGAACTCTTTCTTTTCCCTTCGTTCTTTTCTTTTCTTAATTCTTTCCTCTTTTTTACTTTCTTTCTTTCATTTAAACTATATTTTCATTTCATTTCGCGTCTTTTGAAAATTAGTGGAACTCTTTCTTTTCCCTTCGATCTTTTCTTTTCTTAATTCTTTCCTCTTTTTTTCTTTCTTTCTTTCATTTAAAACTATCTTTTCATTTCATTTCCCGTCTTTTGAAAATTGGTGGAACTCTTTCTTTTCCCTTCGTTCTTTTCTTTTCTTAATTCTTTCCTTTTTTTTTCTTTCTTTCTTTCATTTAAAACTATCTTTTCATTTCATTTAGCGTCTTTTGAAAATTTATGGAACTCTTTCTTTTCCCTTCGTTCTTTTCTTTTCTTAATTCTTTCCTCTTTTTTTCTTTCTTTCTTTCATTTAAAACTATCTTTTCATTTCATTTCGCGTCTTTTGAAAATTGGTGGAACTCTTTCTTTTCCCTTCGTTCTTTTCTTTTCTTAATTCTTTCCTCTTTTTTTCTTTTTTCTTTCATTTAAAACTATCTTTTCATTTCATTTAGCGTCTTTTGAAAATAGGTGGAACTCTTTCTTTTCCCTTCGTTCTTTGCTTTTGTTAATTCTTTCCTCTTTTTTTCTTTCTTTCTTTCATTTCAAACTATCTTTTCATTTCATTTAGCGTCTTTTGAAAATTGGTGGAACTCTTTCTTTTCCCTTCGTTCTTTCCTTTTGTTAATTCTTTCCTCTTTTTTTCTTTCTTTCTTTCATTTAAAACTATCTTTTCATTTCATTTAGCGTCTTTTGAAAATTGGTGGAACTCTTTCTTTTCCCTTCGTTCTTTTCTTTTCTTAATTCTTTCCTCTGTTTTTCTTTCTTTCTTTCATTTAAAACTATCTTTTCATTTCATTTCGCGTCTTTTGAAAATTGGTGGAACTCTTTCTTTTCCCTTCGTTCTTTTCTTTTCTTAATTCTTTCCTCTTTTTTTCATTCTTTATTTCATTTTAAACTATCTTTTCATTTCATTTCGCGTCTTTTGAAAATTGGTGGAACTCTTTCTTTTCCCTTCGTTCTTTTCTTTTCTTAATTCTTTCCTCTGTTTTTCTTTCTTTCTTTCATTTAAAACTATCTTTTCATTTCATTTCGCGTCTTTTGAAAATTGGTGGAACTCTTTCTTTTCCCTTCGTTCTTTTCTTTTCTTAATTCTTTCCTCTTTTTTTCATTCTTTATTTCATTTTAAACTATCTTTTCATTTCATTTCGCGTCTTTTGAAAATTGGTGGAACTCTTTCTTTTCCCTTCGTTCTTTTCTTTTCTTAATTCTTTCCTCTTTTTTTCTTTCTTTCTTTCATTTAAAACTATCTTTTCATTTCATTTAGCGTCTTTTGAAAATTGGTGGAACTCTTTCTTTTCCCTTCGTTCTTTGCTTTTGTTAATTCTTTCCTCTTTTTTTCTTTCTTTCTTTCATTTAAAACTATCTTTTCATTTCATTTAGCGTCTTTTGAAAAATGGTGGAACTCTTTCTTTTCCCTTCGTTCTTTCCTTTTGTTAATTCTTTCCTCTTTTTTTCTTTCTTTCTTTCATTTAAAACTATCTTTTCATTTCATTTCGCGTCTTTTGAAAATTGGTGGAACTCTTTCTTTTCCCTTCGTTCTTTTCTTTTCTTAATTCTTTCCTCTTTTTTTCTTTCTTTCTTTCATTTAAAACTATCTTTTCATTTCATTTAGCGACTTTTGAAAATTGGTGGAACTCTTTCTTTTCCCTTCGTTCTTTTCTTTTCTTAATTCTTTCCTCTTTTTTTCTTTCTTTCTTTCATTTAAAACTATCTTTTCATTTCATTTCGCATCTTTTTTAAATTGGTGGAACTCTTTCTTTTCCCTTCGTTCTTTTCTTTTCTTAATTCTTTCCTCTTTTTTTCTTTCTTTCTTTCATTTAAAACTATCTTTTCATTTCATTTAGCGTCTTTTGAAAATTGGTGGAACTCTTTCTTTTCCCTTCGTTCTTTTCTTTTCTTAATTCTTTCCTCTTTTTTTCTTTCTTTCTTTCATTTAAAACTATCTTTTCATTTCATTTCGCGTCTTTTGAAAATTGGTGGAACTCTTTCTTTTCCCTTCGTTCTTTTCTTTTCTTAATTCTTTCCTCTTTTTTTCTTTCTTTCTTTCATTTAAAACTATTCTTTTCATTTCATTTCGCATCTTTTGTAAATTGGTGGAACTCTTTCTTTTCCCTTCGTTCTTTTCTTTTCTTAATTCTTTCCTCTTTTTTTCTTTCTTTCTTTCATTTAAAACTATCTTTTCATTTCATTTCGCATCTTTTTTAAATTGGTGGAACTCTTTCTTTTCCCTTCGTTCTTTTCTTTTCTTAATTCTTTCCTCTTTTTTTCTTTCTTTCTTTCATTTAAAACTATCTTTTCATTTCATTTAGCGTCTTTTGAAAATTGGTGGAACTCTTTCTTTTCCCTTCGTTCTTTTCTTTTCTTAATTCTTTCCTCTTTTTTTCTTTCTTTCTTTCATTTAAAACTATCTTTTCATTTCATTTCGCGTCTTTTTGAAAATAGGTGGAACTCTTTCTTTTCCCTTCGTTCTTTTCTTTTCTTAATTCTTTCCTCTTTTTTTCTTTCTTTCTTTCATTTAAAACTATCTTTTCATTTCATTTCGCGTCTTTTGAAAATTGGTGGAACTCTTTCTTTTCCCTTCGTTCTTTTCTTTTCTTAATTCTTTCCTCTTTTTTCCTTCTTTCTTTTACTTAAAACTATCTTTTCATTTCATTTCGCGTCTTTTGAAAATTGGTGGAACTCTTTCTTTTCCCTTCGTTCTTTTCTTTTCTTAATTCTTTCCTCTTTTTTTCTTTCTTTCTTTCATTTAAAACTATTCTTTTCATTTCATTCCGCATCTTTTGTAAATTGGTGGAACTCTTTCTTTTCCCTTCGTTCTTTTCTTTTATTAATTCCTTCTTCCCTCTTTTTTCTACTCAACCAATTCGATTCGCTCCTATCCAAATATTCGGTTCTAATATTTATTCCGAGGAAATCTCCCAAAATACCCAGTCACCCATCTATTGCTATGCACGCACAACACTGGCCACCCTCCAAAAATCACTCTCTCCTACCACCTCCCATTCTACCCCACATCAAACTCTCTGCCCCTTCACGCACCGGACATGTCGGTTCAAGTCTTATATGGACTGCAATATTGATGCATTAAAATAGCCTGTCCATAAGTTTAAACGCGCAACCCGTCGGAATTCATTGGTTTTTAAAATCACTTCGACTTGCCTCTTTCAAAACGGCGGTCAGCCTTTCCCCCCACACTCTAAACACTTAAAATTGTCTGGTGCGCTTCGGAAGGCGCGTTTATAGCAAGTCCATCAACGACACTTTCGATCAGCGTTCAAATCAAAATAATATCCATGCTTGACCAAAAATCGATTAATTTTTTTCGTTTTCTTTTCGTTTTTTTTTTAAAGCTTATTCTCATACTAAAAATCACTGATTTTCTATTTATCTCTCTATCAGTTTCTGTGCGTCAAGTCCTTTCAAGTTTGAGCGATCATGAATCTCCACAACTTCCTATATTTTGTTCCTATATAGAATTCTTACTCAATTGCGAACATTCTTGACTTCATCTTACTTTTCAAGTAGGTTACCATATTTTCTTGTGTATAATACGATAAATTTTGAATGAAAATTAAAGGGGGTCGTTTTATACGCAGGTACACGTTTTCAGAAATATTTAATCAAATTAAAACTCTCCTATTTGAAACAGCGAGATTACAAATACACTGAATTGGCACACAATCTAATAAAACACAAAGTAGGCAGGTGTTGATAACAATTGCTTACAAAATGTATTTGATATGTCGTCCATATTTGTTTCTCTCTTCGTTCTTAATGAAAGACAATATTTTTATATTCATAGTTTATTAATATATAGAAATTTCATCTCAAAGTAGAAATATTATAAAGTCATATCTAAGTATGAGAGATTAATTAGCACCTTAAAATGTATTACTGGGTAATTTTAACTAACACCTTTCTCCGAAAATTCGAAAATAAGTGAACCCAACTGACTCGGGCGGAATTTGAACTCGAATCGGCGATTTCACTTCCCGCATCGATATCCGTTTAAGTACTCGTATATTGCCATTCCATTGCTACAAAATATGATATACCGTATTTTCTCGCACATAATACGAGAAATTCTGAAAGGAATTTAAAGTAAAAAAAGGAGTTCGTATTATACGCCGTTAAACGTTTTCAGAAAATGTTACTCAGCTTAAAAATGCTCCTATTTGAAACAGTAACATTACAAATAAATTCATCGTATTAGATAATAAAACACAAAGTAGGCAGGTGTTGATAACAATTGTTTTCAAAAGGTAGTTGATATAACAGCCATATTTGTTTCTCTCTTCGTTCTTAATGAAGGACAATATTTTTATATACATAGTTTATTAATATATAGAAATTTCATCTCAAACAGAAAAGTATGATAGATTAATTAATACCTTAAAATGTATTAGCAGGTATGTTTAGTTCGCACCTTTTACTGAAAAAAAGTTTTGAATTGGAAGTTAGAGGAAACACAAAATGGCTACACATCCGGTTCATTTCTATTCCTTAATATCGTGAAAAATTAAATATTTTAGTGAAATTACGACTGACATTTTAATGTATAATATGGTACAACTTTTTAAAAATATGCATCAGGACGATTGTAATATGGGGTCGTATTATAGTCAAGGGTTTAATTTATTCCCTGTTTTAGCTTAAAAATAAAAGAAAACGAAAGGTAAAAAATGGGGATCTTATTATACACAGGTAGAGGTTTCCAGAAATTTTTTCTCGGTTTAAAAATCCTCTTATTTGAAACAGCAAGATTGCAAATACACTCGGTTAGCATACATGTGACCATTTTCTTATTTTTGTTATTTTCTTGATTTCTGATGAAAGTTTGGAAATTTCGTAACATATTTCAGTGGACCTAATACGATAGATTTTTAATGAAAACTAAAAGCAAAAGAACGGGGGTCATATTATACCCAAGTATACGTCTCCAGAAAGTTTTACTCAGTTTAAAATCCTCTTATTTGAAACAGCAAGATTGCAAATACATTCGGTTAGCACAACAGATAATAAAACACAAAGAAGGCAGGCGTTGATAACAATTGTTTACAAAAGGTATTTGATATGTCGGCCATATTTGGTTCTCTCTTCATTCTTAATGAAGGACAATATTTTTTTTATTTTCTTAGTTTATTAATAATAATTAACACCTTAAAATATATTATTGTTTAAGTTTATTTAGCAAAATTCGAAAATAAGTTTCGAAACGGAAATTAAGAGAAGAAACGCGCAATGGCTACACATCCGGTTCATTTCTATTCTTTAATAACGTGAAAAATTAAAGATTTTAGTGAAATAGATGTTTGACATTAAGATTTTAATGGATAATATGGTACAACTTTAAAAGAAATTTACATAGGGATGGCTATAATCCGGGGTCGTATTTATTTATTTTTTTTACAGTAAGGTTCACCTTTTACAAGGGACGGGGTGGGCATTCATGGTACAGAGTTAAGTAAGGGGGCAATTTGTGCTGATAGGGACGGTTGTAATATGGGGTCGTATTATAGTCAAGGGTTTAATTTATTCCCTGTTTTAGCTTAAAAATGAATGAAAACTAAAAGTAAAAAATGGGGATCGTATTATACACAGGTAGAGGTTTCCAGAAATTTTTACTCGGTTTAAAATCCTCTTATTTAAAACAGCAAGATTGCAAATACACTCGGTTAGCACACATGTGACCATTTTGTTATTTTTGTTATTTTCTTGATTTCTGATGAAAACTTGGAAATTTCATAAAATACTCCAATGGACCTAATACGATAAATTTTGAAGGAAAATTAAAGGCAAAGAAGTGGGGTCGTCTTATACACAAGTATACACATGTTGGAAAAAAACTCTTATTTTAAACAGCAAGATTGTAAATCCACTCAACACAAAAATATTCGAAAATAAGTTTTGAAACGGAAATTAAGAAAATAAAACACGCTATGCCTAAACATCCGGTTCATTTCTATTCATTAATAACGTGAAAAATTAAATATTTTAGTGAAATAGATGTTTGACATTGAGATTTTAATGGGTAATATGGTACAGTGTAACCCGGATATAAGAGAAACCCGGATATAAGATAGATTTTCTCTGGTCCCAAATTAGAGCCATACCTACCTAAATAAAATAGACCAAACCCTGATATAGGCGGCTTCTTCTCCGGTCCCGAAAACTCTCTTATATCCGGGTTACACTGTACAACTTTTCAAAAAAAAAAAATTGGACCTGGATGGTTGTAATACGGGGTCATATTATACTCAAGAATTAAATTTATTCCCAGTTTTAGCATAAAAAATGAATGAAAACTAAAGGCAAAAAACGGGGATCGTATTATACACAAGTACACGTTTTGAGAAAGTTTTACTCAGTTTAAAAATCCTCTTATTTGAAACAACAAGATTGCAAATACATTCGGTTAGCACAATAGATAATAAAACACAAAGTAGGCAGGTGTGGATAACAATTGTTTACAAAAGATATTTGATATGTCGGCCATATTTGTTCCACTCTTCATCCTTAATGAAAGACGATATTTTTATTATATAAGTTTGTTAATATAATAATATAATTAATATAATAAATATAATAAAGTCATATAAAACAGAAAAGTATAATAGATTAATTAACACCTTAAAATGTATTATTGGTTAAGTTTAGTTAGCACCTTTCTCCGAAAATAAGTTTTGAAAACGGAAATTAAGTGAAGAAACCCACAATGGCTACACATCCGGTTCATTTCTATTCATTAATATCGTGAAAAATTAAATATTTTAGTGAAATATAACACATATATTGAGATTTTAATGGATAATATAGTGCAACTTTTCAAAAAAATTGAATCGGACGGTTGAAATACGGGGTCATATTATACTCAAGGATTTAATTTATTCCGTTTTAGCATATAAAATGAATGAAAACTAAAGGCAAAAAATGGGGGTCGTATGCAAAAATTGGAAATTTTGTTGCAGTATGTCAATATTTTTATTATTATTCCGAAACTTAACACCATATCCCCAGATGTAGGTTTAAATTAATACCTTCATTTTTTTTCAATATAATTGACCATATTGTTATTTTCTTGATTTCTATTGAATATTTGAAAATTTCATAGCATATTCCAATGGACCTAATACGATAAATTTTGAACGAAAATTAAAGGCAAAGAAGTGGGGTCGTCTTATACACAAGTATACACATGTTGAAAAAAAAACAAATTCTGATTTTAAACAGCAAGATTACAAATCCACTCAAGACAAAAATATTCGAAAATAAGTTTTGAAACGGAAATTAAGAAAATAAAACACGCAATGGCTACACATCCGGTTCATTTCCATTCTTTAATATCATGAAAAGTTAAATATTACGACATTGAGATTTTAATGGATAATATGGTAGAACTTTTCAACAAAAAAGCTACATGGAGAAAATAGAAATACGGTAATTGCTTTTTGTTTTCTCTTCTGTTCTTGCCTTCAGTGTTCCCCGTGTGTGTTATAATTGACATGCGTTCTTTCCTCATTACGACACACAAAAATATCAGCTCTGTCTCGCTGGTTGTTAGCAGTAGTTTGTTCATATTTCCTATTTTCAACGAGTTTAAGGCAAGTAGAAAATGCAAACTACTTTCAATCAGGACGAAAATGGATGTAATGTCGTCATATTTGGGCGTGAGCTGTTTAGTCCTCACTTTTCAGTCTAAATAGAGTTCAAAAGCGTCTGCGAGTTTTTTAGGTGACGAATTATTTTCCACCCTCTAACCTCTCACTCACTGGAGGGACCTAGCGAGCCTCACGCTGCTCTATCGCTCCTGACATCCAGTATCCTATACGGAACCGTCATATAGCCTGACGTGCTTTTACCGATTGAGCCACAGACGAGAGTTTTCGTTAGGAAAGTCGATTTTACTGTTTTTAAACTACAATTCTCTATGATTTTCTCTCATACATTCATATCGGAGGACGCGTATTTTCTCGGACAATTAGTTGTCGAATTTCTCGGACATTTAGGTGTCAAATTATTTTCCACCATCCAATCTCTCTTTCACTAGCTGGACTTAGCGAGCCTCTGAATGCTCTATCGCCCCTGTCATGGAAAGTGCTCGACCGAACTTCATTCCTTGGTTCCGCCAGTTCTAAGATACAGGGCTAGGACCCGCCAATTACTGTTGTGGCCTTTTTGGGGCCAGAGATAAAGAGGAATTGAGTTAAACAATATATTGACAGAAACAGTAATACAAACATATAAAACGAGAGTGTTACAGCAAGAATGTTCGGTCCTACTGTCAGAGCTGACTGCTGGAAACTTCCCCATCCAAAAGGCAGTACCTGCTCCTATTTATAGCTGGGAGAGTCCATGTATGCGTTGGTAAATTACGATAACACTATCTATCTATCTATCTATCTATCTATCTATCTATCTATCTATCTATCAGTTATGGCCTTGTTACGGCCAGAAATAAAGATACAAAGAGAGGAATTGAGTTGAACAAATATATTAACAGAAACAGTAATACAAACATATACAAATGAAAGTGTTACAGCAAGAATGTTCGGTCCTACTGTCAGAGCTGACTGCTGGAAACTTCCCCATCCAAAAGGCAGTACCTGCTCCTATTTATAGCTGGTATAGTCCATATGTACGTGTGTAAATTACCATAACAGTAGCAAAGTACTCACATTCACTCTGTATTCCATTGTTGAGAAATACGTTTCACTAAAAACAGCTTCTTCCCGCGAACAACTACTTTGTGGAACCAACACCCAAGAAAATGTTTCCCCAATTATCTACAATCTTAAACCTCTAGCCTTAACAGCTAGGGCCCATCATGCTACTCCTATTATAGCGAACTACACACATTACCTTCGTGGTCCATTGGTTAGATGTAAGTTTAACTCAATCAGTTTTTCCCACGAAACAATGCTCTGTGGAACAGACTCCCAAGAGAATGTTTCCCCGATCAATACAATCTTAACCTGTTCAAGTCTGGAGTTAACCTATCCATATAAACTACCCCTTAAAGTAACCCTCTACCTCAATTGGCTCCGGCCCTTGTACAGACTGAACCTTGCTGTAAATAAATTATTAAAGTACACAAAATGGGTGAGGCAGATTATAATTATATGACGTCAAAGGAAATTGTGTTGCTTTGAAAATATGAGACGTTGCATTAAAATAATTAAAGTTTCGGTGTTTCTCCCTTGAAAACAACGGAAATGACGTTGATATTAGACCGAGAAAAGAAATATTCACTTGTAATTAGGGCCTGGCTGAATTCTTTTTTTATTGAAAGTTTATATATATTTGAAGTTTCTTATCAATTTATGGAAGAATATATGAACATTCACATCTATCTATCTATCTAGCTATCTATCTCAGTCATATCTATCTATCTATCTATCTATCTATCTATCTCAGTCATATCTAAGTCAAATCTATCTATCTATATATATATATATATATATCTCAGTCATATCTATCTATCTCAGTCATATCTATCTATCTATCTCAGTCATATCTATCTATCTATTTATCTATCTATCTATCTCAGTCATATCTATATATATATATATATATATATATATATATATATATATATATATATCTCAGTCATATCTATCTATCTCAGTCATATCTATCTATCTATCTATCTATCTATCTATCTATCTCAGTCATATCTATCTAAATCAAATCTATCTATCTATCTATATATATCTCTCTCTATATATATATATATATATATATATATATATATATATCAGTCATATCTATCTCAGTCATATCTATCTATCTATCTATCTCAGTCATATCTATCTAAGTCAAATCTATCTATCTATATATATATATATTTATCTCAGTCATATCTATCTATCTATCTATCTATCTATCTATATCAGTCATATCTAAGTCAAATCTATCTATCTATCTATCTATATATATCTATCTATCTCAGTCATATCTATCTATCTATCTATCTATCTATCTATCTATCTCAGTCAGTTCTTCTTTATGAGTCTGTTTTTGTGTTGTCTGTCTGTCTGTCGGTCTATCTCTCAATCTACCTCAGTCTGTTCTTCTTTATCTGTCAGTCTGTTCTTGTCTGTCTGTCTATCTATCTATCTATCTATCTCTCTATCTCTATCTCTCTCTCTCTCTCTCTCTCTCTCTATATATATATATATATATATATATATATATATATATATCATTGAGCCAGGAGCATAATCATGAGAAATGTTCTTCGACATAATCTTCGTCTTTGTCAATGCACTTAATTCGTTACTGAATATCAATGACATAGATCAGAATACAGTAAACATTTCTGCATCTTCTGATTCCGCCCGGTCACTTACACAGTAGCAAACCACCCCCATTCCCACTATATGGCAGTGGTGAGAAGTAAGTGTCACTCAAGCAGCTTTTTCCCGCGAACCACTGTTCTGTGGATCACTGCAATCTTAACCTGTTCAAGTCTAGGGTGAGCCGT
>OZ038516.1:51654107-51764107 GCA_964036315.1 Acanthosepion esculentum | reverse complement strand
TAGGATGGAAGAGACTAGATAGATAGATAGATAGATAGATAGATAGATAGATAGATAGATAGAATGGAAGAGACAAGATAGATAAATAGATAGATAGATAGATAGAATGGAAGAGACAAGATAGATAGAATGGAAGAGACAAGATAGATAGATAGATAGATAGATAGATAGATAGATAGATAGATAGATAGATAGATAGAATGGAAGAGACTAGATAGATAGATAGATAGATAGATAGATAGATAGATAGATAGATAGATAGATAGATAGATAGATAGATTGCCGGCAATAATTTTTTCTTCAAAAATCCATTGCTGGTAATAATTTTTTCACAGTATTTCTGTTTTTTCCAAGAATGTATTGCTGGTAATATCTTTCTTTTTTTCTCAAAAACTTACTGCTAGAAAATAGATAGATATGAACAGACTGAGATAGATAGATAGATAGATTGAATAGAAGGATTTAAAGAAAAAAATATGATCAGAATGTGATATATATATATATATACATATATGTATATATATATATATATATATATATATATAGATAGATAGATAGATAGATAGATAGATAGATAGATAGATAGATAGATAGATAGTGAGAGAGAAAATTACATAGGAATATTTGATTGGAAAGGAAAAGAAAGAAAGAAGAGAAAGAAAGAAAGAAAGAAAGAAAGAAAGAAAGAAAGAAAAAGTTGGCAATTGACAGACAGAATGGCAAGTAGACAGACAGATTGTTAGCGAGAGAGTGAAAATCGAATAGAAAGATTTGAACGGAACGAAAAAAAGAAATAATGGACGGAACGAGATGATAGATAGATAGATAGATAGATGGATAGATAGATAGATAGATAGATATGAAGAGACTGGGATAGATAGATAGATAGATAGATAGATAGATAGATAGATAGATAGATAGATAGATAGATAGAGTGAACAGTTCAAGAGATAGATAGATAGATAGATAGATAGATAGATAGATAGATAGATAGATAGATAGATAGATAGATAATGAACATATTAAGATAGATAAATCGTTAAAAAGATAGATAGACTGTAGAAACAAGAATGAAAAAGAGAAAGAAAGAAAGAAGGAACGAAAGAAAGAAAGAAAGAAAGAAAGAAAGAAAGAAAGAAAGAAAGAAAGAAAGAAAGAGTATATTAACTGCCTGATATAATGTTTATGATCTGTCTCCGATGACACTGATTTTTTCTGATATGAATTTTGTCGGCGCGGTGAGGGTGCGCAAATATGATCTCATTTATAACGAAATGGAGTAAGCTATTAAAAAGATGAAAAGATTAGCAAAGAGTAAAAGGATTAACGACCGGTGAACTGCAAAAAGCGAATAGAGACAGGATTAAAACAAATATTAGAGAAATGAAGAAGCGACCCCCACAGATCACTACCACGTCTCACCCTATCCCCGGTAAAACCTTCGGGCAAAGATCCCCCAAAATCTTTGAGCACAATTGACACTTTCATGCTTCTCTTTTTCCTTTCTTTTTTATTAAATTCCCTATCTTATGACCCAATATTTATGATCCGATTGCTTATGAGATCACCGGCAGTACTTATTAAAAACATGCATTACAAGTTTCAATTACATTAATTATATATGTGATTATATGCAATGTATAACGAAGATGACTCATCAAATAAATCCACCAAATCTTGATTCATATCCTATGATTTCATGTACAACGTATACTCTTTTTCAAATAATTACATATATAACAGATAAGAATTATTAAACAAATCCATCAACACATTCATTCACTGTAGTATTTACAGTGCTGTTCGATAAAAGTGAATTACCTGATTTTTTTTTTTACTAAATGTTCTCTTCTCCGATGAAACGAAAGTTGAGCTAAATTCGAATGATAAGCGATCTAAAATCCGAAGAAGAAGCTTTGAAAGCTCTTTGAATTTAGCAGTAAGTACTGTCAAGCATCCGTTCAGTATAATGTTCTGGGGATGCTTTTCTTTTCATGGAACTGGTTTCTTAAAACCTATTGAAAAGACCCTCAGGAGTGAGCAGTACAAGAGAATTTTAGAGTCTTGTCTGCTCCCTTCTGCTGAAAGGGTGCAAATCGACCCCACCAAGCTCATTTTTATGCAGGATAATGCTCCCTGTCACAAATCAAAATTGATGAAGGAATACTTTGATGAGAAGCAGGTGAGTGTTATGACATGGCCGCCCCAAACTCCTGATCTCAACCACATAAAAAACTTATGGAGCATTATAAAGTACAGGCTCTCGAGAAAGCAGTTGAGTAACAAAGAGGATTTGATTGTGAATTTCATATCCGAATGGAATTCAATGCTCGGAGATGAGATTTGCCAGAACCTAATCAAGTCAATGCCAAAAAGGGTTGAAAAGGTTATTCAAAATAAAGGAGGACCCATAGATTATTAAATATTTCGAACTATATTACCTATTATAAATAAATTATACCTCTATTATTCTTTATTTAAAGCTGTTCGGTTATGTTTCTATTGATTACTAGTTGCAGGAAATAAGTGAGTCACTTTTTTTGGACATATTTTTTTCCTTAAATCTCATTTATATCAAAAATTATAATTATCAATAGAATACCTTAGGGTGAGTAAACTTTTTTTTACTAGGTGGTCGGTTATATTAGTATGATTAAAAATTTGTTTGACCCCAAAAAAATAATTAATAAAAATTTTTAAGTAAAAAAAATCAGGTGAGTCACTTTTATCGGACAGCACTGTATACGGGTTGCGACTGGTAAATAACCGCCATTTTATATTTTTCATTTCGCGCATCCGCTTTGTTTGTCTTTTTTATTTTTGTCCTCTGCACAATGTACACCGGTCAGTTGGGTACCGTCTGTGAGAAAAAGAAGGCCATGACACAATTCAGTCCGCCAGGAATTTCGAAACGGAATGCTGTACTGCTTGACATTTGCGCCAATTTGAACAGTTCAGAGTATTTGGTTATCTATCTGAGGACAGTGCAGAAGACTGGAAAGAGTTGGGTGAGTCTAATGGTGATTACGAAAGTAGGGCAGCTCGGAAAATTCACTGTTCTGATAAGGAAAAAACTCTTGAATTTGTTGATGAGGGCCTCAGACTCAACAAGGAGACCTATATCAAGCTCCTTCATGAGGTACTGCTGCCCTGGGTCATGAGGGTGCCTACTGAAGACCCGATGTCTGTCAACAGGACTCTGCACCATGCCATACAAACCGGAGAACCCAGTCATGGCTGTCAGACAATTTCTGTAACATCACCCTTTTCATGTGGTCATCTAACTCCCCAGACTGCAACCCCCTTGGTTATTATGTGTGGAGCGAAGCTGAACGAGAGACCAACAAAACTCCTTGTAACACCAAAGATGAACTGAAGACAAAGATTATGGCAGCATTCACCATCTTAAACAAGGAGACCGTAAAACCCTGGTGGTTGCCCACGGAGATTTTATATAATAATTTTGCTCTCTAGTATTTCAAGATATTTTTGCGTAATTTTGGTACATATATCTGTTAAAATGGATGTCAGTTTTATTTTCATTTTTGCGTAATTTCGACAATTTATCCATCGCAACCTATATAACCTAGAAAGGGTTACTGAATGAAGAATAACCAAAACGGAGGTTGGAAATAAAATGATAATATTTATAACATCAACAAAATACAATACTCGTCAGCGGCGTGAAGTAGGTAAACCACTGCTAATGGTGAACTACTTAGACAGCATATTACGATATTTACCTGCCTCCCCTGGAGGTAGGATGTGGCACTAGGCCAAATTTAATGTAGGGAAATCCGAGCCCTTGGACCCGGGCAAAAATTGCCTTTAGACACCGCATACGTGGCATTGGACATCTGTCTACCACCCCGGATTGGACTCTGCAACTTCGGCATAGACTCGTCTGGGTTTCTCTCTGCCCGAAGGCAGAGGGTTCCAAAACGGCAAGAGGTTCCCACGCTGACAGCTCACGATGCCAGCGTAGAGAGCATATTACGATATTTACCTGCCTCCCAACAAGGCACAAGGCCAAATTTAATATGGGGAATTCCGAGTCCGTGAGCTCGGGCAAAGATTGCACGTAGACCCCGCATACGCGGGATTTGGTATCTGTCTCCCTCCCCGGACGAGACTCTGCCCTTCGGTATAGCCTCGTCCGTGTTCCTCTCTGCCCAAAGACAGAGAGTTGAACACGACAAGAGCTTCCCATGCTGACAGCTCACGATGTCAGCTTAGACAGCAAATTACCCCACTTACAATAGTGTCCAACGTCTTTATAAGGATTGAGACATACCCATTAGTTTTCATAAGTGATGTATATAACAAAAACGAACAGAATTTGTATGAAAAATCCATCAAAACTTCCATTCGCATTAAGGATTACATATATAAAAGGTACTATTTATTAAACAAATATGACAAAACATTATTTCACTCTAATTATATGTATTTAATATCTTCTATTAATACCCATGAATTCTCTTTTCCAGGCTATCATCTTTGCCGAATAGCTTCTAGCATGCAGATACATGGTCTTGGTGTTACTATCCGGGAAAATCTTCCAGTACCAAGGAAATTGTCCCTTGAGTCTCCAGATTGTTCTTTCATGTTCTTTCGACTTTGGTTATTGCAATATATATATATATATATATATATATATATATATGCAGGTTTCATTAAAAACGACAGACAAGGTACTACGGTTAAGTTTTTTATTTAATTTTTCTTGTGTACGAACAAGAGCTTTCTTTGCTGGACAAAGGGTGTGTAAGAACTGTCCAAATGTTTTATTTTTCCGAGCGCTTTCGGCTATATCTTTAGCCATTATCAAGGATGATTCGATATTTCAGCTTAATTGAGTGTGTGCATTATGTATATGTCTTAGTGTGTAGTAGGGGTGTTTTAATTTCCGAATACGGTTAGCACGTTGTGGCTTTGTTCATAGTTAATATTGTTAAGGGTAGGCTTTTTCTTTTTTATTATTAAAGCCTCCATTATTTTTAACCTTTTTTTTACAGATGGAAGCAATTAATATATTTGTGTTTTCTACTAGTATATTTCTAATGGAGTCTGGTAAATTTTTGTGTGTGTTTAAATGGGTTCTAATGGAGGTGTGATCCAGCAAAGAAAGCTCTTGTTCGTACAAAAGAAAAATTAAATAAAAAAACTTAACCGTAGTACTTTGTCTGTCGTTTTTAATGAAACTTGCATAAAAGAAGGATTGCTGCCTAAATATACAAATATATATATATATATATATATATATGAAATATAGTCTTAAGATGTGCTATATTTATGGGATAAAGTGCTTAATATCAGAGATAAAGCGTGTGTAAATATAAAAGTGAACATAGAAGTCAACACTTAGAGGCGACAGTCTGTTTCATGCTAGATGCAATCGTCAGGCCACACACACACACACACACACACACACACGCACACACACATATATATATATATATCATAAGGCTGTTATACATTTAATTAGCAATGTTAATGAGATTAATAGCGAAATCATTTCGCTAACAAGATTTAACATTAACTTGCTAACAATTCCCTGAATAATGTGTGACGTCATTTGTTTACATTTGGATACACTTTGAGCAGATATGAATGTACGTGAGAGATTCATGGAAGATTGAAGTTTAAGACAGTAAAATCGATCTTGCTAACCGAAAGTTCCTCTGTGGCCAAATCGGTTAAAGGCACGTCAGGCTATAGGACGGTTCCGTACAGGATACAGGTTCGCTTCCTGTCGGAGGTCGAATATTTTCTATGAACATTTCTCGGACATACAGGCCGGTAAATGTTGTTAATACTGTTTATTATAAGCAGATCATTTACTTAAATATTTTATCTAAAAAAATAATCTATAAACATAAAAATGTCTTACATAAATAAATATATATTTAAGACATTTTTATGTCTATACATTCTTTATTTATATATATATATATATATATATATATATATATATATATATATATATATATATATATATATATATATATATATATATATATATATGATGGACTCTCCCGTCGGTTTCAACGTATGAGGTTCCGACAACTGTGCTTATTCAACCCTGTGTGTAAGTCGCAAGTGACATTTCAGTCCTGCTAGTGATTTGCAAAGAAGTCTACAGATTGTGCAAGAGTGTGGATTTTTGCAGATATTTTAGTCCTTTCCCTAGTGTGACGAAGCTTGGTGATGTTTGATGCTGCATTGTTCTTGATGCCATTGTAGCAAGTAGTCCTCCACTCATTGCGATCAATTGCTATGTCCTCAAACGTAGCATGGTCCATATTCGCAGCTGAGAGGTTACTTTTCAGTTTGTCCCTGTATCTAAGCAATGGTCGCCCCACGCTTCGATGACCACTGTCAAGTTGACTATACATGAGCATATATATATATATATATATATATATATATACATACATGAGGGATGCAAAAGTAGGTATACAGTAGTGGAATATCAAAAACGTATTGTATTGATCATACAAACGTATCGATAATAAACATATCAATCTTTAAAAGGTTCAAATATTTACCCCCGTCATTCACACACTCATATTTACCTGCGTATCATTTATAATTATCTATTAAATAATGAAAATTAATGTGCATGCATTATAATAAAAAAATGAAAATGAAAAAATTAAAAACTACTCCCGATGAATCATCAATTATTCAAACCCGGAGAAACTAGTAGCAGCATTTTACTTACTCTATACCTACTTTTTGTTCCTAGCCTGGGTGTACGCGCTCGGGCTCCCCACATTAAACCGACATTGTGTCACAACCTGACCTCGTGTGGAGTTGAGTAAATACCAAAAAATACCTACTTTTACAGTGTAACAGATGGGATCTACCAACTTTCCTTCACTGATGGTTAAAACTAGATTTATTTCTTAATCTCATCTTTGTTTTTGACCAAATGTCACTCCTATATTGAACCTCGGAGACACGGGTGCGTCTTCTACCTGCACGCGAAATCTTAATAATATATGACACTGTCTTGACGGCCGACTCGGTAAGTAAAATACAGGACTTATTAAAAATAATCCTGGGTATGACGATAATCTACACCCGGAAGCAATGCCTCTGATCGGGAGATTTGAGGCTCTGAGGTGTGTGGAACCACCTCTTAATTGCTGTTGTTCCCTGGTCAACTTTGACCCGGGGTTGTAGCACCTGTTAGGATCCCAGCAATAGGCAAATAGTCAACCCCCAAACAAAAGCAAAACACTATAACGATTTAATAATGCATTTTTATTGCAAAAAAATACGAGCAATATATTTTTTTTATAAAATTTACCAACTATACCTATTTATAGTAAAATGAGTAACCATACATTTTATCTGTAGTTGAAAGCATACAATTGAGTACAAAATATTTAGATTTCGGCATTAAATAACTCGTAGATGTTGGTCTGCAGTTAAACAAAACTAACCAACCAAGAAGCTTCACACGATAAATCACTACTCAGACTCGTCTGTAAACGTATTGAGCAATAAAAGCAACGCCTGTACTTAGAATAAATGCAGAGTATCATCTACCATGCAGTCAATTGCGAAAGCAGAATAACATATATTATATTTTTATTACTTCAAAGACCCCAAGAAAATTTAATTTTGGAATTAAATGACGCATAATGGGTTGATATGCCATTAAACAATCAAATAAACAAACAAAGCTGTTAAACAGCATTACGAATATCTATATCTCTGAGATGAGGTATTATGATTACTTGCATTATTTACATTATCCGGGCTGTTATCTTCATCTTCATTGCCATATTCACAACGTTTCGGTCGTTATATCTCTGAAATGAGGTATTATAATAACTTTCATTATTTACATTATACGGACTGTTATCCTCATCTTCATTGCCATATTCACTACGTTTCGGCCGTTGTACGCTCCGGCCTTCTTCAGATGATTGGATCTCGGAGATGAGGTATTATGATTACTTGCATTATTTACATTATTCGGACTCTTATCCTCATCTTCATTGCCATATTAACAAATTTCCGGTCTTTATATCTTTGAAATGAGGTATTATGATAACTTGCATTATTTGCATTATTCGGGTTGTTATCCTCATCTTTGACATATTCACAACGTTTCGGCTTCTATATCTCTGAGATGAGGTATTATGATTATTTGTATTATTTGCAATATTCGAAC
The DNA here is from genome assembly GCA_964036315.1 of Acanthosepion esculentum. Taxonomy (NCBI): domain Eukaryota; kingdom Metazoa; phylum Mollusca; class Cephalopoda; order Sepiida; family Sepiidae; genus Acanthosepion; species Acanthosepion esculentum. The sequence continues at coordinate 51,755,916 of OZ038516.1, read as the reverse complement.
TGTTATCCTCATCTTCATTGCTATATTCACAACGTTTCGGTCGTTATATCTCTGAAATAAGGTATTATGATAACTTTCATTATTTACATTATACGAACTATTATCCTCATCTTCATTGCCATATTCACAACGTTTCGGCCTCTATATCTCTGAGATGAGGTATTATGATTATTTTCACTATTTATATTATCCGGACTATTATCCTCATCTTCATTGCCATATTCACAACGTTTCGGTCTTTATATCTCTGAAATGAGGTATTATGATTACTTACATAATATACATTATTCTGATTTTATCCTCATCTTTGACATATTCACAACGTGTCGGCCGTTGTACGCTCCTCCCTTTATGTCGCTCTATATATCTTTCTATATTTCTCAGTTGAGATATTAAGATTACTTACATTATTTGCAATATTCGAACTGTTATCCTCATCTTCATTGCCATATTCACAACGTTTCGGCCGTTGTACGCTCCAGCCTTCTTCAGATGATTGGATCTCGGCGATGAGGTATTATGATTACTTGCATTATTTACATTATTCGGACTGTTATAAACTACCCCCTGCAGCAATGCCTCTGATCAGGAGATATGATCTTTTGAAGCGCGTGGAACCAACTCTTAATTGCCGTTGTTCCCAGGTCAACCCTAACCCATGGTGTTAGCACCTGTTAGGGTCCCAGCTATAGGCAAATAGTGAACCCCCAAACAAAGCAAAACACTATGAAAGTATAATAATATATTTTTATTTCAAAAATACCAGCAATACATTTTTGTATAAAAAGTTACATTTTATTTGTAGTCGAAAGCATACAACTGAGTTCAAAATATGTAGATTTCGGTATTAAATAACCCATAGAGGTGTTGATATACCACAAAAAAAACTAACCAACCAAATATCTAACAGCCATATAATATCCAACAACTTTTAAAACTGTATTCCAAACTACAACATAAAACAAACATCGTCGCCTCTAATGTCTACACAAACATGTATATGTACAAAATCTGAGTATCATCTACCATGTATTCAATTGTGAAAGCAGAATGATATTTTTATTACTTCAAAGCTCCCAAGAAAATTAAATTTCCGCATTAAATGACACATAAGGTGTTTATATGTCATTAAGCAATCAAACAAACAAAGTTGTTAAACAGCATGTCAGAAGAAAGCAAGAAAAAAGGACTGACTATCGACTGCAAGAAGGAAGAAAGTCTGGTCATCAGCAAATGGAAAAACCCCGAGATGCGACTTATATATATATATATATATATATATATATATATATATATATATATATATATATATATATATATATATATATAAATATGAATATCAAGCAGGTGTAGATGTTCAAATACCTGTTGGAGCGTTTTAAAATGATATAATGGAATATGCATACACCTGTGTTCCCCCTTACTGGAATATGATTGGCTGATGTCAGTCATAAATACAGACTGACGGAGAGACCAGAAGAGCAGTGACGACACCCAATGGACTACGCCATTTGCTATCCTATTGGTCTACACCTATTGCCTAAGCATATTGCCTGCGACTACGATGAGTACCAGTCGATTACTGCTGCCGTGTACTACTTGGTTACAGTAGCCAAGACCACTTAGCTACTGCGATCAAATATATCCCTTTCCGGGACATATCGTAAAATATGATGGGAAATGCGACACCGAGATCCGAAGTAGGAACCCAGAAGCTAAGCAAGGTGCTGGGAAATGGAGAGAAAATTCTCGTTAGAAACAAACAAATTTTTGCTATATTTCTATGCGATATCCAACTTGTTATATGACAGCGAATGTTGGAATGTCTCATGGAGGAGAAGAATAACTACAAGCACCAGATGGATATTGAAACTTCCGTGGAGGGAGCGAGTAAGAAACACGGATGTCTAAGAGAAAATGGCAAAAGAATGTAAATTTTCCGACTCATAATCAAAAAAAGACGACTGAAATTCCTTGGAAGCATAATGGATACATCATCTCTAACTCATATCTCTCTCTCTCTCTCTCTTTACATTATTTACATCGTTCAGACTGTTGTCCTCATCTTTATTGTGATGGTCGCGACGTTTTGACCGTTGTACGCTCCGGTCTTCTTCAGTTAGTTGGAATTTCGAACTGAAACCTTTGTTGAATTGAGTTCAATACCTGGCTGCTACAGTGGTGAACAAAAACTTGGAGTGTTGAGGCATGACACGTGGAACTAGAAAAATCTACCCCGGTGGACGAAATAAAGGGTTCAGTTCGAAATTAGCTGAAGAAGGCCGGAATGTAAAACGGCCGAAACATCGTGAATATGGCAATAAAGATGAGGATAACAGTCCAAACAATGTAAATAATATAAATAATTACAATAACTTTTGGAAGAGGATGTTGCATCCCAAAATCAGGGTTGGAAAGACTTACAGACAGGCAGCTTTTTTTTAAAGCATTTCACCCCAAGCAAGGCATGATGGCACTAGAACACAAGGGGTTACAGAGAGCGGAAGTGAGAGTAAAGATGCATGATAGAGGAAAGATGAAGAGAAGGCCAGGGATTAGATCAAGGCATCTGGAGATGTCGATTGACATTACATTAATTAGTTAGAGATGATATCTATCACGGAAACAAGTAATGGAAAGGGAATTCCACAAATGGGAGGTGCGAGACACGAAGCTATTGGAGTAGAAGAGACGGCCACATTTAACTGTTTCGACAGTGAAAGGGTGTGACAATAATGCCGGCCTAGTAGCACGTTTAAATTCATGCAGTCTGGGAACCAGCGAAAGTAGCTAGTCGGAGCAGTTACCGTGAAAGTATTTGTAAAAAAAAAAAGGCGATGGCACGTGTGTGAGAGAGCGACTGTAAACGAGATGTCAGATCAGGGCCAAGTACATTGCATATCTGTCTCTGGATTTTGTCGAGGACCTTAAGACGAATAGCGGGGGCTCCAGACCATATATGGCAGCAGTATCCCATGCAAGGGCGAATGGTTGATTTATAGATTTGAAAGATGGACTCGGGCGAGAAAAACGTTTTTGGCGCGACACAGGGAACCAACTTACCTTGCGGTGGATGAAGCTATTGATTCAATGTATTTGTTTAAAGAGACTTTCTTATTTCCTGGAGTTGGTTTATCAACCTGAAATTTATATCATCACAATATTATTTTGATAGAAATAAAAAAAATGTCTTTCAAGTCAAAATATTATCTTTACAAGTATTTAAGAGATGACCAATGTTTCTTTGTATAACTTCTTAAATTGGGACACATACACTTAGTTTCTGAAATTAAGGTTTCTAAACGACCTGCTACAATGGGCTGTTGGCACAGGATGCTTCTAAGATTTCCCTAATGTGCAAACAAGGGTACAGAGGATTTAACATCAACCATCAACTCTTTCTCTCTTCCACTCCATCTGCCTTATTCTGTTTCTCTCCCATTCTCTCTATCTCTCTCTCTCTCTCTGTCTCATTCTTGTCTCTCTCTCTCATTCTATCTGTTCCATTCCGTCTCTTTCCTACATTCTCTCTCTCTCTCTGTATTCTCCTGCTTTTTCTCTTTCTCGTTCTGTCTCTATTCCACGCTCTTTCTTACTCTTTTCCATTCTCCCTCTGTCTCATTCTTTTTCTTTCCCACTCTCTCTCTCTCTCTCTCTCTTATTCTGTTTTATTATCTGTCTCTTTCTAACTCTCCCCTAATCTCTTTCTCTCTCTCTCTCTCTCTCTCTCTCATTCTGTCTCTTTCTTACTCTTTCCAACTTTCCCTCTATCTCATTCTGTTTCTTTCACTCTATCTCTCTCCCTTTCTCCCTTTCTCTCTCTCTCTCTCTGTCTCTTTTACTCTCTCCTTTTCTCACTATGTTTTCTGGTTTTATCAGTGTCTGCCTATCTGTCTCTTAATTTGCTTTTCTCTATCACTCTATCTTCCACGCCATCCCTCCCTCTCTTCTTCTCATTCGCCTACTCTTTCTCTACTTTTTTCTCTATCACTTCTAACTCACCGTTTCTCTCTCTCTCCCTCTCTCTCTCTACTAACTGATCATCTCTATCTGTCTCCTTTCTATCTCTCCGTTTACCCACTTCTGTCGTTTTACCCTCTCTCTTTTCCCCCCAGTTCCTCACCCGAGCCGATCCACCCAGTTCGTTCTTTCTTCTTCAAATTACTCATAACGACCAGATTTGTTCCCATTTTCTTTTATCGCGTCAAACAAAATCCTCGCAAAGTAACTTGTCTATTGAAAGTGAGAATTTGCTTACATCCGCAAAACCTTTTTACTTGGAAAGACACTGAAATCATTTCTCATCCCTTCACTTCCTTCCTTCCCCATTTCCACGTCTGGGGATTGTCTAAAACTTCTAGCATTTCACCATTACTTTGTCACTACTTAGGCTACACATATCAATTTTAAAACCATAATCACAACATAATTCTAAATACAAGCACGAATGTGCAGCTTATTTATTCAATTTGATAGTAAAGACGGAGTTTAAGGCTATTTTGGGTCGTTTTCTTTCCTTCCCTCCTTCCTTCCTTCCTACTATCTTTCCATTCTTACTTCTTTCCTTCCCTACTTCTTTCGTTCTGTTCATTTTATTTATTTATTTGTTTATTTATTCTATCCCTTCTTTAATTGTTTTTTTTTTATCTTCTATTCCTTTTCTTGGGTTTTCTATCACTTATTTAGTTATATTCCAGTCCTTTCTTTGCTAGATCTCCTTTTTCTTTTTCTAATTTCATTTTCTTTTACTTCTTTCTTTTTTCCTTCTTTCCACATTTTATTAATTTTCATGCCTTTACTTTTTTCAATTGTCTTTCCCCCCCTCTTTTTCCCCTTTTTAATTCTTTCTATTTTTCTTTCATTCTTTCTCCTTTTTTCTTTTTAGGGTTTATTACTTTTTTCTTTTTTTTCTTTTCTTCATGCTCTATCACTTCCTTCTTTCTTTCTTTCTTTCTCTTCTGTTCTTTTTGTTGGTTTGCTATCATGTATTTCTTTAATTTCCTTCTTACTTTATACTTCACATATTTCTTTGCTAGCTTTCATTCTTTCTTCATTTCTCTTTTTCTTAGCCAACGTCTTTCTTCACATTTATCTTTCCTTCTTTCTGATGCACACACACACACACACACACACACACACACACACACACATATATATATATATATATATATATATATATATATATATATATATATATATATGTATGTATGGTATTGTTTTTAGGTATTCCTATATTTATGGGTAAAGTTAAAGTGCTTGTTGTCAAGAATAGTGCGTGTGAAACTATAAAAGTGGACAATGAGGTTAACTGCAGTGTCCACATATATATTCAGAATATATATGGATAATATATATATATATATATATGTGTGTGTTTGTGTGTGTGTGTGATTTCTATATATATTATTTATATATATAAATATATATATATATATATATATATATATATATATATATATATATATATATATTGTACATAATGGAAAGCGCTCAATATCATTGCTAGAGCTAACATATTTAGTTGGATTGATGGGAGTTTGTGACCATGGGTTTGACGTCCTTGCGGATCGTCAGACAATTCGCAAGGGCGTGAAACCCTAGGTCACAAACTCACACCAATACATCTAAGTATTCAGTATGTATATATATATATATATATATATATATATATATATATATATATATATATATATATATATATTCAGTATATATATATATATATATATATATATATATTCAGTATATATATATATATATATATTCAGTATATATATATATATGTATATATATATATATATACATATATTCAGTATATATATATATATATATATAAGTATATTTATATATATATATACTGAATATATATATATATATATTTATATATACTGAATACATATATATATATATATATATATATATATATATATATTTATATATATATATATATATATATATATATATATATATATATATATATATGATATCTCACCTCTAGCACCACTCGAATTCATGCTATCGGTATGGGATAATATGCAGATTTATTAATTTATACTTAATAGTTCTGTTATATTACATTGAATATTGTTTTATTAACACCAGCGGTATATGTGCGATATATATATATATATATATATATATATGTATATATGTGTGTGTGTGTGTGTGTGTGTGTGTGTGTGTGTGTGTGTGTGTGTGTGTGTGTGTGTAATTTCCATATATATTATTTATATATATATATATATATATATATATATATATATATATATATATTGCACATAATGGAATGTGCTCAATTCATTCATTCTCTCATTGGTAAGTTCTTCATTCGTTCTTTCTTAACTTCTTTTAGGCTTGGTTAAATTTTCTTTGGAATCAATCAATCTTAGTTGAATTGAACTGTATCATTCTTTCTTTTTTTTCTTTTGTCTCTCCCTCTTTAGCGCTTAGTCCTCATAAATTTACCCTGTTCTCTCTATTTATCTATTTGCTTGTTCGGTTATTTTATTCTTTCTTTCTTTTTTTCTTTTTTTCTTTCTTTCTTTCTTCCTTTCCTTCTTTCTTTCCTTTCATTCCCATTATCTTTGTATGAATTTCGGTTTGGGTTTTTTTTTTCTTCTTTTTTTTACTCTTCAGTTTTCCTTTCTTTCTTTTTCAGTTTTGTCGTTAAAATTTCTGTATTTTCCTTCTCTTTTCTTTTTAAATGATTTTCTTTATTTTTCACTCTTTCTGTAACAGTTATTTTTCATTGCTTTCTTTTTCTTTTTCTATTTTTCTTTCTTTTGTTTTTTCTATTATTTTTTCTTTATTTATTTCTTATTTCTAATATTTCTTTGTTTCTTTTTCTATGATTTTTCTTTCTTTCTTTTCTTTTTCTATTATTTTTCTTTTTTTCCCTTTTTTATGAATTTCCTTCTTTTTTATGATTTTTCTTTCTTTCTTTTCTTTTTCTCTTCTTTTTTTCTTTTTTATTTCCTTTTTCTATTAATTTTTCTTTCTTTTCCTATAATTTCTTTCTTTTTAATCTCTCTTATTTATGAACTGTTTTCTTTCTTATTTTTCTCCTTTGTTTCTTTCTTTATTATTTTTTCATTTTTCTTTCTTTCTTTTCCTAGTTTTCTATGAATTCTTTCTATTTCTTTTTTCTTCTTCTTCTATAATTTTTCTTCCTTTCTTTTCTATTTTCCATGACTTGTTCATTATTGTTTTTGTTTTCTTTGATTACTTTCCTATTTTTCTCTTTTATTCCCTTTCATTCTATTTTTATTTCATTAGAATTCTTTCTTTCTTTATTTTCCTTTTTTTTCTATGAGTTTTCATTCTCGTTTTTTCTTCTGTTAGTTCTTTTTCATTTTTCTTTCATCTTGTTTTTACTTTTTCTATTATTTTTCTTTCTTTTCCTTCTTTATTTTCTATCATTTCATTCTTCCTTCATCTTTCTTTTTCTTTTTTACTCTTTTTTGTCCATCTTTATTTTCCGTCTTTCTCATTTTCTCCCTTTTTTCCTCTATTTTTCCTTTTTTTCTTTTTCACCTACTTTCTTCTTCATTGAACAAACCTTATTTTTATTTTGTTATTTTGTTAATATTTTTTGTTTTTGTTGTAATTTCATTTCCATATTAAAAAATCATTCACTTCCCCATTCTTCATTTTACGTTTTTATCCTTGTAAATTAATATCTATATACAACACATGAAAATCTACCGATGGACAATTTCTTTAGAAAGTCAACGTTTTCACAATACAACAAAAATACAGGTGCGGGATCGATTTTAAGGTAACTGATAGTGTGATAACTGTTTTCGTTTGGAATTTACCTTAAATTTAATGTTTAAAATTGTCGACGTCGGTGTATAATCAAGACGACCTTATTCAGAATTCTATCACAATTTTTTTAACGCTTTCGTTTTTAAATATCACACATTGTAATAAAAGAAGTTTGCTTATTAAATGGAGGCTTCTGGAAAACATTTTCTTTTTTTCGAGTAGGGCTGAATTTTAAGCATTTTTCGGTGTAGAATTGTAAATGGAGTTCTTAGATAGATAGATAGATAGATAGATAGATAGATAGATAGATAGATAGATATGACTGAGATAGATAGATAGATAGATAGATATGACTGATATATATAGAGAGATAGAGAGAGAGAGAGATATATAGGTATGACTGATATATATATATATATATAGATAGATAGATAGATAGATATATAGATAGATAGATATGACTGAGATAGATAGATAAATAGATAGATAGGTATGACTGTTATATATATATATATATATATATATATATATATAGAGAGAGAGAGAGAGAGAGAGAGATAGAGAGATAGATAGATAGATAGATATGACTAATATATATAGATAGATAGATAGATAGATAGATAGACATGACTGAGATAGATAGATAGATAGATAGATAGATAGATAGATACTGAGAAACAAACAAAGAAATAAATCAAACGTATTCATTTTCTTTTATCAAACAAAATCATTTTGATTTCATAGGAAAAAAATGGCCCAAAATTTGTAAATTTGTTTTTTTAAACTGATGTAAAAAAAAATATCTTTATATTCATCTTACGCCAATTAAGGACTGTAGTCATTCCGAAATGTCAGGTAACTTTCGTCAGATTCTGTCTCCGGTATACACGCAATTTTCGGAGCTTCTTTTTGAGAAATCACTATTCGACAGTACGTTCGGTCATGATGATAACGAAATGTTTGATAATGTTTTCTTCAGTCGTGAAACTATAAAGTTTAATAATTAATAATAAAAATAATTAGTAATAAAAAATAATTATTAATGAAAATATTAACAACTTATAACAAAATTAATTAATACTAAAATTAATTAATAACAAAATTAATTAATAAGAAAGTTAATTAACATTAAAATTAATTAATAATAAAAATGAATTTTGGCTGAATTTCTCGGATGAAGAGATTTCATTACTTACATTATTTCCAATCTCGCTGTACGAGTACCGGAGATAAGCAACTTCGAGATTGGTACAGCTTGGGAATATCAGCTGCTGTAAGCTTGGATGTGCGGGTGGTGTAATGGAATTGTAAATGGAGACCCGTGTTCTAATCCTAGTTGGCTTTGTTATATTTATTTCCGTGAAAATACACTTGGAAAAAGTAAGACTACCTCTTCTTCCTCAGCCATGAGTTAATTAGTGTGACTTGTATCTTTCTTGTTATATTAAAATATTTTCTGGCTTTAAATAACCTGCAAAACGAATTAATCCCTAAATTAGTCTAATGTCCTTATCTTTGTTGTTGTTATCACAATTTTCCATACAGTTTGCTCTCCAACCTTCTTCAGGCATTTGTCAATGCGGGTAACTTTGTACTTAGTCTATGAGAGTAGATTCTTCTCATTTCTTTGTCCATATGTAAGGATATCTTACCTTGTTCTTATTTAGTACTGCTTACCCTGTTCCCACCGGGACTAAGTCTGTACAATCTAGGGATTTACTATATATAGTGTGAGATTTTATTATGAATTTTGTTACGCTAAAAATAGTGGGGCACTATACAATGGTTAAAAATCATGCATTTTCTGTGACTGGCTGCACTATACACAGGTAATTTTTTTGAGGGGGTTAAAATTCATGCAAAAAATTCAGAGATCGCACTATACATTAAGTCGACTTAATATTAACCCCGGCATGACAGAGTGGGCCAATATCTGCACTGGAAAATTTGCAACTTCTACGGGAAGGAAACTGAAATAAACTGGTACGAACACCACCCTGACGTGGTTACGGAGATAGGACCTGTTACAATTCTGTGGGACTACACAATACACACTGACAGAACAATCAAAGCCAACCGCCCAGACATTGTTATTAGAGATCACAAACAAAAAAGGGCCTCCTTATTGATATGGCAGTCCCTGCAGAAAAAGCTGTCAAAATACAATAAACTTTAATGCCAGCCCAATCGTCAGGAAGTGAAAAGAAACGTTAGACAAGTCGCATCGACAGTTCGGTCAAATTTATTAGGACTAAAGGGCTAATATTAACTTTAACCTTATTAGGACTAAAGAGCTAATATTAACTTTAACCTTATTAGGACTAAAGGGCTAATATTAACTTTAACCTTATTAGGACTAAAGGGCTAATATTAACTTTAACCTTATTAGGACTAAAGGGCTAATATTAACTTTAACCTTATTAGGACTAAAGGGCTAATATTAACTTTAACATTAGTGATGACGAGGCTGATACTATTACAGATACTACGCTTTGATCCCTAGCCCGAAGGTCAGGGAGTAAAAAGAAGCATTGCTCGCCGGCTGCTCGGTCAATGTATGCTAAATAAGGATACAGAACAGGCTTATATTAACTTTGACATTGGTGATGACGAGACAGATACTAATAGAGATGAGACAGATACTACGCTTTGATCCCCAGCCCGAAGGCCAGGGAGTGAAAAGAAGCGTTACTCGAGTCACACTATTTTTTGGTCAATGTATATTGAATATTTTCTTATAAGGAAACGGCTAAAATTACCATTAACATTAGAGATTAGGAGAGCAGATACTACACTTTGATCTCAGATTGATCACCAGGTATTGAAAGGAGGCGTTACTTAATTAGCACTGGTTGTTCGGTCAAAGTATGCTGAATGTTTCCTTATAATGAAACAGCAAACATTGCCATTAGAACCGAGGGGAACAGATACTAATCTTTAATCCCAGCTCGATCGCCAAGAAGTGAAAAGAAACGTTAGTCAAGTAGTATTGAGTGTTCGATCAAATTTTGCCTGTTTCCTTATAAGAAAATGGCTAATGTTAAATTTAACATTAGTGATGACGAGACAAATATTATTAGAGATGAGATAGATACTACGCTTTGATCTCAAGCCCGAAGGCCAGGGTGTGAAAAGAAGCGTTACTCGCTGGCTGTTGAATGTATGCTAAGTAAATATATAAACGGCTTATATTAACTTAGCTATTATTATGAAAAAGAGTTAAAATTGAAAGACTTTATATTGTTTTGGCAAAAAGAAACCTTAGTTTCAGTATGTGCCGATTTTTTCTCCTCACCTAAAACATAATGCATTCACTTCAAATTCTATAACAACAACTACTTGTCTTATTTCTCGACACAGCTACTAATGTTTCGTGGTTTTCAGTTTAAAAAAAAACAATCGCTTTCATGAATTAAACACAATACAATGGAATATAATATAACAGCACTGTATTGGTAGGAGTTGTCTTACAATTTGTTTGCATTTTAGGGGAAGAACGTAACATAAAAGACTTTTTTTTCTAAGTTCTTTTTGTGTACGCTGTGGTGAGTTATTCTAGACTTGAAATGTTTGTCTGCCTTGACGAACGTTGTCTCATACAACAATATGGCGTCCAAACAAAAAAAAATGGTTGAAAAATAAAACTGTGGTAAAAATGGCGGTTGTTCGTCGGAAAGGAGAGATAATTAGACGAGGAGCCGAAAGAAATATCAGGACGTAGAATAACAAAATATTGAAAAAAAAAATGTAAATAATAAAATAATAATAATAATAATTTTATTGAGTTTTTGTAAGCAGACCTTACTTTTTTATATCGAGATAAAGTGAAATGAAAGAATAAAAACCAAATGAATTGTAAGAAGTTAAAAAATAATAAATAATTAAAGTAATTATTTATTATTTTATTTAAGTCTTCTTTCATATATTTTCTTTTCTTTTATTCAAACGTTTTTAAATTTCCCTTCTTTTTTTTTTTTTTGGCGGGGGGTTGAGTTAATGACTTGAACGGTTAACCACTTCCCTTCTTAAAAAAAAATCTGCTCCTTGTTCCTTCATTCTTTCGATTCATTTGTCTTTCATTCATTTTCTATTTCCTTTTCTTTCAAACTTCGCTTACAATGCTTGCTGCAAAATACGCCATCTTCCCCACCGCGTTCAACCCGTCCCCTATTCATAACTCTTTTGTCACACCTTCTAGTTTCGTTTAGCCGTTTGTCCTTTGAATGTCGATGAAATTTACTGACATCAAGCGCCCTTATTCAATTTTCCTACACAGACAGCAGCACTAATCTTTTGTCTAATATATGTACACACGTAGCATGCTAGAAAGTTAAGCATCAGTTTTGTATTGTTATGTAATACTAAACTCATCCTCCATTTCATGGCCACTATATATGGTATGCTACATACATACATACATACATACATACATATATATATATATATATATATATATATATGGTATGCTATATATATATATATATGTGTATGTATGTATATACCCGCGTATCAAGCAGGAAAATGATGACCATTTTTTTTGTCTTTTAGTACTAAACTCAAGCACCATTCCTGGCCACTGCATATATATATATATATATATATATATATATATATATATATATATAAATATATATATATATATATATATATATATATATATATATATATATATGTACACACATTTTTTACTCGCTTATGATGGTAGAAAGCAAGGGACCGGTTTTGTATTGTTCTTTAATACTAAACTTATCCCCCATTTCTTGGCCAATCTATATATATATATATATATATATATATATATATATATATATATACATATACAGTATACACTCAATTATCATGCTAGAATATAAGAGACCATTGTTCTTTAATACTAAACTTATACCCCATTTCGTGGACACTGTACATGCTATATATATATATATATATATATATATATATATATATATACCCGCGTATCATGCTACAAAGTGATAGATCGGTTTTGTATTGTTCTTTAGTACTAAACTCATCACCCATTTCTTGGCCCCTGTATATATATATATATATATATATATATATATATATATATATATATATATATATATATATATATATACAGTATATATACGCGTATCATGCGACGTTTGAAGACCTAATTTTGAATTAATGTTAAGGGTATCGCATCATACGGAAGATATAAAATTAGCTTATGAACTTCTGGCCCTGGCTATGCCATTGACTAAGCTAGATATTCATTTACTGCAGTCAAATTAGCTTCAAAATTAAGTCTTCAAAAGTCCGCTGATAAGCGAGTATATACGGTAAATAACCATATCCCTAGAAAATCAAAGGAAAGGATGGTAAAAAGTGGGGGAACAGTTTGTATTGTTAAATATCAATATATATATTGTATTGTTAATATTAAGCACATCACCCATTTCTTGGCCACAGTATATTCATAAATGAAGTTCCAAAACATTCTTATAGGTAATCAAATGATAGGATTATAGAAAGTGAGTGATCGGTTTTGTATTGGTCTTTAGTACTAAACTCATCCCCCATTTCTTTCCCACTGAATATGCCTTATATATATATATATATATATATATATATATATATATATATATATATATATATATATATAGACTCGGGGCCTGACGATTGCATCTAGCATGAAACAGACTGTCGCCTCTAAGTGTTGACTTCTATGTTCATTTTTATATTTACACACGCTCTGTCTCTGATATTGAGCACTTTATCCCAAAAATATAGCACATTTTAAGACTATGTTTCTTCATATATATATATATATATATATATATATATATATATATATATATATATATACTATATACTCGCGTATCCTGCGGTATTTGAAGACCTAATTTTGAAGCTAATTTTAAGGGGGTCGCATCATAGATGAGATATAAAATTAGTATACTCCTGGCCCTGGCTACGGCGTTGATCAAACAATATAATCATTTACTGTAGTCAAAAAGTACAGCTGTAGTTAAAACAAATGTTTTTTCATAAAATTGATGTTTTACTTAACTGTATCCAATCATAATGCATGTAATATTCACATATTAGTATCGTATTATAAAATACAAGCATAGGCAATATTCATCTTTTCCATTGTTTACGTTTATAAGATGTTTAGTTGTTTCTCCTTCAATTGTTTATGGCTGTACGCGTTTAGGCAACGAATAATATAAATTTATTTTTTAACTTATTTAACTAGATGATGAGATAAAGAGATAGAGAAAAAGAGGTTAGTTTATTGTAATTTGATCGCCTTGATAATGTTCACCAGAGAAAACAAACACGTTGGCTAAGATAAGCTTTCTGCCTTTATTCTTATATATATATATATATATATATATATATATATATATATATATATATATATATATATATATTATTAAATGGACAAAGCCTGACAATTATTTTTTAAAGACCTTTTTTATGTTTATACGTTCTTTTTATAGATACGAATATTTAAGTAAATGCTTTGTTTATAATAAACAGTATTAACAACATTTTAATCCGAGAAATTTTCACTGGGGTAAACTGTTCTAGTTCTATGTGCCATGTTTCCTCAAGGACGCATGGCACAGTGGATAAAGGGGTTGGTTAGATCCAGTGCCAGACCCCAAACAGTGAGCGAAATAATGAACCTCTTGAAGAAGCCCGGAACGTACAACAGCCGAAACGTTGTAATAAATATGGCGACAGAGATGAGGACAATAGTCCGAATAATGAAAATAGTGTACATAATACCTCATCTCAGAAATATAGACGTCCACTATCGTTATATAATAGCGTGGATCGGAATAAATAACTCAGATTCCTTATCCTTGAGACGTATTCTTTCCGTAGCAGCTGCTTTACAGCTTAGGCTACGGAAACCAAGCAACAGACTGTCCTGGATATAACGATAAACGACATCCGCGTCCTAGGAAAGATGATAAACTTAAACTGCAGCAAGGCCTTTGATCGGGGGGTTTTGAGTAGCATAGAACCACCCCTTAATTGCTTGCGTTCCCAGATCCACCCTGACCCGGAGTGGTAGCACTTTTCAGGGCCCAGCTATGGGCAAATAATTTACCTCGCCCCAAATGGGGTCAAAACACTATGAAAGTATAAAAATAGGTTTTAATACCAGCATTAATTTTTGGAATAATTCTTACCAACAATTCACTTTTTTTCAAAAAATATATTACCAGGAATATATTTTTGAAAAAAAAATGTTACCAGCATTTAAAAAAAAAAATATTTGGAAAAAATATTACAAACAATACATTTCTGAAAAAAATATTACCAGCAATAAAAACATTGTTGGCATTAAATAACCATTTGAGGTTGATATACCGTAAAACAAAACAAGCCCAAACCAAACCAACCAATAAAATAATCCAATTTGCGTTACTTAATAAAGATCGTAAAAATGATGATCTCAGGGTTACTATTAAAAGCCTCAGAAATGAAAAAAAAAAAATACTACCCTAAAATAAATATTTTTTTAAATCTTAATTACTATTTCCTTGTGGGTAAATTGCGTAAAATATTTTTCCCCCAATTTTAAAGGGCGAAAAATGTCCTTATTTACAATATGTTTGTTATTTAAAAATATAATTAAATTCAAAGACTTGACTAATATTACTCATATAGATGACGATGAACCTCTCAACAATGCTATTAATAATCAAATTCATATTCTAGTGTCATTTAATGTTTTGTTTTTTTCAGAAATTTTCTTTAGAAGAATTTGTAATTATTTTTTTAAAAAGAAATGTTTAATATTCCTTCCTTATTTTTTTTGTCTTTTTCCTTCCTTCCTTTTCATTCATTCAGTCATTTATCCTTGAATTCATTCATTTTTTTTTCTTTTCTTCACCTTTTAACAAGACGAACTCAAAATTAATCGATTCATTCGTTTTGTAAAAATTCCCTGTTTTTTTTTTTTGTATTTTTTATTCCTTCATTATCAGTAATAATGGCTTACCATAAGGTTTTCTTCTTCTTCCTCCTCTTCTTCCTCTTCTTCTCATTATTATTATTATTATTGTTGTTGTTGTTGTTGTTGTTGTTAGTTTTTTATTTTGTTTTCATCTTTTCACCATCAATAATACTGGCATATGATAAGTTCTCCTCCTGCTCCTCCTCCACCTCCTTCTTCTTCTTCTTCTTCTTCTTCTTCTTCTTCTTCTTCTTCTTCTTCTTCTTCTTCTTCTTCTTCTTCTTCTTCATGATCATGTCCTTATTGTTCTTGTTGTAGTTGTTGTTCTTGTTTATGTGCTTATATTTCTTCTTCTTCCTCCTCTTTTTCTTTTCTTCTTCTTCTTCTTCTCATTATTATTATTATTATTATTGTTGTTGTTGTTGTTGTTAGTTTTTTATTTTGTTTATCTTATACCTTCACCATAAGTAATATTGACTTATAAGTTCTTCTTCTTCTTCTTCTTCTTCTTCTTCTTCTTCTTCTTCTTCTTCTTCTTCTTCTTCTTCTTCTTCTTCCACGAATCCGTTTTCTTTTACGTTCACTAATCTTCTTTTCCTTCCCCATCTTCTTCTTCTTCTTCTTCTTCTTCTTCTTCTTCTTCTTCTTCTTCTTCTTCTTCTTCTTCTTCTTCTTCTTCTTCTTCCACGAATCCGTTTTCTTTTACTTCTTCTTCCCTAACTCACCTCCTTATTCCTCCTATAATCTCTCACACTTATATCATCTCTACCTCGTCTCCTTCTTATTTTAAGTCTTTTCATCTTTCAATTCTTTTTTCTCCTTTCCAGCTCTCTCATACGTTCACTAATCTTCTTTTCCTTCCCCTTCTTCTTCTTCTTCTTCTTCTTCTTCTTCTTCTTCTTCTTCTTCTTCTTCTATTAGTTCCCGTAAATTTGTCATATCAACTGTTATGAAAACCCTCTTTTCATAACTTTAATTGTTCCCTATGAAGCGACCGGGTAAAATAAAATTAAAAGAAAAAAGATACCGATTTTGTATCAAAAGAAACCAACAACCAATAATTTTCGACGTTTATACCGATTATTAAAATAATTATCTTCAACTTTCTATTCTAGTTAGTCTTTTTTTATTTAAAAAACATAAATAAATAGAAGAGAAAAAAACATTTCTTTTCATTGCATATTTTCTTTGCATTTCGTTTCTTTTTCCGTTTCTTTATTCTGGATTTACATTCAACCTTTTCTTTTCATGTTCATCACCCCAATGTATTTTAGTCATTCCGACATCATTTTTCACTCCTATTATTATTATTATTATTATTATTATTATTATTATTATTATTATTATTATTATTATTATTATTATTATTATCTTCAATAGTGAACCTTTATTTCTTAATTATATTTTTTCGTTTCCGCTAAGGACTGCGTTTTGTTAATGTTTGTATCGTATTTTTGTCTCGAATTTCATAATGAGATTTTTAGCAATGAATAATATTTTTGTCCTCACTTAAAGAAAAAAAATTATAAAAAAGTTTCCTTTTTTTTTCTTTTCTTTTTTTAAATATGTTATTGCGATTTTAGTCGAAAACGCGCTGTATATAGCAACGGAGATGCTTGATGAAACTGAGTTTTAGTCGAAACGAAAACTAAGCAAAGTGATTGCCTTGCGTCAGCTTCGAAAATGAAAAGAGCCTGTCTATCTGTTCGTTTTGAAAATCAGCATTCAACTTCTCTTTTTACCTGGGATCAAGCCGCCACTGTTGCAAGCAAAATAGCAAAGGTTACACAATAAATAAATTCTCATGACTGCGCATCGTATCGTACTAACAAACTTGCTTTGCAGACAGTTCATATTGGCTACCCCGTTTTCTTTGGCCTTGTGCCAGACTAAACTAAACTTAGGTATATATGGAACACAATGTATCAGCCAGTCATGTATCATGTATCTTTCGATACATGACTGATGATCATGTATCTTTCGATACATGACTGAAGAGGCAGATTTTTTTTGGTGGTGGATGGGGTATTCTTACTACTGCTCTGTTATATAGACACTCAGATATGTGCCATGTGTGATAGACACTTAGGCGATTATGTATCTTGCAATACATGACTGACGAGGCAGATTTTTTCCCCGCAGTAGGTTGCCATAACTTTCTGCGGTAGATCAGTTGCTATAGAACCCGGTCTGTCCTGCTATTTGCCTATAACTGGGGGGAGAAAAATAGGATTCATACCTTTCACAAGGGTATTAACTCGTAAGTGACTGGAATTCGAACTCCGCTCTGCCGATTACTCAATTCGAGCCACTATCCATTACTCCACCGTGCCTATAGATAATTTTTCATATATTAAGAACAATTTTAGGGGACTTGATATATGACAGAGTGGAAAAAGACCGATGATGTCCTAAAGGACGAGAAAAGTTACGGGAAACATTTTCTACTTTTTTACATAATTATATGATGGAACCTTAGCTCACGAATTTAATTCGTTCCTGAAGCCCGTTTGTAACTCGAAATGTTCGTTAACCGAAACTATTTTTTCAATAGGAAAT
This sequence comes from Acanthosepion esculentum, assembly GCA_964036315.1. NCBI lineage: Eukaryota > Metazoa > Mollusca > Cephalopoda > Sepiida > Sepiidae > Acanthosepion > Acanthosepion esculentum. The sequence continues at coordinate 51,737,651 of OZ038516.1, read as the reverse complement.
ACTGTAAAATGGATTAATCCGTTCATGGTCTGAAGATGATTGTTAATTTAAACTTTAACAAAAGTACTTTGTGCACAAGTTTATACACAAAACTAATGAGAATCATATAATACATAAAACTAATGAAAATCATATAATACATAAAACTAATGAAAATCATATAATACATAAAACTAATGAAAATCATATAATACATAAAATTAATGAAAATCATATAATACATAAAACTAATGAAAACCATATAATACATAAAATTAATGAAAATCATATAATACATAAAACTAATGAAAATCATATAATACATAAAACTAATGAAAATCATATAATACACAAAACTAATGAAAATCATATAATACATAAAACTAATGAAAATCATAATACATAAAATTAATGAAAATCGTATAATACATAAAACTAATGAAAATCATATAATACATAAAACTAATGAAAATCATATAATACATAAAACTAATGAAAATTTTTAAATCTAACAAAATATAAACAAACCCAATACTAAACAGATAAAATATAGACGAACACTTCAATTTAAACGTACTTGCATGTAGGAGAGTTGATGGCGTAAATAGAAGGGGAAGGAAAGAGATGTTATTGTTTGGAAAAGGGGAGGAATGATATGATGGTGTAGCGGACTGCTGGGGTGAAGATGTGAAGAGATATCAGAAGGTTAAAATTTCCCGCTGGCCGGTCCAACTACATGATAATGTTGGACTTTAATTAATTCCAAAGAAGACAATGAAAACAAACAAGACCGATATATATGGGTAAACAAATATATATTAATAACAAGTTGCACAAAGACATGAACAGTTACATAGTGTTTGTATGGAGAAATTATGTGTGCGTGTTGTGTGTGTTCGTGCGTACGTGCATTGTTCTTAGCCCGTTCTCAGAATTTTGGAAACGCTGTTACTGTAAGTGGTCACATATTGGTGTAAGTGGAAAAAGAAAGATTTTACCTCGCCTCCGCGCGTGGTGGCGGCCCAAGGCCTAAGTCGAAAAAGAGAGATTTTACCTCATCTCTACGCGAGGTGGTGGCCCAAGGCCTGAGTCGGAAAAGTGTGAGAGACGAAGGGTCAGCCAGTATTTATAGCCAGGGGAGAGAGGTCCCTGTTGAAGGAATAAGGACCTGAGGAGGAGCTAACTGCGACAATCGTCTCTTTATTTATAAGAATAGTATAGATCGTTGATTTTGCATTTAAAACTGAGTAGGAAGAGACAATATCATCAATAATTATTTTTCTCTTAACTTCTTTATTCCTTTACCAGTATCCCTGCTAGCTTTCCTTGGAGCAATGACTAAGGACTAATGAAGAGGAAAAAAAGGGCAGAGTACAATAAAATTGGAAAGGAAAACACAACACACGAATGTATACAACATGGCGGTCGACTAAGAAATGATTCCGTTCGGGTTAACTCGGTTCAGGAACGTTGTTAGAGAACCGAAATTTTGTTCGATAACCGAGGCATTTTAATCTCGAATATTCTGTTCGAAAACCGATTTGTTGGACATGTGAGACGTTCGAGAACCGAGGTTCCTCTCTATATTAGCATCATTTATCGTTATAAATAATACGAACACTTTTATCTTAATAAACACAAAAAATGTTCTTTATAATAAACATTGTTCCGTTTAACAAAAAATGATAATATCATTTATTTTATTCATTTCATCCCAAGCGAGGAGTGAATGCCAATAGTGCGCCGGGAATTACAGACAGCGAAAATAAAGTGGAACCCCGGTTCACGAATTTAATTCGTTTGTGAAAGCTGTTCGTAATCTGAAATGTTCGTAAACCGAAACTATTTTTCAATAGGAATCAATGTAGAGAAAAAAAGACACAGTAGAATAACGTTGGAAAAGAAAAGCAGAGTACAACACACGGATGTATACAATTCTAGACCGTTATCCATTACATCATCCGCACATCCAATTTTACATCACCTGCTATTCCTGCTATTCCCAAGGGGGCATATAAGTGTTATATATATATATATATATATATATATATATATATATATATATATATATATATATATATATATATATATAGATAGATAGATAGATAGATAGGTAATATTGATAATGTTAGTGGTCAATATATATATATATATATATATATATATATATATATATATATATATATATATAAATATATATATATATATATATATATATATATATATACATATATATATATATGTAAATTCCCGAGAGGATAGAATCCAGGTAGAGCTCAATGTCCAGAACAGAGTAAGAATATAATATAAAAGGCTCAAAAACTAATATTCCATGGTTATAATTTATTACATTGGAATCGTAATCACGATCCAATTCATCAGACCTACAAATTCTAAAAGAAATCGGAAAATATATCTCCGAGTATAAAAATAAAGATATATATATATATATATATATATATATATATATATATATATATATATATATATATATTTGAATTTGTACATTTGATGAGTTGGATCGTGATTACGATTCCAATGTAACAAATTATAACCATGAAATATATCCGAAGTTCTTTAGTATTTTTGTTTTTATTTAAAAAAACAAAAAACAATGCTCAATACATCAGTAGAGCCTAACTTATAATTTTTTTTAAAATATGATTCCATCGCTACATGAGAGTTATCATGTTTCAAAAATATGAGCTAAAAACTTCCATTTAAGTATAAAAATTAAAATGAATTAAAGTATCAAGATCTGTTTCATCTTCAAGCGAAGATTACAATTTTTTTTCACAGTTTAATTCAATTTAATTTTTATAATTAAATTGAAGTTTTTAGCTACTGTTTTTGAAACATGAGAACTCTTGTGTAGCGATGGAATCATATTTTGAAAAATAATTATAATATATATATATATATATATATATATATATATATATATATATATATATATATATATATATACTAGCAGCATAGCCAGGCGTTGCCCGTCCTTTTATTCAAAAATCGTACGACTCATACAGCAATCGCTATCACTTGACTTAAAATATTTTTGCCCTTCCTTGCCTTTAAAGGAGTGCCCTTTGCCGTGCTGATGTTGCTACATGCCTTACTACTTGCCTATCTCACACTGCGAATTTTTTTCTAAGCTCTATACTAAACATTAAATCTGTTACGAAAAAAGAACTAAACAAAATGAACACAAATCGATCAGCTTTTCTATTTTATTTTTTCACACCCAACCCAATTCTGCGGAATCAGAATCAACGTTGAGTTTGAGCAAGCGAATGAGCCAATTGGAGTAAAGTGCCATGGAGATTTAAATGTTTCCCACTTGTGACGAATGCAGCTATCGATTTTTTGCATGCTAGCATGCTAGTTAACATTCGTGTCAGTCAGCTGTTGGCTCTCACGCTGACCAATAGAATCTTCCTGCCTATTCGTGGCAGCCAGCTATAGGCTCTCACTCTGGTCAGTAGAAAATGGCCGCAAACTACATGAAAACTACCGTAGAAGCATGAAAAATCGATTATTTCCACTATCGATGGGAGTTGGGAAATGCAACCTCGGTCTTGGTCTTTAAACTAACTTGGAGCATGTGCATGTAAATTTTGGTGCAAATCCGTCGAAAATTGCGGCCGTGCATTCGTTACACACACACACACAGGCACATCCTGCCTTATATATATATATATATATATATATATATATATATATATATATATATATATTACACAACAGAGAAATCCATAATGACCTTATGAGTATAGTCTATTTCAGCTGACACCGAGTACGTCAGTCTTATTCAACCCAGACGGTGGCTTGTATTCAATGTCGGAACTAGTGATTTAAAATTTAATATTTAACCAAGACAGCAGTTGTATTCGACGTCAGTTGAAATAGTCTATACTCATGAGGTAATTTTTGTTTATAATAAACAGTATTAACAACATTTACCGGCCTGAATGTCCGAGAAATTGTCATAGAAAATATGCGTCTTCCGACAGAAATCGAACCTGTATCCTATACGGAACCGTCATATAGCTTGACATGCTTTTACCGATTTCGCCGAGGAGCGTTTTGGTTAGCAAGGTCGATTTTACTATTTTTAAACTACAATTTTCTATGATTTTCTCACGTACATTCATATCTGCTCGATGCGTATCCAAATGTAAACATATGACGTCACACATTATGAAATGGACAAAGTCCGACAATTATTTTAAGACATTTTTATGTTTATTCATTCTTTTTTATAGATGCACATCAGGCTATATGACGGTTCCGTATAGGATACACGTTCGATTCCCGTCGGAGGACGCATATTTTCTATGAAAATTTCTCGGATATTCAGGCTGGTAAATGTTGTTAATACTGTTTATTATAAACAGAGCATTTACTTAAATATTTGTATCTATAAAAAGAATGTATAAACATAAAAATATCTTAAAATAATTATCGGACTTTGTCCATTTCATACATACATATATATATATATATATATATATATATATATATATATATATATATATATATATATATGTGTGTGTGTGTGTATGTGTGTGTGTGTGTGTGTGTGTGTGTTTGTGTGTGTGCGCGTGTCTGTGTGTGTTTATTTATGTATGCGTGTTTGTATATATATTTTTAAACTGTTTTTTCTGTAACTTTACTAATTCTCGTCATAATCAATCATTTTTTCTTTTCTGAGGCTTTCGCTTTTAATATTTTTCGTCTTTTATTTTTATTATTTAATCATTTTATTTAATTATCGGATTTCTGATGGCTTTATTTAGTTTATTTATTTTCATTTTCTTTTTTTTTCATTCCATACCACTTTTCTAGTTTTATGAAAACCAGCCAAATAACTTTAGGGTAACTTGTCTACCGACCGTAAAATAAAATTCTATGAATCGTTCTAAATATTCTAAAACTTTAATTCGATTTAATTTTCTAAATTCAAAATAAACAGAACTGCTTAAAATACTTCCATCCATTTCAAATGACCTCTTATTTTTTTATATTCTATTTATTTCTTAATTCTATCTGAGATAATTTTGACGTTAATTTCAAATCCCAATCTCAAGTAGCATCGATAGGTTAACCATTATTATTATTATTAATATTATTATTATTGTTGTTGTTGTTGTTGTTGTTGTTGTTGTTAGCATTTGGCGAAGAGCACGATCTAATAAAAGACATAGTGTTTAACAATGTTTAACAATATTTCAATATTATTATTATTTCATTTCCGTGGATTTCTGGTGTGTACACATTTTTTCTGGGTCCCGGCTGGAGACCTAAGGTCAGAAATGGCATCATAACATTTTCCACTGAGCAATTAAAAAAACAAAAAAAACAAAAAAAAACACATATTTTACTTAGATAAAGCCCTTCGTAAATTGTGGGCAGTATCTCCTTTCATGTGCCACATTATTATTATTATTATTATTATTATTATTATTATTATTATTATTATTATTATTATTATTATTATTTCCTTTGATATCTGGCGTTTAGACATTTCTTTCCGGGTCCCGCCCAGGGACCTAAGGTTAGAAATGGCATCATGACACTTTCCACTGCAAAAAAAAAAAAAGTAAATAAATAAAAAAAATTAAAAAAATAATAATTACATAGATAAAGCCCTTCGTAAAGTGTGGGCTGTACTTGTCAGAACAATTTTTTGTATCTCTTTGAGGCATGGACTTCCAGGGATCCCTTCAGTCAGCCTACTGGAATCTTTTCCAACCAGTCCAAGGGCTCCAACTACAACAGGGATTGTTGATGTTCCCATGTGCCACATTTTTGAGATTTCTATTTCAAGGTCCTTGTATTTTGACAGTTTTTCGAATATCTTCAAAGATACATTGCAGTCTGCAGGGACTGCCATATCAATAAGAAGGCACTTATTTTGTTTGTGGTCTTTAATAACAATGTGTGGGCGGTTGGCTTTGATTGTTCTGTCAGTGTGTATTGTGTAGTCCCATAGAATTGTAACAGGTCCTATCTCCATAACCGGGTCTGGGTGGTGTTCGTACCAGTTTCTTTCAGTTTCCTTCCCGTAGAAGTTGCAAATTTTCCAGTGCAGATATTGGCCCACTCTGTCATGCCGGGTTTTATATTCAGTGGGTGCCAATATCGTGCAACCTGATACAAGATGATCAATGGTTTCTGGATATTTATAACAGAATCTGCATTTTGGTCTAACACAGTATTTTAGTATATGTGCTTGATAATTCCTAGTTAACAAGCATTGGTCCTGTGCAGCAAGGATAAAACCTTCAGTTTCAGCTTTCAACCCTGCACTACGTAGCCATTGATGGGTTATTATTATTATTATTATTATTATTATTATTATTATTATTATTATTATTATTATTATTTCCTTTGATTTCTGGTGTGTACTCATTTCTTTCTGGGTCCCACCCAAAGACCTAAGGTTAGAAATGGCATCATGACATTTTCCCCATTTTTTTTTTTTTTTACATAGATAAAGCACTTCTTAAGGTGTGGGCTGTACTTGTGAGAACAATTTTTTGTATTTTTTTTAAGGCAGCGGGCTACCAGAAATCTCTTCAATGAGTCTATTGGTATCTTTTCTAACCAATCCGAGGGCTCCAACTACAACAGGGATTGTTGATGTTCTCGTGCCACATTTTTGAGATTTTGATTTCAATCTCCTTGTATTTTGATAGCTTTTTCAAGACCTTCAAAGATACATTGCAGGCTGCAGGGAGTGACATAACATCATTATTATTATTATTATCATTATTATTATTATTATTATTATTATTATTATTATTATTATCAGAGAATAGCGCTATTTAATAATAGAAAAGACAATATTAAGCAATTTATAACAATGTTTCGATATTATAATATCATTATTATTATTAATAATATTATTATTAACATTTTGAGAAGAGGACGATTTAATAAAAGAAATGGCACCGTGTTTAACAATATTTTGCAAATATTATGATTATTATCATCATAACTAAATATTACTAGATATCTCATTTTAAGAATGATTATTAGATATCTGATAAATCACATAAATTACATAATATTACTAGATATCTCATAATTACTAGATATCTTATTTTAAGAATGATTATTAGATATCTGATAAATTTCATTACTTAAATTACATAATTTCATACATTACATAATATTACTAGATATCTCATAATTACTAGATATCTCATAATTACTAGATATCTCATTTTAAGAATGATTATTAGATATCTGATAAATATCATCACATAAATTACATAATTTCATACATTTCATAATATTACTAGATATCTCATAATTATTAGATATCTTATTTTAAGAATGATTATTAGATATCCGATAAATTTCATTACTTAAATTACATAATTTCATACATTAAATAATATTACTAGATATCTCATTTCATGAAATTCATAATTTCAAGGAAAAATGATTACACGTGTAAGGAGAAAAGCAAGGATGGAAACGAAAAAGATATAAAGAAAGAAAAGACAAGGAAGAAGAGACAAAGAAAGGAGAGAAAAAGAAGAAAAGTAAAAGAAGAAAGGAAGAGACAAAGAATGTAGATGAAAAGAAGAAGAAATAAAAACGTGGAGAAAGAAGAAATACAGACAGAAGAGAAAAAGAAAGAAGGAAAGAAGAGAAAAGGAAGAATAGGCGACAAAGAAAGAAGAGAAAATGAATAGATAGGGCGGAATAAAAAAAAGAAGAAATAAAGAAAGAAGAGAAAAGAAAGAATAAAAGACAAAAAAAGAAGAGAAAATTAATCGAAAGGGAGGAATGAAAAAAGATAAAAAATAAAGAAAGAAAAGAAAAGGAAAAATAGAATATAAAGAAAGAAGAGAAAATGAATAGAAAGGGAGGAATAATAAAAAAGAGAAAAAAAGAACTAAAGAAAGAAGAAAAACAAAGAATAATAGACAAAGAAAGAAGAGAAAAGGAATAGAAAGTGAGGAATAAAAAGAAAAAAGAGAAAAAAGATGAGATGGCGCGTGAAGAAAGGAAAAAATAAAGAGATTAGTGAAGACATGAACAAGAGCCAAAACTACACCAACAACGAGGACGACGACGACGACAACAACAACAAGGAGGAACGATAAGGACCTAAACAAGAACAACAACTACAGCAAGAACAATAAGGTCATAAAAAAGAAGATAAGGAAGAGAAAAGAAAAGAGAAATGAAAGAAGAGGGGGAAAATAAGGGTATAATGAAGAAGAAAGATAATAACATAAACACCAAGAAGAAGAAGAAGAAGACGAAAAAGAAAAAGAAGAAGAAGAACGGCAAGAGTATAAAGAAGAAAAAAGAAGAAAAAGGAAGGAGAAGAAGAAGAAAGATAAAGACATATACAAGAACAATAATTCTCACAAGAAGAAGAAGAAGAAGAAGAAGAAGAAGAAGAAGAAGAAGAAGAAGAAGAAGAAGAAGAAGAAGAAGAAGAAGAAGAACGGCAAGGGTATAAAGAAGAAGAAAAAAAGAAGAAAATGAAAAGGAAGGAGAAGAATAAAGATAAGGACATAAACAAGAACAGCAATTACCACAAGAACGATAAGGACAAGAAGAAGAAGAAGAAGAAGAAGAAGAAGAAGAAGAAGAAGAAGAAGAAGAAGAAGAAGAAGAAGAAGAAGAATTGGAAAGGAAAATGCAAAAGAAGTCCATAAAAAAGTAGAATGAATCGAAAGAGGTAATTCTAGTTACGAGATCTATTATTTTGAAATGCTTAAAACAAGAAGAACGAAACAAAATGGCCGATCTCCTTAAAATTGCCTTAAAAGGAAATCAGGGGGTGAAGATTTCTCTTTAATTTTCTTTCTATTTTTACAGGAAATAAAATTTTAAACAAACGAAAATAAAAGAAACGTTTAGCTGTAAATGAAGACAAAGACGAGAAAGTTCTAAGTACAAATAAAGGAGCGACATAAAAGAATAGAAGACGAACTAAAAGGAGAGAGTGGGGAGGAATAGTATCACTAGTACGAGTAGAAATCGTCGAAGGCGTTTACAATTAACGTTAAGGTCAGAAAGGGTGGGAAGGAAGATCAAAAACCACCGAATAAAAAAGAAAATATATTGTGAAAGAAACGGTGATGAAGAAGACAGAAATGTCGGGGAAGAGTTGAAATGTTAGGAGGATGTGGTTGAATTAGAAAAATAAATAATGAGAAAAGAGGTTGAATTTTCCAAAATGATGACGCCATTCGGAATGATGTATATTGTTTTGGAAATGCGCAAGAGGTCGTCTTCGGAAAATTCATGTTACGTTTCGTTAATTGAAACGTCCTTGGGTTCATAGTTTTCTGCTGATTCTCTTGGAATATCTGATTATTTTGCGCCAGTAAACAATTAAAATGGTTAGTAATCCTTAACCGGAGAAGATATTAAGAAAATGTAATTGAAATAGTAATGATCAGAGGGAAGATCGTGTGAGGATTGGTTGGAAGAAAGAAAGAAATAGAGAATGCATAATTAATAAAGGGAAAGGAAGTGAATAAGAAAGAAAGAAAGAAAGAAAGAAAGAAAGAAATAGAGAAAAAATAACTAAATAAAGGAAAAGGAACTGAATAAGAAAGAAACAAATAATGAACGAAAGAAAGAAATAAAGAAAGAAATAGAGAAAACATAACTAAATAAAGTAAAAGGAACTGAATAAGAAAGAAAGAAAGAAAGAAAGAAAGAAAGAAAGAAAGAAATAGACAAAACATAACTAAATAAAGGAAAAGGAACTGAATAAGAAAGAAAGAAAAAAGAAAGAAAGAAAGAAATAGAGAAAACATAACTAAATAAAAGAAAAGGAACTGAATAAGAAAGAAAGAAAGAAAGAAAGAAATAGAGAAAAAATAACTAAATAAAGGAAAAGGAACTGAATAAGAAAGAAAGAAATAATGAACGAAAGAAAGAAATAAAGAAAGAAATAGAGAAAACATAACTAAATAAAGTAAAAGGAACTGAATAAGAAAGAAAGAAAGAAAGAAAGAAAGAAATGGACAAAACATAACTAAATAAAGGAAAAGGAACTGAATAAGAAAGAAAGAAAAAAAGAAAGAAAGAAAGAAAGAAATAGAGAAAACATAACTAAATAAAAGAAAAGGAACTGAATAAGAAAGAAAGAAAGAAAGAAAGAAATAGAGAAAAAATAACTAAATAAAGGAAAAGGAACTGAATAAGAAAGAAAGAAATAATGAACGAAAGAAAGAAATAAAGAAAGAAATAGAGAAAACATAACTAAATAAAGTAAAAGGAACTGAATAAGAAAGAAAGAAAGAAAGAAAGAAATGGACAAAACATAACTAAATAAAAGAAAAGGAACTGAATAAGAAAGAAAGAAAGAAAGAAAGAAAGAAAGAAAGAAATAGAGAAAACATAACTAAATAAAGGAAAAGGAACTGAATAAGAAAGAAAGAAATAATGAACGAAAGAAAGAAATAACGAAAGAAATAGAGAAAACAACTAAATAAAGTAAAAGGAACTGAATAAGAAAGAAAGAAAGAAAGAAAGAAATAGAGAAAACATAACTAAATAAAGTAAAGGGAACTGAATAAGAAAGAAAGAAAGAAAGAAAGAAAGAAAGAAAGAAAGAAAGAAAGAAATAGAGAAAAAACAACTAAATAAAGGAAAAGGAACTGAATAAGAAAGAAAGAAATAATGAACGAAAGAAAGAAATAAAGAAAGAAATAGAGAAAACAACTAAATAAAGTAAAAGGAACAGAATAAGAAAGAAAGAAAGAAAGAAAGAAAGAAAGAAAAAAAGTAAGAAAGAAAGAAAGAAATAGAGAAAACATAACTAAATAAAGTAAAGGGAACTGAATAAGAAAGAAAGAAAGAAAGAAAGAAAGAAAGAAAGAAAGAAAGAAAGAAAGAAAGAAAGAAAGAAATAGACAAAACATAACTAAATAAAGGAAAAGGAACTGAATAAGAATAAAGAAATAATGAACGAAAGAAAGAAATAAAGAAAGAAATAGAGAAAACATAACTAAATAAAGTAAAAGGAACTGAATAAGAAAGAAAGAAAGAAAGAAAGAAATAGACAAAACATAACTAAATAAAGGAAAAGGAACTGAATAAGAAAGAAAGAAATAATGAACGAAAGAAAGAAATAAAGAAAGAAATAGAGAAAACATAACTAAATAAAGGAAAAGGAACTGAATAAGAAAGAAAGAAAAAAAGTAAGAAAGAAAGAAATAGAGAAAACATAACTAAATAAAAGAAAAGGAACTGAATAAGAAAGAAAGAAAGAAAGAAAGAAAGAAATAGAGAAAAAATAACTAAATAAAGGAAAAGGAACTGAATAAGAAAGAAAGAAATAATGAACTAAAGAAAGAAATAAAGAAAGAAATAGAGAAAACAACTAAATAAAGCAAAAGGAACTGAATAAGAAAGAAAGAAAGAAAGAAAGAAAGAAAGAAAGAAAGAAAGAAAGAAAGAAAGTAAGAAAGAAAGAAAGGAATAGAGAAAACATAACTAAATAAAGTAAAGGGAACTGAATAAGAAAGAAAGATAGAAAGAAAGAAATAGACAAAACATAACTAAATAAAAGAAAAGGAACTAAATAAGAAAGAAAGAATGTAAAAGATAAACAAAGAAAAACAAAATTAAAGAAACAGAAACAAAGAAACTGAATAAGAAAGAAGAAATAAAAAAGAAAATGAAACCTAAAACTGAATAAGAAAGACAAAAGAATGAGAGAAAGAAAAAACAAAGAAAGTGAATAAGCAAAGAAAAACAAGACTAAATGAAGAAAAAACTGAATAAAAATGAAAGATAAAAGATAAACAGAAACAAAACTAAATTAAAAAAGAAAAACAAAAGAAGAAACAGAATAAGAAAGAAAGACATAAAGAGAAACATAGAAACTGAATAATAAGAAAGAATGAAAAAGAAACAAAAAACTGAATGAGAAAGAAAGAAAGAAAGAATGAATGAAAGAAAAAGAAACAAAGAAAGTGAATAAGAAAAAGAAAGAAACAAAGAAAGAAGGAAAGAGAATTAAAGAAACTAAATAAGAAAGAAAGAAAGAAAGAAGGAAAAAGAAATAAAGAAATAAAAAGAAACTGAATAATAAAATAGAAAGGAAAGAAACACGGAAATCGTTTAAGGAATAAACAAAACTAAATAAAAAAAAATAAAATCACTAAGAAAGAAAGAAAGAATGAAAACAAAAGAAAATAAAGAAAAACTCAATAAGAAAGAAGAAAACAAAATTAAAGAAAGAAAAAAGAATGAAAAAGAATAAGAAAGAAAAAGAAATAGAATGTAAGAGCAATTGAGAAAGAAAGAAAAAGAATGATCTAAAGAATAAGGAAGAGATAAAAGAGGGGAAAAGAAATAAAAAGAAAAAAGAAAACGCTACAGAAGAAACAGTTAAAGAAGAAAGTGAAAAATAAAAAATAAACAAAAAAGTAAGAAAGAATAATAAACAGACAAATGGAAAAGGAAGGAAAGAAAAGAAGAATGCGTACAGAAAGAAATAAAGAAAGGATAATTAAAAGAAAGGAAATAAAAGAAAGAAAGAAAGAAAGAAACATGAAATAATGAAAAAAGAGAAAAGACGAAAGAAATAAGAAGGGAAAAAAGAAAGAAAAAAGATTAATAAGAATCACATATGAAAAAGAGAAGAAAGTGAAAAGTTGAAATAAAGATAAGAATTTAAAAAAAAAAAAAATGAAAAGAAAGAAAGAAAGAAAAAGAAAAAGAAAAAAGAAAGAAAGACGGAGCTAAAATAAAGGAGCAAGCCAGCAGAATTGAAAAGAAAGACTAAAACAACGTATACACGAATAAAAAAAGAAGAAAGGTAGAAGGTAAAGAAAGAAAGAAAGAAAGACAAGGAAAAAGAAGTGAAAGAAAAAGTCAATGAATCAAAGGGAGATACAAAGAAAGAGTGAACCAAGCAGAGCTGAAATGAAAAAAACAAAACAACGAAAGAATGAATAAAACGTAAAATAATTAAATAAATAAATAAAACAAAGAAAATTTTTTTTTTCAAAACGGTGAAATAAATAATTCAAGAGGCAAAGGAAAATTAATTTTCAATTCTAACTTGAATTCTGTGGGGAGAAGTAATCGAAGATTACAAGGCAGATCAATCAAAAAGAAAATTGGATTCCCAATCAGGAGAGAAAGAAAAACAAACCTCGAAAATAATTCGATCACATGACATTTTAATACTTAATTGTCTACAGTTATTTTTATCAAAAAATTAAAGTTCATTCTCCGTCGAAATCACATTGATGGATATCCAATTATCGATCTGTACATCTACATAAAATGTCTTTGTCTATCTATCTATCTATCTATCTATCTATCTATCTATCTATCTATCTATCTCAGTCTGTTCATTTCTCTCTCTCTTTCTCTCCGTCTGTCTATCTATCTAGCTAGCTATCTATCTCAGTCTGTTCATTTCTCTCTCTCTTTCTCTCTGTCTGTCTGTCTATCTATCTATCTATCTATCTGTCTCAGACTGTTCATTTTTCTCTCTCTCTTTCTGTCTGTCTGTCTGTCTATCGATCTATCTATCTATCTATCTCAGTCTGTTCATTTCTCTCTCTCTCTCTTTCTCTGTCTGTCTGTCTGTCTGTCTATCAATCTCAGTCTGTTCATTTCTCTCTCTCTCTCTCTCTCTTTGTATCTATCTATCTATCTATCTATCTATCTATCTATCTATCTATCTATCTATCTATCTATCTCAGTCTGTTCATTTCTCTCTCTCCCTCCCTCTCTGTCTGTCTTTCTATCTATGTATCTGTCTATGTCAGTATGTTCATATCTATCTATCTCATCTGGAAATGCCAAACATTTATATATAATATAAATTTCATGCTTTTTTTCACAGCTTTTAATTAATTTCTCTTCCTCTACTCTTTATTCATATCTAGTATACATACATATATATATATATATATATATATATATATATATATATATATATATATAATATATATATATATATATATATATGCTTTAACACATACACACAAATAGTTAAACACACACACATATATATAATATATATATATATATATATATATATATATATATATATATATATATATCATTAAGTGGAAAACTTTCAATTTTCATTAATTTTATATATATATATATATATATATATATATATATATATATATATATATATATATGTGTGTGTGTGTGTGTGTGTGTGTGTGTGTGTGTGTGTATTTATTTATAGATAGATAGATAGATAGATAGATAGATAGATAGATAGATAGATAGATAGATAGATGTTCCGCTGGCAGAATTTCAGCGTCTCTTTTATACCTTACATCGAGTTACTAGATTGGGTTGACAAAAACTGGATTAAGAAAATATTTCTACACATTCCAACGGAATCTTGTGCTGTATTGCTTGGAATTCGCACCGGAGGCCCCAATACGAGGATTCAGTGTGTTTGGGTGTCAATCCGAGTATATTGCAGAGGATTTGGAAAGAGTTGATGAGTCTAATGGTGATTACGAATGTGCGGCACCTCCAAAAACTCACTCTGATAATTCTGATAAGAAAAAAAACTACTGAATTTGTTGCCGAGTGCCTCAAACGCAACACGGAGGCTTACATTAAGTGCCTTGAGGAGGTAGTGCTGCCCTGAGTCAAGAGGGTGGCTGTTGAAAACCCGATGCCTGGCAACAGCACGCTGCACCATGTCACACAAGCAAGGGAAACCAGTCATAGTTGTTAGTCAATTTCTGCGACAACATGCGAACTTAGACGGCAACCCTCTTGATTATTACTTGTGGAGCTCTCATCACTCAACAGATAGAATCAACTAAATCGAGCGTATTGTTTTTACAATGGAAGAAAGAAAGAAAAGAAAAAAACGATGCAATGAAAGAAATATAGAAGGAAAGAAAAATATTAAAATAAAAAAATATGGATAGAAATATAAAATAAAGTAAAAGAAAAAAGATAAAAGAACGAAATGTAAAAAAAGAAAAGATAAAAAGAAAAAAGAAAGATAAAAAGAACAAATATAAAAGAAACAAGGAAAAATGTAAAAAAAAAGAAAGAATATAAAATTAAAATGAATGTAAAATAAAAATAAAGAGAAAAGAATATATAGTAAAATAAAGAAGAAAAAACTAATGAAAGAAAAATAATATAAATGGAAAATTATAATAAAAAATGTAAAATATAACGAAAGAAAAGAACGAATGTAAAAGAAAATGAATGAATTAAATAAGAATTTAAAATAAAAAGAAAGAGAACAGAATGTAAAGAAAAGCAAATAGAAAAGAATGTACAACAAAGAAGAAAGAAAGAAAAATTAATGAAAAATAAAAAGAAAGAAAAGAATGTAAAAGGAAAAGAACGTAAGAAAAAGAATGTAAATGCAAAAAGTAAAAAGAATGTAAAAGAAAGAAAAATAAAATAAAAACGAAACTAAAGAATGTAAACGAAAAAGAAGGAAAGGAAAAGAATTAAAAAAAAAGAAAAGTATATAAAACAAAAAAAAACAAAATTAATGTAAAATAAAAATGTATATAAAAAAGAAAGAAAGGAAAAAATCTAAAACAAGAAAAGAAAGAAAAACTAATGTAAAATAAAAAGAATAGAATATATAAGAATTAAAAAAAAGAAAGAGAACGGAATGTAAAGAAAAGGAAATAAATAATAATGTACAACAAAGAAGAAAGAAAGAAAAATTAATGAAAAATAAAGAAAGAAAAGAATGTAAAAGAATAAGAATGTAACTGTAAAAAGTAAAAAGAATGTAAAAGAAAGAAATAGTGTAAAATAAAAAAGAAAGAAAAGAATGTAAAAGAAAAAGCAGGAAAGGAAAAGAATTTAAAAGAAAAGAAAGAAAAAGAATTTAAAATAAAAAGAATGAAAAAGAATGTAAAATAAAAATAAAAATAAAAATGTAAATAAAAAAGAAAGGAAGGAAAAAGAATGTAAAACAAAAAAAACAAAGAAAAATTAATGTAAAATAAAAAGAAAAGAATATAAAAGAAAAAGAAGGAAAGGAAATTAATGCAAAAGAAAAGAAATGTAAAATAAAAGAAAACTGTATATAAAAAAGAAAGGAAAAAAATGTAAAACAAGAAAATAAAGAAAAATTAATGTAAAAGAAAAAGAAAGGAAGGTTAAAGAATTTAAAAGAAAAGGAAGAAAAAAGAATGTAAAATACAAAGAATGAAAAAGAATGTAAAATGAAAAGAAAAATGTAAATAAAAAGAAAGGAAAAAATAATGCAGAACAAAAAAGAAAGAAAGAAAAATTAATGTAAAATAAAAAGAATGTAAAAAAATGAAAGAAAAATAAACTAAAAGAAGGAAAATGGAAAATGGAAAAGAAAAAGAATGTGAAAGAAAAAAATAAGAAAAACATTGAAAGAAAGAAAGAACATTGAAAAAAAAGAAAGAGAGAATGTAAAAGAAAAAAGAATGCAAAAGAAAGAAAAATTTCTAAATTAAAAAGAAAGAAAAATGAATGTAAAAAAGAAAGAAAAATGAATGTAAAAGAAAAAGAAAGGAAAAATTATGCAGAACAAAAAAGAAAGAAAGAAAAATTGATGTAAAATAAAAAGAAAGAAAAGAATGTAAAAAAATGAAAGAAAAATAATGTAAAAGAAGGATAATGGAAAATGTAAACGAAAAAGAAAAAGAATGTGAAAGAAAAAAGAAAATAAGAAAAAACATTGGAAAAAATAAAGAATGTAAAAGAAAAAAAAATTAAAAGAAAGAAAAATTTCTAAATTAAAAAAGAAAGAAAATGAATGTAAAAAAGAAATATAAATGAATGTAAAAAAGAAAGAAAAATGAATGTAAAAGAAAAAATATGGCAAGAAAAAAGAATGTAAAAGAATAAAGGAAGATAGAAAAAAGTAATGAAAGAATTAATAAGTACGGAAAAAAAACGAAAGTAAATGCCAGAAAGAAATAAAGACGCCATGAATAAATCAAAAGAATGTATTTCCCAATAAAGACGCGTTCCTTCAGAATATGAATGATGGCTAAAAAAATATATTACCAAGTGTATTGTTGTTGGATGTGGGATTGGTCGTCGCCATTGTCATGAAACACTATTAACGTTTACATTACACTTTGACTCTTGTTATTGTTACCGGCTCTGAATTGTAGATTTAAAGGAACCCTGCTAGCGAATCCTGTCCGTAGATGGTAAAGAGGGGGCATCCCATAATAAGCTAGTTCATATTCATGAACGGCTTTCCCTCATTTGCATAATTCATAAAGTACCGAAACGAGGAGAAACAAGTTTGGACGATCAACAACACCTCTGCAGCCCCCGGAAGACTTTTATTAACAACGATCAACACGTACAATACAATAATCATCACAATAGCCAGTGACGTTGCAATGGAGACAAGGTACTCGAAAGAATATTGACGATTGGTGAAGGGGTAACTCATAATACTGCTGGGGGTCGGGTTTATACCTTAAGACGCAGGTGTGGCTAGATTCGGAATATTAACCCCTTTTGACAATTTCAAGGGTTCTCTACCATTTTTAAAACGATCAATTTTAAAGCACCCCCTCCGACGATTTTTGTAATTCGTACCTCTTGCGCCTAGACGTGAGGTAATGGTTAACAAGCCTGTCTCGCTAGAAAAATTGCAACAGAGTAGTGAGTTCGATCCTCACTGGGTGCCCCATACTTTCGACCTTGTGTTCCATGTAAGCTACGTTTAGAAAATCGGCACACCTCTTGCCGTTGTTATTAAACCATGGCTTGTATTTCTTGCTTGGCCTAATCGGTAAAGTGTTGACACGGTAATACAACCGTCCCCTAGATCAGAGGTCACCAAATTTTTTTCACAGAGGGCCTGATAACCATTCTGTTCAATACAATACACTGAATGCACATTAAATAAAGACAACAAACATACTTATTTACTAAAATGTTATCCAAGAAGGCGACAATCGAAAATAATAGTTATATCAGACCAAGTGCACACATATCCGAATCTCACTAACTAAGCAGCACAAAAGGTTAGTGAGATTTGTGAAACTGGCGTTTACCTTTTAAGATATAATTAATATTTGTTTTGTTATTGCTGCATCCAACCAAGAGAATTGCTTTCAAATCTCAATCCGTCAACCTCATTACATGTGCTGACTTTACATACTTTAGATTTTATAAGTTCAGGCAAAATATATGACATAATTCGCTGAAGTCAGTCCTTTTTATATATGGCACTCTTCAAACGGGTCTAAACACGGCAATGCAAGTTAGAATATAATTGCTGCAGCAGGCTTGTAATCGCTTTTCTTAAAAACTTCATTGCAGGTACTTACAAAAAACGCTCGGATATCAAAAAGTCGACGAATTTTTTTATTTCACTGATTTTCCTAACATTTGTATTTCTGTCAGAAGCAAAAATTAAATTTTGGCATTTTACTTACATTTATTTTTCTACATAGTAAATTTAACTACAATCTATTGATAATTCCATATGAATATTTGTTTTAGCTCATTTGTGGCACAGTGAAACGGCAGGCCAGATGGACAGACATTGAGGTCCAGATCCGGTCCGGATGCGGCCCGTAGGCCGTACTTTGTTGACTCCTGCCATAAATCATGGATGTGGGTTCGAATTTCGACGGAAGCTTATATTGAATTTACCGCCTAAATAAACGTACATTTTATGTTGATTATCAAAAAAAAAAATTCTGAAAATATCGCCCTCAGCTTTGTTGTTATAACGACGTTTCGGATGTTGTGGCCTCCTGCCTTCTTCAGGTGTTTGCTGACCCGGGAAACCTTCAGGGTATTTCGAACTCAAATCTTAATTTAATCTACGTTATCCAAGTCTAAAGATATTTCGTCTTGAAATTTTTTTTGTAGTGGTGATGGTGGTGGGGTATTCTTACTACTTCTATGTTATATAGACACTCAGGTACGTGCCATGTGTGATAGATAAATAGGCGATCATGTATCTTTCGATACATGACTGACGAGGCAGATTTTTTTCTCGTAGTAGGTTGTAATTTCTTTCTGCGGTAGACCAGTTGCCATCAAAGGCCACAGAACCCGGTCTGTTCTGCAATTTACCCATAACTGGGGAGTGGTAGAAGAATGGGATTAATACATTTTCCAAGGGTATTAGCACGTAAATGAAATGTAATGGATTCGATTGGAATTCGAACTCGGCCCTCCGATTCCTCAATCCGAGCCGCTATCCATTACTCAACGTATTACCGCTGAGTTTAAGTCTGCACTACCCGGGTCAGGGATCGAACCAACGCTGCTTTGGTTTTCTTTGGCATGACGACAGCAGTCCGAATATCATCATCATCATCATCATCATCATCATCATCATCATCATCATCATCATCTTATTCTTATTCATCATCATCATCATCATCATCTTATTCTTATTCATCATCATCATCATCATCATCATCATCATCATCATCATCATCATTACGACCACCACCATCATAATCACCACCACCATCGCCATTACCAACAACAACACTATCGTCATCATTATAGCCACCACCACCATCATTATAATCTTCACCATCATCGTCACAACAACCATCATCATCATCATTATCATTACCACCGCCACCATCATCATCACGACGACCACCATCATCACTATCACCACCACCACCACCATTGTCATCATCACCACCAACAAAAACACTATCATCATCATCATTATCACCAACAACATCATTACCATCACCACCACCACCACCATCATCATCACCATCATTATCACTACCACCATCACCACCACCATCATCATGTGTATACGTTAAGACGCAGGTGTGGCTAGATTTATTTTATTACGCACTTTAGACAATTTCAAGTGGCCTCTAACCTTTTTTTGAAACAATCCATTTTAAAGACCAACTCCCCTCTCACCCACAGCTAGCAACCTTTCTTTTGTCATTCGGTTCTATTGTTATTAAACCCCGACGTGTATTTCTTGTGTAGTCTAATCGGTAAGGAGTTGACACGGTAATACAGGTATCCCATAGTTAACGGTAATACAGGTATCCCATAGTTAATGGATTCGAGTTGGAATTTCGCCAAAGTTTTATAGTGAATTTTCTGTAACAGAAAGTATTTTAAAAAAATAGAGAATGATATATGGGGAGAAAGTTAGAGTTATTATAGAAAGAAAGTCTATGAAAAAAATAAGGAAAGAAAGTAAAATAAAAGGAAGAACTGTACAAAAATATAAATGAGAAAGATGAAAGAGATAAAGAAAGTGAAAAAGAATTAAAATTTACCACAAAGGAAGGAGAAGGGCGTAAAAAGTTTTAAAAATGTAATATAGGAAGAAAATCCGTAAAAAAAAAATGAAAAAAATTAGATGAATAAAAATAAAGAAATATAGAAATGAAAAAAAAGAAAGTAAAAAAGACAGGAAGTAAAATCAAAAGATAAAAGAAAGAAATTGAATGAAAGAATTAGAAAGTAAAAAAATGTAATACGAAAAGAAAGAAATATAGAAATTAAAAAGAAAGA
Source organism: Acanthosepion esculentum (assembly GCA_964036315.1). Taxonomy (NCBI): domain Eukaryota; kingdom Metazoa; phylum Mollusca; class Cephalopoda; order Sepiida; family Sepiidae; genus Acanthosepion; species Acanthosepion esculentum. The sequence continues at coordinate 51,717,188 of OZ038516.1, read as the reverse complement.
ATGAAAGATAGAAAGTAAAGAAATCTGAAAAGAAATTTCAAAAGAAAGAAAAAGAGAGAAAGAATTTAAAAGGAAGAAAAAAAACAAATAGATTAAAAGAAAGAAATAAAAAGATATTTAAATAAAGCAAGAAAAATGAAAGATATTAAAAGAAAGACAGAGATGAAAGAAAAATAGAGAATAAAGAAAGTAATTTGAAAAGAAATTTTAAAGAAGGAAAGAAAAAGAGAAATAAATTAAGAGAAAGATATTAGAATAAAGAAAAAAATGAAAGATATTAAAAGAATGAATAAAAGAAAAATAGACAATAAAGAATGTAATTTGAAAATAAATTTTTAAAGAAAGAAAGAAAGAAAGAGAAATATATTAAAGGAAAGAAAGAAAAATGAAAGATATTAAAAGAAAGAAAAAATATCAAAAGAAAGAATGAAAGAAAGATATAAAAAAGTAATCGGAAAGGAAATTTTGAAAAAAAAGGACAGATAAGAATTAAGAGAATATAGGAAAAAGAAAGAATTAAGGAAATGTAGAGAAAGGAAAAAATGAAGGAAATGCAGATTTTATCGATAAAAAGGAAGAATGAAGGAAGTATAGAAAAAAGGAAGAAATGAAGGAAATTTTGAAAAAAAGAAAGAGTGAACAGAATATAGAAAAAAGAAAGAATGAAAGAAATGTCGAAAAAAGGAAGAAATGAAGGAAATATAGAAAAAAGAAAGAATTAAGGAAATGTAGAAAAAAGGAAGAATGAAGGAAACGTCGAAAAAAGGAAGAATAAAGGAAATATAGAAAAAAAAGAAAGAATGAAGGAAATGTCGGAAAAAGGAAGTATGAAGGAAATATAGGAAAAAGAAAGAATGAAGGTAATATAGAAATAGGAAGAATGAGGGAAATGTAGAAAAATGGAAGAATGATGGAAATGTAGAAAAAATAAAGAATGAAGGAAATCTAGAAAAAAAGGAAGAATGAAGGAAATATAGAAAAAAGAATAATGAAAATGTCGAAAAAAAGGATGTATGAAGGAAATGTAGAAAAAAGAATAATGGAAATGTCGAAAAAAGGAAGAATGAAGGAAATGTCGAAAAAGGAACAATGAATAAAATATAGTAGAAAGAAAGAATGAAGGAAATATTAAAAAAAATGAAAGAATAAACGGAATGTAGAAAGATATATTTCTCGGGGATTAATGTATCTTATTTTTAATCCGACATATTTTTATTACTTTAAACGTTATTAGTGGATACCCGTTTTTGTATAGACACAATGTTTATTTTGAACCATATTTCGTCTACCGTCATAGCTCAACACCATATCACCTCCTTCTATATACCTCGATTCTCTGTGAATAATCTTCCAGTCTCTGTCGTTGCCAGCTCATTTTTCGTCTATCTTATGTTTTTTTCAATCGAGTTCCCCCCAAGCAAGGGAGTAAAGCCACTAGGATACAAAGGGGTTGCTGAGTGTGGAAGAATTAGAAAAGAGAAACATATATTAAGCAACGAGAACAATAGAAGAATGATCAGGAAGACAACAGATAACGATTGACATTGCATTTAAATTTTTGAAGATCAAATTTGTCCGGAAAGCATGGAGACGGAAGAGAATTCCACAGACGGGAATTGCCTGAAAAGAAACTGTTAGCATAGAACTTACGGTTACATCTAGCCAATTCAGCGGTGATTTGATGAGATCTTGTTAACAATCTAGTACTGTGCTTAAATTCATAAGGTCAAGGTACCAGAGAGAAAAGTTTATCGGAACAACTAACATTAAAACTATTTATAAAAAAGTCACAAGAAAGCAATTTTACGGCGGTGGAAAAGTGACTGAAGCCTAGTCGCGAGATCAGGGCTAATAATATTGCTGGTACTTCTTTGGATTTTATCAAGGATCTTTCAATATATAGCAGGAACACCGGTCTATATGTAACAGCAATATTCAAAGCATGGATTAATAATAGACTTATAGATACGTTGATAGATTCTGTAGAAAAAAAACAACCTTTTTAGTGTAAAGATAGTCTTTCTACCCAACAATAAATATCATGGTATTTAAATTCGGTTTTATTCGAGTTATTACGCGAGATTTTGTTAAACTTTGTTGGGGTAAGTCACTGGGAAGCAACTTTACGGGAATAGGAAACTGACTGAAGCTGAGATGCCAGGTCAGAACCAACAATATTGCTGATTTTTTGGATTTTATCTGCCTACTCTTCTTTTGCCTAAGGTGGTAGCTTGTAGGATGATAGTGGAAAGAATGTTGTGTATTATGACCTGGCCATACCGTTTCAACTTTTGATTTCTTTTTGACGGTGGTTAGGAGGCCTTACTAGTTTTTTTCTCTGATTGTATCTCACACTCCATCATTTATGATGCAGTCTATATAAGAAGTGTATCGTACAGCATTGTAGGATTTTATTTATAATGCTTCGATTGTTCGCTGTAATTCTGGCTTTAATATAAAGGATTTGCTGATGTACAGAAAAAATGAGTAGGTCGATTCACGGAACCGTCGGATCTTTGATTTTAGGCATATGTAAATAACATTAAAAAACTTCATAAACCTCATAAATACGCTGGACACTGTTGTAAGTGCGGATAATATGCTGTCTAAGTAGTCCGCCACTAGCAGTGGTTTACCTATTTCACACCGCTGGCGAGTATTGAGTTTTGTTGATGTTATAAAGGTTACTATTTCATTTCAAACCTCCGTTTTGGTTATCCTCATTCAGTAACTCTTTCTAGGTTACAACAATTATAAACTATTTCTCCTAGAAATTAAGACAGAAATATCGCCCTTTGTCGTGTAAGCAGAAGTTGACGCTGTTCATATGATATATTTATTGCCAGCGCTTACTAAACTACCGTATATAGTAGAGGACTAGCAGCATGGCCCGCCGTTGCCCGTGCTTGATTCCTAAATCATACGACTCGCACAGCAAGCGCTATCACTTGACTTAAAATATTTTTGCCCTTCCTTGCCTTTAATGGAGTGCACTTTGCCGTGCTGATGTTGCTACATGACTTACTTCTTGCCTATCGCACACTGCGAATTTTTTCTAAGCTCTATACTAAACATTAAATCTGTTACGAAAAAAGAACTAAACAAAATGATCACAAAACGATCAGGACTCGTAACTGGAAAAATCGAATGAAAAAAGAATGTTAACAACAATATTTTTTCACACCCAACCCAGTTCTGCGGAATCAGAACCAACGTTGAGTTTAATCAAGCGAATGAGCCAATTGGAGTAAAGTGCCATGCAGATTTTTCCCACTTGTGACGAATGCAGCTATCGATTTTTTTGCATGCTAGCATGCTAGTTAACATTCCTGTCAGTCAGCTGTTGGCTCTCATGCTGGCCAATAGAATTTTCCTGTCTATTCGTGGCAGACAGCTATAGACTCTCACTCTGGCCAGTAGAAAATGGCCGCAAACTACATGAAAACTTCCGTAGAAGCATGAAAAAAATCGATTATTTCCACTATCGATGGGAGTTGGGGAATGCAAAGTCGGTCTTGGCCTCCCGCTAACTTGGGGCGTGTGCATGTAAATTTTGGTGCAAATCCGTCGAAAATTGCGGCCGTGCATTCGTTACACACACACACACACACACACACACACACACACACACACACACACACACATCCTGCATTTTATAGATATAGAAATAAATTTTAGTTATTAATGGTTAATAAAATTGTGTCAGCAAAAGACTGTGCTTCGTTTAATGTTTAAAATATGCTTAATATTTGAATTAATATGACCGTTGTTTTGTTTATAAGTTTCATGCCTCCCCTACTAAAAAAAAAGTAGTTTGCTAAGATTTTCCGAGATCTCAGGAAAAGATCCGGTTATTTTAGAAAATATCCGCTTATTTATGGAATCATGAATTGCAACCATCCCCAGATACAAAGCAAAGATGTTCATACATTGACAATAAAGGAGTGATGCTAGAACTGTGAAATCTTGCATGCATTAATTTCAACTTTTCATAGTAATGCATTGATTTTTTCCCAGGTAAACTGACATCTGACTGTGCAAAGAAAACTTCAAAAGTAACTGGTAGCGACTTCTTTCGAAAATGGACAAAGTTTGGCATCATGATGTTATCATTTACCTACAGAAAAACGGTTTTCCCCCCAAGGACGTTCATGCAGACATAGTTGCTAGGTTAGGGGATGACGATCCAGCTTTGTCAAGAGTGCAAAAGTGGGCAGCTGAGTTTAGGAGCGGAAAGGAATGTCTTGATGATGACCCAAGGTCTGGACGTCGTGCAACTGCCACAACTGAGGAAAACAATCATCGTGTTCAAGACATGGTAATGGATGGCAGGTGACTGACTCTAAGTCAAATAGCCATTGCTATTAGCGTATCCCGTTATAGAGTTGAGAATATTTTATACAATGAACTTGGCATGACGATGGTTTCTTCTCGCTGGGTGTCACGACTTCTGACACTTGATCAAAAACGCACCAGGATGATCACATCACGAAAAAATCTGACATTGTTTGAGGTAGATTCTTCTGGTTTCATTGAATGTTTTCTAGCCTAAAATGAGTATTGGATTCATCAGAGAGGCAAGGAGGTATCCCAACCAGGGCCAGGCTTGAGTTTTAATTCAGGCTTTCGCAAAGGTGAACATGTCCTTTAAAATCTGAAACTCGTTTCATGTTTAAAGTGTTTAATTTTTGGACTCATCCGGGACGGTGGTTTTCTAAGAGTTACTTAGATGTGACACAAGGCCTAAAGTATGGAGCGCGATGTGAGTGTCGAACTCACTACCCAGTCGTAATTCATCTAGTGAGACAAACTTGCAAACCATTATACCAAATCGAAGGCCCAAAAATGATTTTCTAGGCGTTGATTAAATGTAGCACAAGGTGAAAAGTATGGAAAGCCCAGTGAGGATCGAACTCACTACTCAGTCTTACGAGACAAGCTGGCTAACCATTATACCAAGTCGAAGTGATTCTCTAAGAGTAGCTTAGATCTGGCACAAGGCTGAAAACGTGAATGCTTAGTGAGGATCGAACTCACTACTCAGCCGCAATTCATCTAGTGAGACCACATTACACCAAGTCAAAGTAGCCAAAATATTTTCTAAGAAGAGATTAGATGTGGCACAAGGTCGAAAGTATGGAGCACTCAGTGATGATCGAACTCACTACCCTGTAATAACCGATCAGGCGAGACAAACTTGCTAACCATTATACCAAGTTAAAGTGCCCAAAAATGATTTTCTAAGCGTAGATTAGATGTGGCACAAGGTCGAATGTATGGAGCGCCCAGTGAAGATAGTACTCGCTATTCAGTCGTAACAGATATTGCGATATAAGCTTGTTAACCATCACACAACGTCGAAGTGCACAAAAGCATTTTCTAAGCGTAGCTTAAATGTGGCACAAGGCTGAAAACGTGAAGCACTCCGTGAGGATCGAACTCACTACTCAGTAGTAATTGATCTTGCGAGACAAGCTTGCTAACCATTACAACACGTCAAGCTGCCCAAATGACTTTCTAAGCGTAGCTTAGATGTGGTACAAGGCTAAAAACACGAAGCACTTAATGAGAATCGAACTCACCACACAGTCGTAATTCATCTAGCGAGACAAGCTCGCTAACCATTACATCACGTCGAAGTGCCCGGTCTAATCCCGGATGCGCGGCTGGTATAATTCATAGTGACACCGAATAAGAAATCAGTAAGGTGAGTTCGAATTCCTAACGATTTCGTTACATTCATTTGCGCCTACTCTAGGGAAATGTATTAATAGCATCAGTCTTGGTTTCTTCAAGTCAAGATTTAACATTTATATATCCTACATATACTTATCATACGCACCCTAGCTGCCTCTTCGTACGCGCTTGCACTATCTTTATTTTGTGAACCTCTACCCTGAGTGGCTCTTACACCTTGTACTTCATTGAGCAACAATAATAACTAGAAAGAACTGTGAAAATTTTACGGTTTTCCTATTTTAGCATTCAGGTGTTTGTGCAATCAGTTAGGTTATTTTAATGTCTTATGAAATATTCAGAAACTAGGAGAGTAACATCGTTGTAATTTTAAAGAGTTGAAGCCTCTCACTGTACTTTCGCTACTTACATGGAAAATGCTTCGACGAATTTGCGTCTCTTCTAACCTTCAGGACTAGGACTTGCCATGCCATTCAGCAAACCACCCACATTCCATTCGTAGTCGATTGGTGGCAAGTAACTTCCACTCGAACAGCTTCTTCCTGCGGACCACTTCTCTGAGTAACCAACACCCAAGAGGATATATCCCCGAATAACTACAATCTTAACCCTCTAACCTTCACAACTAGGACTCGCCATGCCACTCACATTGTAGGGGGGGGGAAACACATTCCCTTTGTGTTCCATTGGTGATAAGTAACCCGAACAGCTCCTTCCCGCGAACCACTTTTCTGTGGGACCAACTCCGAAGAGGATGTTTCCCCGATTAACTACAATCTTAACCCTCTAACTTTCGCGACTAGGACTCGTCATGCCGCTCACATTGTAGCAAGCCACCCACATTCCCTTTGTGGTCCATTGGTGAGAAGTAGCTTTCACTCGAAGAGCTTCTTCCCGCGAACCACTGCCCTGTGGAACCAAATCCTAAGAGAGGATGTTTCCACGATTAAGTACAATCTTAATCCTCTAACCTTCACAGCTATGCCATTCACATTGTTGCAAACTGCCCACATTTCCTTCGTGTTCGATTGGTGAGAAGTAAGTTCCACTTGAACATCTTCTTCCCGCGAACCTCTACCCTATGGAACAGACTCCCAAGAGGATGTTTCCCTGATCACTACAATCTTAACCCACTAACCTTCACAGCTCGGCCCAGGCATTCCAGTCACGTTGTAGCAAACCACCCATATTCCCATTGTGTTCCATCGGGCCTTGTATAGGGTGAACCTTACTGTAAAAATAAATGACCGGGTATGCGTTCAATGAAGGCACGTTAATAATCTTCACAAGGGACTAATTTGTCAAAAGGACACAGTAACTGATTTCTAATTGAGAAAAACGTTCTTAGCTCACATCTGTCTCCGCCTCAGACACAAACTTTTTTTCTCTCTTTATCTCTCATCGATTTTTTGTCTTATTTCTTGTTAACATGTTTCTTAAGCCTCTAACCTTCACGACTAGGACTCTCCGTGCCACTCACATCGTAACAAACCACACACACTCCCTTTGTGGTCCATTAGCGAACCATTGCTCTGTGGACCCAACTCCCAAGAGGATGTTTCCCCGATCACTACAATCTTAACGTGTTCAAGTCCAGGGTTAACCGTTATTTTCCTCCGCTATCCACATGAAATGCCTCTTAATGTAACCCGCTACCTTGAGTGTAAAAAAACGAAAAAGAAAAAAATTCTATTCTTAAACATTCAAACCGATTTAACTGTGTTTTCGTTAAACGTGTCTTGTCACAGTTCAAGTAATACTGGTAAACTTAACTACCTCAGCCACTAGGCAGGAATTTTCTTGGCTTGAATATCTGTACACACAAACACAGAAACGAAGTGAATTATAAAAACGGAACCTTTAACCTTCTGCATATCACCTGGAACTTATTAGAAACGTTTGAATGCCGACTGCTGAGGAACCCACGCGCCGACCATCGAGGAAGTGCCCGCCATTCAACTGTTGACCATACCACACCTCATACTGAAGTATACACGCTCGACTTCTCTCTTTCTCGCGCTCTTCTCTCTCTCTATATATATATATTTCTTTCTCTCTTTCTTTCTCTCTTTCTTTCTTTCTTTCTTTCTTTCTAACCCACACGAGCACATACTGCAGTACTTACCAGTACTATAAGGGCTGGACACGTGCACACTTGAAGCATTAAATTTAAACAAGGCACGTCAGAGGAGATGGGTTGGCGCGCCCCGGCAATATCGACAAATGAGGAGACACAAAGAGACAGACAGGCTAACGAGTAGCCATCAATTTGACGGACGCTCCATTCGTAAAAAAGATTATGTGCCGACGGTGGTGGATGGCAAAACCCATTGCTCAACGAGAAAATTAAGTTGTTATTATTATTATTATTATTATTATTATTATTATTATTATCATTATCATTATTATTATTATTATTATTATCATTATTATTATTATTATTATTATTATTATTATTATTATTATTATCATTATTATTATTATTATTATTATCATTATCATTATTATTATTATTATTATTATCATTATTATTATTATTATTATTATTATTATTATTATTATCATTATTATTATTATTATTATTATTATTATTATTATTATTATTATTATTATTATTATCTGTGTATGTTATGTTTCCTGCTTTATATCCTGTAGAGCCGGGTCTACACTATGGTTCTTCGGTCCTATAGGAGAATTTTCATTTAATTGATAGCACTTTTCTTAGTATATGGGATGTTCCTAGTCGGGCGATCTTCTGGGCAACTTGTATGTTGATGTTACCTGTTAGTAAAAATTGTTCATTTCTTTTTTCATGAGACGCAGAGCTCCGATGACTATTGATACAATCTTACTATTTATTCCATACATCCAGTTAATCTTGATCTCCAGGTCCTTGTATTTGGACAATTTCTTGATGATTTTCATGGAGGTGTTCCTCTCAGATTGTACCGCTATATCAATAAGAATACACTTCCTGAATTTCTTGTCTCTTATGATAATATCAGGTCTGTTGGCTTTTATTTCCCCTGTCAGTTTGAATTGGTATGTTCCAGAGGATAGTTACATAGTTTTTGGGGGTAACTGTGTCAGGTTGGTGCTCATACCATCTCTCAGTGGTTTCGATTTTGTGCTTCTTGCATATCTTCCACTGCACGTATGTCGCTACCTTGTTATGTCTGTGAGTATATTCATTATTTGATAGTTCCGGACATCCTGAGATAATATGGCCGACATTTTCATCATATTTTCCGCAGATCGTTATTAGTAGTAGTAGCAGCAGCAGTAGTATTAATATTATTATTATTAGTAGTAGTAGCAGTATTATTATTATTATTAGTAGTAGTAGTAGTAGTAGCAGTATATTAGTATCATCATTATTATTAGTAGTAGTAGTATTAATATTATTATTAGTAGTATTGGTATTACAGTGTAACCCGGATATAAGAGAAACCCGGATATAAGAGAGATTTTCTCTTGTCCCAAATTAGAGCCTGTGTTAACAAAACAAAATAAACCAAACCCGGATATAAGAGAAACCCGGGTATAAGATACTTCTTCTCCGGTCCCGACAACTCTCTTATATCCGGGTTACACTGTATTAGTATTATTATTAATCCGCTTATTTAGAGTTGGTGTTCTTCATCGCAAACGAACGTGGCTTCATTTCTAAATCGAAGCTGAAGACATTTTGGTAGGTACCTTCAAATATGTGGTATGTACTTCCAAATATTTACTAAAAAGTGAGGAAACATAATGAAAAGAAAATGACCAAAACATATTAAAAACAAAATTTTATCGTCAAAATCTTTGTCATTATAAGAGGAAAGAGTAAAGGTATTTGTTTATGTAAAAATTATATTTTCAATCCTTTTGAAAATTTTGAAATTTTTGTTTAAAAATCTTGTCAACGCTTGTTCATAAATTTGTACGATAATTTTCTGCTTCTTTTTACCTGTGATAGACACATTGTTGGATTTTAATTAAATTATTTTTGAAACGTGTCTTTCTGAAAAAAATATTTGTAAAAATATATTTTTATATATTTTATTTTTATAAATATTTTTATATATATATTTTTTATATTTTTATATGACTATACTTTAACTTGTTTCATGTTTTATCTTTTTATTTTTATTATAATATATTTATTTTATAGAAATATATTTCATACACATATATATATGTATGTCTCTCTCTCTTTTTCTCTCTCTCTTTATTTATATATATATATATATATATATATATATATATATATATATATATATATATATATAAAAGTGAACATAGAAGTCAACACTTAGAGGCAACAGTCTGTTTCATTCTAGATGCAATCGTCAGGCCTATGTTCACTTTTATATTTACACACGCTCTATCTCTGGTATTGTGCATTTTATCCCATAAATATAGCACATTTTAAGACTATACTTCTTCATATATATATATATATATATATATATATATATATATATATATATATATATATATATATATATTATTTTTATAAATATTATGTTACCCACCATCTACAAATTTCATTTATATTACTATAAAGATAAATACCTGGATAATGGATATTTTCGGTCAAACAGGACCCCCCCCTCGTGGTTACTGAAAATGTGCCCTGAATTATAAATTAAGCAATGTGATAAAATGGTGACATTATTTAATTAGAAAACCTTTTAGAAATAAAATACATTATGGACATTATTATCTTTAGAAAATTCGATGAATAATGAATTTTTCAAGAACTGTTTCCATTTTTTTTTCATTTTTAATTAGAATAATTTATGAACTTTTAAATCTTTTAAAATACAGTAGTAAATTGTAGGAATGAAGTTACATTGTTATTAAATTGAAACTGTATTTACTAAACATAAATGGAAATTTGGAACGTATACCCCATCACGTTGGTGTAGGAGATGACACCCAGGGGTATACTTCCTTTTTTTTGTTGTTGTAAGGATCAGCTTGATAGTTTTGTTCTTTTGTATTTTGGCTGGTTTCATGTGTGCATTCGTTGGTGGAAGACTGGTCGGCAGAAAGACACAGACCCACAGGAGTTGCATGTATAAATAACTTGAAAAGTACAACTGAGTGTGCGAATAAAAGTCAAACACACTCACACTTATATATATATATATATATATATATATATATATATATATATATATATATATATATATATATATATTCTTAAAGAGTGCTATATTTATGGGATAAAGTGCTCAATATCAGAGATAGAGCGTGTTTAAATATAAAAGGGAACATAGAAGTCAACACTTAGAGGCGACAGTCGGTTTCATGCTAGATGCAATCGTCAGGCAATCGTCAGGCAACTAGTGCCGTTATTTTTCTCGGCTGTTTATATATACGGGTCAGTGGTGCATTGTGGGTAATCTGTTTTAGCGGTTACTTTTATCGGAAGTCGTTTATTTGTTTATTTATTTTGTTTCAAATTATTTTGCTTGTTTTTATTTAATTTTATTTTTTATTCTTTATTCTTTTTTATTTATTTATTTTATTTTATTTTATTTTTTTATTTATTTATTTTCATCCGTGTTTTTATTAACGTAGTGAAAATTTGTTTATATAGATTATTATGGCCGTTATATTACCAGAAGTCGTTTATTTGCTTATTTATTTGGGTCAAATTGTTTTGCTTGTTTTAATTATTTTTATTTTTATTTTTTATCTTATATATTTATTTATTTATTATTGATTTTTTTTTGATCAGTGTTTTTATTAACATAATAAAAATTTGTTTATATAGCTTATTTAATTTTTTTTTTCAAAAAAACTTACTTTATACTAATTTTACCTAGATATTTTTTGTTTTTCCCTCTTTTTATTTTTCTTCTACCATATATATATATATATATATATATATATATAATGAAGATGTAACCATACAAATAATTAATCAGTTAAGTTAATGTAATTAATAGCGAAATCTCTTCGCTAACAAATTTAATAAAACATTAACCTACTAACCATTCGTTGAATGAGGCGATCCTTTGATGTTCCGGTGATCGTACAGGCCTGATGTTTGCGCCTAGCATGAAACAGCCTGTCGCCTTTGACTGTTGACTTCAATGTTCACTTTCATATTTACATATCCTCTATCACTGATATTATATACATTACATACACGCTCTATTTCTGATATTGAGCACTTTATCTCATAAATATAGCACACCTTAAAACTGTATTTCTTCACATATATATATATATATATATATATATATATATATATATATATATATATATGGCCAAAAGTAGGCCTACAGTAATTTCACGTTTTAGATCAGAGCGCTGAACAAGAGCTAACTTCGCCGAATTGTTATTTCAATAAGATGGAACAACTCACCATTATGCTTTGTTAGTAAGGAAGTGCCTTAACAAAACCTGAGGATGACGTTGGTTCGGAAGAATGTGCAGCGTCGAATGGCCACGACGTTCACCTGACCTAACACAAATGGATTTCTATTTTTTGGGAGTGGGGTAGTAAAGAACAATGTTTATGGTAAAAACCTGTATCCTACACGGAGCCATCATACAGCCTAACCTGTTATACCAGTTTAGCTACAGCGGAGCGTCTGGTTAGGAAGGCTGCTTTTAAACTGCTTTTAAACTACAATTTTCCATGATATCCCTCGAACGTTCATATCTGCTCGAAGCGTATCTTAAGGCAAATAAATGACGCCACACAGTACGAAATGGACGATTTGTTTAATGTATTTTTTGTTATACGTTATTTATATGGACACAAATATTTAAGTAAATGCTCTGTTTATAATAAACAGTATTAACAACATTTAACGGTCTGAATGTAATATAATTAGCGATAAAAATCAGTCAACTATGTGCCATGCGTGATACACGCTTAGGCGAGCATGTATCTTTCGATACATGACTGACGACTTGCCAAGGCTATAGAATCCGGTCCGTCCTGCTATGTAACCATAGCTGGGGGGGGGGAGAAGAAGTTTCATAACATTCCTAAGGGTATTAGCCCGTAAGTGTATATAATGGATTCGACCGGAATTCGAACTCGGCTCTCCGATTCCTCAATCCGAGCCGCTATCCATTACTCAGCTGTAAGAATAAGCAGCTCTGAAAGAGTCTGTCTAAGATTGCACACTGGAAACAAAAAGTCTACAATTTCATGAACACAGCAGAGAATTTTTATGGCATTAAGCACTCTTAACCCCATCCACCCACCAGTGTGCAATTTTAGACAGACTGTTTACATAGTTGCTTATCCTCATCTCTAATTGTAAATGCTTTAACGTGGGTGACTTAAATGACCCGGTACATATGCACTTTTTTTTTTGCTTGAAGCTCTAAGCTCCTCTAAGGTAGTACTATTGTTCCCTATGGCATTAAGCATTTTTCTCTCACACCGGCAAGCATTTCCAGGTGGATTTTTCATTTTATTTTAATTTTGTGGGGATTTCGGCTTTATCGATCTTGGCCAGATAGGGTAGCCTCCCTCTGACCAGATTGGTTGGTTCACCATCTTGTACTCGTCTAGTGATATAAGGGTTCCTACTTTACGACCTACAGCTACTGACATCGATGATTTTTTTTTAAGCATTTCGCCCCAAGCAAGGCGGGAAGCCACTAGCACGTAAGGGGTTACAGAGGATTTGGAGCTAGAGCAGATAGGAGTGACAGAGGAAAGGATGTGGAGAAGGATAGTGGATAGATCAAGGCAACTGGAGATGTCAATTGAGATTATATTTGAATAGTTGGAGATTATAGCTATCAGGGAAACAGGAATAGGGAAGGGATTTCCACAGGTGAGAGGTGCGAGATATGAAGCTATTGGAGTAGAAGAGACGGCTACATTTAACAGTTTCAACAGTGAAAGGGTGAGAGCGGGATGCCAGCCTCGTAGGACGCTGGAATTCATGAAGTCTGGGAACCAGCGCAAGCAGCTCATCGGACCAATTACCATGAAAGTATTTGTAAAAAAAAGACAGAGAGAGGCGACGGAACGTCTGTGAGAGAGCGACTGCCAGGTCAGGGCCAATTACATTGCATATCCGTCTCTGGATCTTATCAAGAACCCCGAGTCAAACAGCAGGGGCTCCTGACCATATATGGCAGCAATACTCCATGCAAGGGCGAATGGTTGATTTGTAGATTTGAAGGATCGATTCCTGGGAGAAAAATGTCCTGGCGCGGCACAGGGAGCCAACTTTCTTTGCGGTGGACGAAGCAATTGACTCAATGTATTTGTTCCATCACAGGTCAGCAGAAAACGTGAGACCGAGCAGCCGCAGAGAGGTGCTCTCAAGAAGTTGAGCATTAGACATTTTAATGAGGTGCAGGGAAGGATCTCTGTGGTGATTAATAGAGAGCAGTTTTGTTTTTGAGGCGTTAAACTTAACCAGCTAATTCCTGCCCCAGTTCACAACCGATTTGAGGTCCTTTTCGAGACGAAGGTCCAGGTTAGTTTTATCAGCGACACCAGATTTGTTTTTGAGGCAGTGTCGTCCGCGTAGATGCCTACTTGGGAATCTATGGCGTCAGGAAGATCGTTGATGAAGATAAGGAACAGAGTAGGACCAAGGATGGACCCTTGAGGAACACCTATGTTTGTGGGAAGGAGCTGGAGGAGAATCCGTTGAGAACGAACTTCAATTCACGGTTTGGCAGGAATGATTGTATCAGGTCAAACAATCGACCTGTAATACCATAACCCTGGAGCTTGCGAAGAAGGTTGGCATGCCAAACCCTATCAAACGCTTTGAAGATATCTAGGGTCACGGTACGAGCTTCTCCGTTATTTTGAAGAGCTTGATAGACAATTTCAGTGATGGGCGTAAGCACATCAGCTGGAAATTGGGCAAATAGGAAACCATATTGCTTGTCTGAGAGTAGATCATGGGATGTAAGGTGGTTGATTAAGGCTTCGAAGACTTTGCCGAGGAGGGGTAAGAGACTGATAGGACGGTAATTAAAAGGGTCAGAGGGGTCGCCAGAGTTCTTAAAGACAGGAACTATCGATGAGGACTTCCAGCAGTCTGGAAAACTAGATTCCTTGAGGCAGTAGTTGTATAGTTTGGAGAGGGCGGGTGCCAGTTTAGGAGCGCTTTTTTTCAAGACAATGGCTAGTATCCCATCTCCACCACTAGCCTTGTGGGGGTCTAAATTAGAGATAATGCCCATTACCAATGACGGGGTTATGTGCAACCCGCTCAATAGGGCCTCAGTCCTAAGAGGGAAATCGGGTATGCGTACACCGGAAGAGTCGATCGTTGAATTGAATGAAAATTCCCGAGCAAAGTATTCAGCCTTGTCGGCAGAGGAGCTCAGGACCTCAAACCGGTTGAACAAAGGAAGTATAGAGGGTTTCCTATTGTTAAGTACGCTCTTGCATAGATGCCAATAATACTTGGAGCCGAATTTGCGAGATGCAATGCGTTCCTTCATTCGAGCAGCAAATCGATACTTAGCTTCGTTGAGGACACGCTTACACTCGTTACGGGCAGAGGCAGAGACGTCTATTGCAGTCGGACATGTCGCTACGGAATAGGTGGAAGAAGTGGTCCCTATGGGCAATGGCGGCTGAGCAAGCAGCGGAGAACCAAGGGGAGGAGCGGGATTTGACCTTAAATTTCCTTGAGGGGATGAAAGCGTCAATTCCAGCGTTAACCCAGGAGGATACCTCAAAAGCACATTCTTGAACGGGGAACGCAAAGACAATATCCCACAGGACATCGCGGAGGAAATCACGGAACGAGTCCCAGTCAGCTCGTTGATAGCAGAACGAGGTTCTAGTGGTAGGAGGGTCTTTGCAGGGGGTGGAGTTGAAGGAGATGTTGACAGACACTACAGCATGATCGGAGTTACCAAGAGGGCAGAGCTGCGTGGCAGTACACGACTCGGAGATGGAGGTAAAACACAGATCGAGAAGAGAGGCCTTGCCGTCACGGATGTAGGCAAAGCGCGTGGGGAAGTCAGCTATATGTGTGAGGGATTGAGTAACTGAAAAATTAAATAAATTCCAGTTGAATAAGGTCTTTTTTTATATATTTACGAGCTTTCATCTGTTCCTACAGATATCATCAGGTAAGAAAATATTTGTTGTTTTATAATTCCAGGTAATAACAGGACATCGAAAGAGTAGTTTATAATCCCGAAATTTGTTCTTAGATATGTGTTATTGTTACTTATAAACAGGGATCATAACATTCATTTACAGGAATGGGGTTAATGTCTTTTAGTAAATTTGTTTGCGAGGATGTATTCTCGCCATTTATATCATTAACTTCTATATCTGTTTTCTGTATGAATGATTCATTGTAATGTAAATTGAACTGTACCACATGCTTGATATATATATATATATATATATATATATATATATATATATATATATATATATATATGTTTAAATAACGCTCTGCTGCCTCAATACATTTATATATATATATATATATATATATATATATATATATATATATATATATATATATAATGTATTGAGGCAGCAGAGCGTTATTTAAACATATTAAATATAACAGACAATGAATATCTATTTTGAACCATTCTTATGGTGGATTGTTTGTTTTAATTTCTGATCGAATTAAAGACAAAATTTGTCCAACATAAATAAAATATCAAAATAAAATAATGATAAAAAAATATCCAAATGTTGGCCAATTTTTGTCTTTATTTTCACCGGAAATTAAAATTATTAATTTCAGGCATTTAGATTAGATTATTAACAAGTCAAGGCGGATATGCAACGTGGATTGGTCCTGTTCTGGCATCCCGTCTGCAGTCGGTATCTCACAAACGTGCTGTGTCTTCCCTCTACCTTTTCTACAAGTACTTTCATGGCAACCGCTCCGACGAGCGACTTTCACTGGTTCCCAAACTGTATGAATAGAAGCGCGTTACTTGGTTGGCATCTCGGTCCCACTCTTTCACTGTCGAAACGGCTAAAGGTAGCCATCTTTTCTACTCTGACAGTTTCTTATCTCGCACCTCCCGTTAGTGGAGCTCCTTTCATATCACTTGCTTCCCTGATAGCTATAATATTCAAATGTAATGTCAATCGCCATCTTCTGATGCCTTGACCTTGATCCCTGTCCTTCTCTTTATCCTTTTTCCAAACATTCCTCTTTACTCTAACTCTCTGTAACCTCTTGCGGGCTAGTGGCACCCCTGCCTTGCTTGGGGTGAATTGCTTCTTAAAAAAAAAAAAATTAAAAAACAATATTTACTAATCATGAATGGTAATGGTCAATACCAGTAATCTAACATTAAGATTTCTAAAATAATTTTGACTTTTTTATGTATATAAACGTGCCCATTTTTGACTATACGCGACATTATCAGAAAATAAGAGCAATGACTATAGTCAACTTAAAGTCAACTTTAGTAAATTTAAAATTATATTACGGAGAATATTTTCCATTATTTTTAAGATCACTTGGTACTTAAAAATTATATAAAAAAGGCGCTCACATTTTCTTAAATTATGTTTAACAGATAAAGTCTCCTTAGAACAACAATAAAGCAGCTTATCACCTGGTCATCACTCGTCAAAAACCTAAACATGGCTACTGTTTGGTTTAAAAGGGCATTTCTGTGTTATTTTAACCCTTTGAGCTATAACCATCGCTTTACCGATGTTAGAGAAAAATGACTTAATGCCCAGCTACCAGTAGAACGGTGTGTAAATACTTGTAACTATTTTCATATCTACCGTGAAACATTACATAGCAATTATTTGCGAATTTTGACTCAAGAGCTAAGGTAGAAGGATTAAATTGTTCAGGAACGCAGGGCTCAAATAAACATAATAATATCTGTTTCAAATCAGATTAATTATACTTTAAACCATTTAATATTCCTCGAATAAAGTATATTTTATTTTTGGAAGATTTTTCTTGTAATAAAAAGAATTACATTGCGATATCTCAGCGTAAGAAAACTAAAAAGGACACTAATTTATTATTTTAGAAAAAAAAATGAAAATCGACTTCAATCAATATAATTTCTGTTTGAAATACACCAGAATATTTTTCTTGCTGGAAGTAGTAAATGTAATATTTTTACCCTTCAATTATAGCTAAAATGAAAGCTTCAGTAAAACCTTTTCATTTTTTAAAAATCCATTTAAACCATAGGTATCACGAATTTTCTACTTTAGCATCTTAGGTAGAAGCCAGGATAAATTCGGGTCACTATCGATCAGCTACTCTCAGCATATTTACTCCACCATCAAAACATTCCCTAAAGGAAAGAGACAACTCAATATTGCCTGAACACCGCCGACTGAGCGCCAGGACAACCCAGGACTGAGACAACCCAGGACCGAGACAACTCGGGACTGAGACAACCCAGGACTGAGACAACCCAGGACTGAGACAACTCGGGACTGAGACAACTCAGGACCGAGACAACCCAGGCCTGAGACAACTCGGGACTGAGACAACTCAGGACCGAGACAACCCAGGCCTGAGACAACTCGGGACTGAGACAACCCGGGACTGAGACAACTCGGGACCGAGACAACTCGGGACCGAGACAACCCAGGACTGAGACAACTCGGAACTGAGACAACTCGGGACCGAGACAACTCGGGACTGAGACAAATCAGGACCGAGACAACACAGGCCTGAGACAACTCGGCACTGAGACAACCGAGGACTCAGACAACTCGGGACCGAGACAACTCGGAACTAATACAACTCGGGACCGAGACAACTAGGGACTGAGAAAACTCGAGACCGAGACAACTCAGGACTGAGACAAATCAGGACCGAGACAACCCAGGCCTGAGACAACTCAGGCCTGAGACAACCCAGGCCTGAGACAACCCAGGCCAGAGACAACCCAAGACTGAGACAACTCGGGACTGAGACAACCCAGGACCGAGACAACTCAAGACTAAGACATCTCAGAACAGAGACAACTTAGGACCGAGACAACTCAGCACTAAAAAATCACTTTTGTTTTAGCACCGAATAGAAGTAATTTCTTCAGGATTAGAACCTTAATTAGTTAATATTTTTCTTCAAATAAAGGCATTATGTAAAATATGAACCAGTTTCTTGTTTTAAATTATTTTTAATAAAGTAAATAAATCGTAAAGATTTTTATTTTTTATACTGTAAATTGACATATAAAAATAATTCAATAAAAGACTTGTTTTTAATTATTTTTTAATAAAGTAATATTATTTTTATATGTCAATTTACTTTATTAAAAATTAAATTTCTTTACAATTAACTTTATTAAAAATAATTAAAAACAAAATCTATTTCATATCTTGCATAATGCCTTTTCAAATGCTTTATTTGAAGAAAAATATTCACTAATTATCGTTTTAATCCTTAATAAATTACTTCTATTTGGTTATAAAAAAGTCATGATTTTCTGGTGCTGCATTGTCTCAGTGTTGAGTTGTCCCATCCCACCATATTGTTTGTCCAAACGGAAGTCATGAGAATTAAGATGTTTAACCAATTTGGCATTGATTAAAGCCTCGATTACTTTGCCGAAATAAGCTAAGAGACTAACAGAGCTTTAATTTGAGGAGTCAGAGTTTTCCCAGAATTCTTAAAAACAGGAACTACAGCCTTCTAAATGTCTCACGTCTTCTTGTTATCACTTCATCCATAAAATGAGTTTGGAGAAGACTCCAGGAAGATTTGAACCAGAAATAAACCACGTAAAATTAATTAAGACAATTTACCCAGTTGTCCCCAGGACAGTATGACAAGATTTAAGGTCTTCTAAAATTTCTCAAAGTCCTTTTATATTTATTTAAAATACTATCAAACCATACAAAGGTTTATGTCACCATAAATTCCGCATCAAGAGCTTGGCCAGACCCTATTCCTGTTTTTATACATAGAAAGGTAATGAATCCAGGACAACTCGACACTGCCGACTGAACACCAGGCATTACAAATTTATTGAAACAAAGGATACATATGTTTTATTACATGAGAAAATGAAAATATATCTTCATATTTCAATGTAAGCACCAGTGGCATCAGCCAGTTTCCTCAAACAGCCAGGAATGGAATGAACTGCCTTCTGAAGGACGTTTTCTGTGATATTGAGAATCTCCTGAATGTTGTCTTTAAGTCCTCCAGTGTGCAAGGTTTTGTCTTGTACACCTCCTATTTTGTGTAACCCCACAGGTAAAAATCACACTGAGTGAAATCTGAATTTCTTTGAGGCCATTCTTGAAGTCCGCGTCGTGCCATCCAATGTCCTGGAAAATGCTGGTCTAACCACGCACGCACAGCCAGCGCAAAATGGGGTGGTGCACCATCCTGCATGAACATTGTCACCAATGTTATCCAAGCCAGACATCATGGGCCACACGTAATTTTCGAGCATCTGAAGATAGTGATCCGTATCCATGGTGTCACGCAGAAGATATATGCCGACGACACTTGCTGCTGCAACTTACACGCCCTACGGTCATTTTGGGTCGAGCTTGCAACCTCTCAACCGTCATGTTCGGATCGTTATCACACGATGCCCAATAATACTACTTGTAACGATTGGTGAAAGCATCAACATGGAATACAGCTTCGTCACTCAAGAGGATGATTTCAAACAATTCAGGCCAATCTTCATTTTAACTCTCCATATTCTATTCTGTGGTCAGAGTCTTCAGATTTTAGCTCCTGCACGTAAATAAGAAATTCCTATTAGTGTTCTCTGTTTTAAAAATGTTTTCGTCATGACTTCAGTGATACTAGACATTCTATAAGCAATTTCTAACGTTACTAGTTCCTTTCCACCCACTCTGTAGATTTTTGTGGGTTAACTGTTTGCCACGTTTAGAGTTGTAAAGGGTTTGTAGATGACTTTTTCATGGAAAGTGTTTTCATTCTGCTACAAAGGCTGCCACATAAGGCAAGAAATCACAGTTTATCTTGCAATTTAACAGATAGCTGGAGGAAGATGTATCCTGACTCATGCAAAGGCATGAAACCGGAGAGAACTAAATCTCTACTCGCTGATTCTAACTTCCGTGTTGATAAACTTTAACTAATACACCACCCTGCACATCCAATATATATTCTGAAAACTTTTTCATGAAAAACAAAAACACGCACTTCGTCAAAAATAAAAGGTTACTAACATCCAAAAAGAAACAGGAGTGACTTTTAAATCTTTTGAATTTCATGTAACTACCACAACATTTCGCGTTTGTTTATCATCATTTGCCTTGATAATGTCGGATGACTAATTTTACTATTGTCTAATGACTATTTTCCGATTGTCTATTTTACTTAATTTGTCTTCTCTACAGATATATACTGAGAACTTTCTCACACACTCACCCACACAAACACACACGCGCACACGCACATACACACACGTATAATCTCCCAGCCTCACCTTTAAAAAATGTTTGAAAGAGGCCTTTTGACCAAAAATTAACGATAATACCTGTTGTGGGGCAGACCCCTTTTACACAAGATGGACTCGTCCAAAGTATACTTATACTGACAGAGAGAATACCTGCAGGTAGAGATACGTTGAGTCAGGGCGAGAGATACGGAGACAGTACACAGGGTGTTCACAGAGAGTTATACCAGAGTCCAGAGAGAGAGAGAGAGATAATTACGGCTTCACTTACAGAGACTTTTACATATACTTTCTACTAACCCGCATTCCTGGACTACTAATCTTCACTTCAAGTCTGTATTCTTACGTTTAATACACTTATTTTTCTATCTCAATTACTGGTGTTGTTTATTTATTTGTGCAGGATTCCATTCCCGGAATCCACAACAATAACCAAATGAAAACTACAGGCAAAGTTTACTTTCTTCAAAGACAGTCATTCACCTCTACTACAAAGCAGGAATTTGTTTCCCTGATGATGGTCATGCTGACCGAAACTATTCGAGGAACCGAATTTAAATAACAAAACAAAAATATTAATATACAACCCAGTCTGTCTGAAATTTTAATTTTTTTAACAATTTAAATTTTTCCAATTCCACACTTGAAACTTTAACACGTATGATTGTTAATCTTTCCATGGTTGAAATTGTCAAAGACTTAAGTTGTTAAATCTGAAAGAAAATTAAAAAAATCATTAGACACCACACCACATCTCTATCTATAAAAGACAGGATGTGTGTGTGTGTGTGTGTGTGTGTGTGTGTGTGTGTGTGTGTGTGTGTGTGTGTGTGTGTGTGTGTGTGTGTAACGAATGCACGGCCGCAATTTTCGACGGATTTGCACCAACATTTACATGCACATGCTCCAAGTAAGCTGAAGGCCAAGAGCGACTTTGCATTTCCCAACTCCTACGGCAGTTTTCATGTAGTTTGCGGTCATTTTTACAGGCCAGAGAGAGAGAGAGAGAGAGCCTATAGCTGGCTACCACGAATAGTCAGGAAGATTCTATTGGCCAGCGTGAGAGCCAACAGCTGATTGACACGAATGTTAACTAGCATGCTAGCAAGCAAAAAAAAAATCGATAGCTGCATTCGTCACAAGTGGGAATTGCCAAAGACATAAGTTGTTAAATCTGAAAAAAAAGAAGAAATTCATTAGGCGCTTAAACTTACTTCACATTTAAAATCTGTCCATCTAATTGGAACACCCTTAATATATATATATATATATATATATATATATATATATATATATATATATATATATATATATATGTCCCACATGTCTCACTCACACAAGAAAGACATGTTTACTGAGGTGTTGAGGTCTCACACATATACACCCACGTACACGAATATACACACTTACACACATCATACTCACTCACACACTCCCTAGTGAGCCAAATGATAACACACACCAATAGTAATATACATGGTTACACACATCATACTCACTCCCTCCCGAAGAACCAAATAACACATACACACTTAACAGTGACACATCCCCTTTCCAGGAACCAATAAAAATGTCAAAATGACCGAGGGAATTCAGAGCAGCATGAATCCATCCAGCTCTTATCTCAAATAACAACTTAAAAGAGACTGTTTGACCAACACAAGGTCTGACCAAAATTCATGTTAAAAAATAAAGAAACAAATGAAAACTACAGACAAAAGTTCATTTTATTCATCAAGACATTCATTTCTGAAGTTCAAGGCTACCAGCAAGCAGAATTTCTTTCTCCTGATGATGGCCATGTTGGCCAAAACTAGTCGAGGAATCTAACTGACATAATAATAAAAACGAAAGAATATTAATATACAACCCAGTGTGTCCGAAGATTTTAATTTTTTAATGTTTTTTATTGTTCAATATATATGTGTATGTTTGTGTGTGTGTGTGTGTGTGTATTTATGTATATATAAATAATATGTATGTATATATGAAAGAGAAATAAAATGTGTATCGAGAGAAAAGAAGGAAATATGAAATAAGCTGATTAAAACAGATATAAAACTGATTGAGAAAGATTTATGAAATAATTTCGAAAACAAAACTGATTGTCAAAGAAAGTAAATAAGGAACATTGATTGAAATAGAAAGAAAGTAAAAATAATTGGAAAAAAGAAGGAAAGACAGATTGAAAAAGAAGGAAAGAACGAAGAAGGGTTGACAAAGGAAAAAAGTTAGTAAAGAAAGAAAGAAAACAGCGATTATCAAAGAAGAAGAAGACAAATTGACAAATGAAGAAAGATGCAAAGAAAGAGAGTTGAAAAACAAAGAAAGGTGGAAATAAAGAAGGTTGATTGCTAAAAAAGAATGAAAGAAGGTTAATTGACGAAAAAGTAAAAGAAAAGAAATAACAAAGAAATCTGGCGAAAGAAAAATCTGATTGACAATGAAAGAAAGAAAGAAAGAAAGGAGGCAGAAGAACAAAATAAATATAAAAAGAAAGAAAGGCGATTGGCAAAGAAAGAAGGAAAAAAATTGAAAGAAAGAAAGAAGGTTGTTTAACAAAGAAAGAATGAAAAATATCTGATTGCCAAAGAAAGAAAGAAAGAAAGAAAGAAAGAAAGAAGGTTGCTTGACAAAGAAAGAAAATCTTGGATTGACAAAGAAAGAAAGAAAGAATGATGAAGAAAAAAAGCAATGTAAAAAGAAAGAAGGGCGATAGGCATAGAACGAAAATAAGAAAGAAAGAAAGAAAGAAAATCGAAGGAATGAAAAAAGGTTGCTTGACAAAGAAAGAATAGAAAATTTTGATTGACAAAGAAAGAAAGAAAGAAAGAATGCTGAAGAACTAAAGCAATGTAAAAAGAAAGAAAATCGATTTTCACAGAAAGAAAGAAGGAAAGAAAGAAGGTTGCTTGACAAAAAAGAATGGAAAATATTTGATTGAAAAGAAAGAAAGAATGAATGAAAGAAAGAAAGAAAGAAAATCGAAAGAATGAAAAAAGGTTGCTTGACAAAGAAAGAATAGAAAATTTTGATTGACAAAGAAAGAAAGAAAGAAAGAATGCTGAAGAACTAAAGCAATGTAAAAAGAAAGAAAATCGATTTTCACAGAAAGAAAGAAGGAAAGAAAGAAGGTAGCTTGACAAAAAAAGAATGGAAAATATTTGATTGAAAAAGAAAGAAAGAAAGAAAGAATGCTGAAGAACAAAAGCAGTGTAAAAAGAAAGAAGGGTGATTGGCACAGAACGAAAATAAGAAAGAAAGAAAGAAAATTGACAGAAAGAAAGAAGGTTGCTTGACAAAGAAGGAATGAAAAATCCCTATTGACAAAGAAAGAAAGAAAGAAAGAATGCTGAAGAACTAAAGCAATATAAAAAGAACGAAAATCGATTTGCACAGAAAGAAAGAAGGAAAGAACGAAGGTTGCTTGACAAAAAAAGAATGGAAAATATTTGATTGAAAAAGAAAGAAAGAAAGAAAGAATGAAAAAAAGAAAGAAAGAATGCTGAAGAACAAAAGCAATGTAAAAAGAAAGAAGGGTGATTGACACAGAACGAAAATAAGAAAGAAAGAAAGAAAGAAAGAAAGAAAATTGACAGAAAGAAAGAAGGTTGTTTGACAAAGAAGGAATGAAAAATCTCTATTGACAAAGAAAGAAAGAAAGAAAGAAAGAATGCTGAAGAACTAAAACAATGTAAAAAGAAAGAAGAGCGATTGGCACAGAAAGAAAGAAAGAAAGAAAGAATGAAAGAAAGAAAGAAAGGAAAAAAGAAAGAAAGAAAAAAAGTTGATTGATATAAAAGAAGGGAAAAAGAAAGAACAACGGAAAGAAGGAAGGAAGGAAGGTAGGAAGAAAGGAAGGAAGGACGGAAGGAAGAAGAAGAAGAAGAAGAAGAAGAAGAAGAAGAAGAAGAAGACTGATTGATAAAGAAAGAAATCAAAATCAAAAATGTTCTAACGGCTACCCAGACAATCTCACCAACTATCACATCTTGTCAAGTGCTTTGTTTGTCATTCGTCAAAAACCTCTTTCTAATCTGCTGTCCACGTGTGTCCTTGTTCCAAACACAGACAAAACTGACGGCCGCCTAATAATCGAAACCGTTAGTTATTTATTTTTATTTTTTTTCTTATACAAGCGCACGTGTACACACTTCAACGACTCGGAAATTTGGTGAAAGAAAAACAAAGCGCCCGGTGGTGTGCGGAAAAATAGCCCTCCCCAACCACACCATTGAATTCCCTTCTCCACCTTTACCCCTTGGCAATCCATTACTTTCCGGCGATTATTCTTCCTCCAACCCGCAATTCACATGCAAGACTTTGATGGTTTTAAAGTCAACACAATGACTTTACCTTGCAGCAGTGGTTAACAAGCTAATATACTACTAGAATAATATACCCCCTTTTATTGTAAATAGCCAACGAGCTTGAAAGTACTCGCACCATTACACGTAATTTCGGTAACTTCTTTTACAAGTTTCCATACGAAATAAAATGACATTCAAGACCAGTGGAAAATTCACGCAAAAGCTTAACAGACGGTTCCTCGTCGTTTTATTTAATAAAACCTGTTTAAATGAATTATTATTGTATAAATAATTTTTTAAATGTCATGTCCCTTCAAGTCATAGGTGTTGATGGCTCTCCACAAATTTCTATTCGGCGAAAGATGCCATCCAAAAACTAAACAAAGTATAAGTTGAGTGTTCTTTCTCCGAAATTCTTGGAAACCGGAAATAATTCGATTTTCATATATGTTTCACATTTTTGGAATACAGATTATTTAATATGTATATAGTATCTATAAAATGGGACAATTTGGGAATGGAACCCAAGCATAAACACGATATCCCTTTACATTTCATAACACTGTTTATATATATATATATATATATATATATATATATATATACACTCTGGACGTAGTTTTATTTAAATAACATATAACCTGAAAATAGTTTTAAATAAAATTTAAGAAATTTTGTGTACATACAGATACAGGTAATGACACTAGTCATATAATGCTCACATGGAATTTTAAGGGGTTAAATTAAGATTTCAGACACAAATAATGTTTTTTTTATTTTATTTCTGATCACTGACCATGATCACTACTTACAAAACTATATAAATAATATTTTGAATATCTTTACTGAGCACGAAACACCTTGTAAGTAATCCCCGAACGGAGGTGTTGCTGTGACGAACGCTAACAAAAAACTGGCGCCGACGTAGGTTACGCAGCTGGGATGGGAAACCCCTACTCAGGGCAGATGGGGTCACTTGTAACAGCTGTACATCACCTAAGAACCTTTTCAGTGGTCCAGAAAAATTTCAATTTGCAGCAAGTCATGTCAGCACATGCAAAATTTTCGGATTTTGGAGGTTTTCGGAATTTGGACTTTCGGATATATTCAAAATTCCGTTTTAAGATAAGAGCGTATAAATGATATTCTGTATAAATGATATTCACCCTGTATAAAAAATAGACTAAAATTCCGTTAAAGATAAGGGCTTATAAATGATATTCTGCATAAATGATATTCGAGCTTTATAAAAAAAGGCTGAAATTCCGTTAAAGATAAGAGCATATAGAGAATATTCTGTATAAATGATATTCAACCTGAATTGAAAAAAAATACTTAAATTCCGTTAAAGATAAGGATATATAAATGATTTTCTGTATAAATGATATTCAAACTGTATAAGAAAAGACTTAAATTCCGTTAACGATAAGAGCGTATAAATGATATTCAGTATAAATGATATTGAAGCTGTATAAAAAAGGACTTAAATTCCGTTAAAGATAAGAGCGTATAAAGGATATTCTGTATAAATGATATTCAAGCTGTATAAAAAAACACTTAAATTCTGTTAAAGATAAGGACATATAAATGATATTCTGTATAAATGATATTCAACCTGAATTTTTATTAAAACACTTAAATTCCGTTAAAGATAAGAGCGTATAAATGATATTGTGTATAAATGATATTCAACCTGGTTAAAAAAAGACTTAATTTCCGTTAAAGATAAGGATATATAAATGATATTCTGTATAAATGATATTCAACCAGTATAAGGAAAGACTTAAATTCCGTTAAAGATAAAACCGTATAAATGATATTCAGTATAAATGATATTCAACCTGGATAAAAATGACTTAAATTCCGTGAAAAATAAAAGCGTTTAAATGATATTCTGTATTAATAATATTCAAGCTATATAAAAAATGATTAAATTCCGTTAAAGATAATAGCGTAAAATGCTATTCTGTATAAATTATATTCAAGCTGTATAAAAAAAGACTTAAATTCCGTTAAAGTTAAGAGAGTATAAATGATATTCTGTATAAATGATATTCAATCTGTATAAGAAAAGACTTAAATTCCGTTAAAGATAAGAACGTATAAAGGATATTCTGTATAAATGATATTCCACCTGGATATAAAAAGACTTAAATTCTGTAAAAGATATGAGCATATAAATGATATTCAGTATAAATGATATTTAACCTGGATAAAAATAGACTTAAATTCCGTTAGAAATAAAGAACTTTTAAATGATATTCTGTATAAATGATATTCAAGCTGTATAAAAGATATACTTAAATTCCGTTAACGATAAGAGCGTATGAACCATATTCTGTATAAATGATATTCAAGCTGTATAAAAAATAGACTTAAATTCCGTTAAAGATAAGGGCTTATAAATGATATTCTGCATAAATGATATTCGAGCTTTAAAAAAAAAAGGGTGAAATTCCGTTAAAGATAAGAGCGTATAGAGAATATTCTGTATAAATGATATTCAACCCGAATTTAAAAAAAAAACACTTAAATTCCGTTAAAGATAAGAGCGTATAAATGAAATTGAGTATAAATGATATTCAACCTGAATAAAAAAAAAGACTTAAATTCCGGTAAAGATAAGGACATATAAATGATATTCTGTATAGATGATATTCAAACTGTATAAAAATAGACTTAAATTCCGTTAAAGATAAGAGCGTATAAATGATATTGTGTATAAATGATATACAACTCGTAGAAAAGAGATTAAATTCCGTTAAAAATAATGGAGTGTAAATGATATTCTGTATAAATGTAATTCAAGCTGTATAAAAAAAGACTTAAATTCCGTCAAAGATAAGTGCGTATAATGGATATTCTGTATAAATGATATTCAAGCTGTATAAAAAAATGTCTTAAATTCCGTTAAAGTTAAGAGAATATAAATGATATTCTGTATAAATGATATTCAAGCTGTATAAAAAAAGACTTAAATTCCGCTAAAATTAAGAGCGTATAAATGTTATTCTGTATAAATAATATTCAAGCTGTATAAAAAAAGACTTAAATTCCGCTTAAATTAAGAGCGTATAAATGTTATTCTGTATAAATAATATTCAAGCTGTATAAAAATAGACTTAAATTCCGTTAACGATAAGAGCGTATGAACCATATTCTGTATAAATGATATTCAAGCTGTATAAAAAATAGACTTAAATTCCGTTAAAATTAAGAGCGTATAAATGTTATTCTGTATAAATAATATTCAAGCTGTATAAAAATAGACTTAAATTCCGTTAAAGATAAGTGCGTATAAATGATTTTCAAGCTGTATAAAATATGACTTAAATTCCGTTAAATATAAGAGCGTATAAATGATTTTCAAGCTGTATAAAAAATGAAAATTCCGTTAAAGATAATAGCGTTCAACTGTTACTGTTATGTCCTTATATTGCATTGATTGTTAGTTATTTTCCTCACCGACGAAAGGAAGACTTGAAGCAACGGTGCCGTGTTTCTACAGAAGTATACTGAGACTACCATGGATAAAATGCACGCGAGCAACAGGGAAACTTTATGGAGAATGAGAAAAGAAACTTACTTGGGAGTTTAAATTTCTCGGACACATAATGTGGAGAGAATTTGACACTCACAAGACGTACTGAAAACAAATGAGTCAAGATGAAAGTCTTCTCCTCCTCCTTCTGTGTGGCTTGACCCACAAAGAAATCGGTGAACATGGCTCTCCACAATTTCCCGTCCTTTGTCGCCTCGAGTAAAGTGTCTTTCTGCTATGTCTCCTAATCTCTGTTCTTCCAACCATTTACACAAGCTCGCTAGGCAGGGGCTTACGCACTGCTTTTATCTATCTCGCTTGCCTCCAATATATTCTGTGAGTGTCAAGTTTTCTTAACCTTTTTTCCTCATTATGTGCCGTGAAATTTCAGCTGTTTCTTTCTCATCGTAAGTCTAAGTGTTCTTCCTTGTTTCCATTTTCTCTAAAACCTCGCCTTTGCTCACGTGTTTGGTCCATGGTATTCTCAGCATCCTTCTGTAGAACCAAATTTCTGTTGCTTCTTCTTATTATTATTCTTCTTCTTCTTTTTCTTCTTCTTCTTCTTCTTCTTCTTCTTCTTCTTCTTCTTCTTCTTCTTCTTCTTCTTCTTCCACTTCTGTCACGATTTCCTGTCCTATGTAGCTCCTAGAAAGGTTTGTCTTTTTGCTAATCCCTCTTTTGCTAAACATTTCACAAGCTCATTCCTCATTTTCTTCTATGTATCGTATCCATTCAAGACGTGCATGATCATGGATCTCCACCATTTCCTGTCCTTTGTAGCTCCGAGTATAGTTTCTGTTTTTTCTAGCTCTCTGTCAAGCTCGTTAGGCAGGTGTTAAGCACTGCTTTCCTCTGTACCTTTTGCCTTCAATATGTCCTGTGAGCGTCATATTTTCTAAGCACTCTTTCCTCATAATGTGCCGTGAAATTTTAACAGTCTCTTTCTCATGTTAACTATAAGTGTCCTTTCTTGTTTCCATTTTCTCTAAAACATCGTCGTTTATTGCTGGTAATTTTTTTTTCAAAAATGTTTTGCTGGTATCAAAACCTATTTTTACATGTTTTGAACCCAGTTTGGGGGTTAACTATTTGCCCATTGCTGGGACCTTAACAGGCGCTACCACACCGGGTCAGGGTGGACCTGGGAACACTGGCAATTAAGAGGTGAATCCAGGCTCCTCGAAACCTTCTGATCAGAGGCCTTGCTGTTGGATGTAGTTTATCGTCTTACCCAGGACGCGGATGTAGTTTATCGTCTTACCCAGGACGCGGATGTAGTTTATCATCTTACCCAGGACGCGGATGTAGTTCATCGTCATACCCAGGACGAGGTGTTCTTGTATTTGCTTTGTGTCTGATGTCAGCACTGTGTCATCTCTGTATCTAATGATGTTAAGATTGTGGCCACCAATAATTTATTCTGGTAGGACTTCCAGTTATCTCATAGTCACCTCAGGTTGAAGTGGTTTCCACTTTCCGTCCACATGGTTTTGACTTGAGATTAATTCTTCTCTTAGATCCGCTGCTACCCAAGGTTAAAGAGCCCAGTCTGCACTGTTATTTAAACGGTTGTTGAAGAAGAGAAGACATTGAATTGAACCTTTCTATATAACATTAGTGCGATATTGATTGAAAAAGATTAGGAAGAAATTAACCTCATGCTTCTAAATATACTATGTTTACATTATACCAACATATTATGTTTTGCGGTCAGAATGTGATTGTAGGTATCGTAGTGGGAATATCTTGTCGTGTTTGCAATTGGAGAGGAGTTAAAAGATATCATGAGTAAAATAGCAGATCATACTGGGCTATTAAGCCGTGTTTGGCAAACAGTCTAGGAGAAGGACATCACGAAATTCAAAACCATACGTAGCCCTGGCATAGCCCATATTATGCAGGAATTAACAAGAACATGGTGCCCACAATGGCACTCTAATCTCGTCGTATTATTATTATTGTTGTTGTTGTTGTTGTTTTATCTCCTTTGGTTTCTGGTGGGTACTCATTTTTTCCGGGTCCCTGTCAGAGACCTAAGTTCAGAAATGTCATCATGACATTTTCCACTGTGCAGTTTTGAAAAAGAAGTACACATATTTTACATAGTAAAATGTGGGCTGTACTTTTGAGTACAATTTCTGTATTTCTTTATGCATGGGCTACCAGGGTTTCTTTCAAGGAGTTTATTGGAATATTTTCCAATCAACCCGAGGGCTCCAACTACAGCTGGAATTATTGATTTCCTTATGGACCACATTTTTTTAGATTATTGTCATTATATTACTTCCTTTGATATCTGGTGTGTACTCATTTCTTTCGGGGTCCCCATCAGAGATCTAAGTTCAGAAATGGCATCATGATATTTTCCACTGAGCAGTTTTGAAAAAAAAATCGCACATATTTTACATAGATAAAGGCCTTCGTAAGGTGCGGGTTGTACTTGTGAGTAAATTTTTTGTATTTCTTTAAGGTATGGTCTACCTGGGATTCTTTCAATGAGTCTTTTTAAATCTTTTCCAATCAATCCGAGGGCTTCAACTCCAAATGGATTTGTTAATGTAACATTTTTGAGAATTCGATTTCAATGTCCTTGTATTTTGATAGGTTTTGAAGATCTTCAAAGATACTTTGCAGTCTAAAGGGTCTGCCATGTTAATAAGGAGACACATTTTGTCTTTGCGGTTTCTAATCACGATGTCTTGGTGATTAGCGTTGCTTCTTCTTTCTGTGTGTATTGTAAAATCCCATAAAATTGTTACAAGTCCTATCTCCGTTATTGGGTCTGGGTGGTGTTCATACCAATTGCTTGCAATTTCCATTCCGTAAGCGTTGCAGATTTTCCCGTTCAGATATTGGCCCATTCTGTCGTGACGTGTTTTATATTCTGTAGATGCCAATACCGCCCAACCTGATACAAGATAATCAACTGTTTCTGGATATTTATCACAGAATCTGCTCGTCCTGCATATGACGATAAACTACATCCGCGTCCTGGGTAAGACGATAAACTTCAACCGACATGCAGGGCCTCTGATCAGGAGGTTTTGAGGAGTGTGGAACCACCTTTTAATTGCTGGTGTTCGCAGGTCCACTCTGACTCGGGATGGTAGCATTGTTAGGGTCCCAACTATGGAAAAATAATTAACCCCCCTAACTGGGGTTAAAACGTGTAAAAATAGGTTTTAATACCAGCAATACATTTTTGTCACTTAATTTCTGGAAGCAATCGAATATTTTTCCAGCTTCACAAAACTTGCTCGTTATTTGCATACTAAAATTGAAAGAGAACAACCAGAAATACACAGAATTACCGACAGACATGAAATTCTATAAACCGAACTAGAAGCTGCACTGGTGAAATTGAACAGAAAAAAGGCGGCAGGGCCAGACGGAATTGTAACAGAAATGCTGACAGTCTTAGATGATTTTGGCATAGACAAGATCACAGAAGTAATAAATGAAATCTACAACAGTGGATTTGGTTTGTTTGGTTTGTTTGACGGCATATGAACCTCAATGGGTCATTTCATGCTGACAACTTTTTTTTCCTGGTAATATTTTGTTTTGTCAAAAATCTATTTCCGGTAATATGTTTTCCTCAAAAATGTATAGCTAGTAAGATTATTTTAAAAATGTATTGCTGGTAATTTTTTTTCAAAAATATATTGCTGGTAATAGTTTTTTTTTTTTTTCCTTGAAAAATTTATTTCTGGTAATAATTTTTTACAAAGTATTTCTGGTATTAAAACCTATATTTACACTTTCATAATGCTTTTTACCTCAGTTTCGAGATTAACTATTTGACCATAGCTGGGACCCTAACAGGTGCTACCACTCCGTGTCAGGGTGGACCTGGGAACACCAGCAATTAAGAGGTGGTTCCACGCTCCTCAAAACCTCCTGATCAGTGGCCTTGCTGTTGGACGTACTTTATCGTCTTACCCAGGACTGGGATGTAGTTTATCGTCTTACCCAGGACGCGGACGTAGTTTATAGTCTTACCCATGAAGCGGATGTAGTTTAGCGCCATACCCAGGAAGGTACAACATTGGGACATACCGGAAGATCTCAGCAGATCTATTTTCATAGCGCTGCCTAACAAACCAGTCGCAAACGAATGTGAACGCCACTGAACAATCAGCTTAATGAAACACGTAACAAAGTACGCCACAAATAAAGAGTAATCAGGAGGACAGTAGATAGAGACTGATATTGCTTCTAGATTTTCAAAGATTAAAATCTGCTGGAAATCATGGAGCCGGAAGAGAATTCCACAAGCGAGAAGTGCGAGAAAAGAAACTGTTAGCATAGAACTTACGGTTACATCTTGCCAACTCAACTGTATATCGATTAGACCTCGTCACCAGTCTAGTACCGCGCTTGTATTAATAAAGTCTAGGTACCCTAGCGAAGAGCTCATCCGAACAATTACCATGAATGTGTTTATAGAAAGGCACTGGGAGGCAACTCTATGGCGGCGGGAACGAGACTGAAGCCGAGTCGCCAGATCAGGACCAATAATATTGCTGATTCTTCTTTGGATCTTATCAAGGCTCATTAAATATATAGCGGGAGCACCGGGCCTTATGTGGCAGTAATATTCAAAGCATGGACGATTGGTAGGTAGACTTAAAGATATATAAGATAGTGTTTTATAGACTACGCAACTACGCAAAGATATTGAAGAAAGTACGCCACAAAGACCTGTAGGAGCTGCTCAGCAACGTTGACATATTCGAGACAGATATTAGAATAATCAAAAACCTCTATTGGCAACAAACCGACTGCATAAAGATAAAAAAATGCATTCAGCAGATATACAGAAACAGAAAGGGGCGTAAGGCAATGATGTGCTGTCTCCCCGGACCTATTCAACCTATACAGCGAGGCAATTCTGAGAGAACTGGAAGGCCTATCCGGATTCATCATTGGCGGCCACAATCCTAACAACATATGATACGCAGATGACACTGAGCTGATTGCAAACACAGAAAGGAAAACTACAAAACCTTCTACAGGTAGCGAAGGAGAGCAAGAAGAAGGAACTAAGCATATACTACAAGAAATCAGTCGCAAACGAAGTGTGAACACCACTGAACAATCAGCTTAATGAACCACGTAACAAAACTCATCATTCGTATCCTGATGAATAGAGCGCGCAGCAGAATCAGCCCAGAGATAGGACGAGAGCAATGTGGGTCCCTTAAAGACACCGGAACAAGAAACGCGATATTTACGCTCAGAATGTTATCAGAAACAGCAATACAAATGCAGAAGGACGTGTACCTGTGCTTTATAGACTACGCAAAGGCCTTCGACAAAGTACGCTCCAAGGACCTGTTGGAACTGCTCAGCAACCTTGATATATTCGGGAAAGATATTAGAATAATCAAGGACCTATACTGGCAGTAAACAGTATGTATGCACATTAGGAATGAGTTCAGCGATTATACAAAAATAAAAAGGGGCGTAAGGCAAGGGTGTGTCTTCTCACCGGACGTATTCAACCTATACATCGAGGCAGTTCTGAGAGTATTGGAAAACCTACCGGGATTAACATTGTTAGCAACAATCTTAACAACATAAGATACGCAGATGACACAGTACTGATGGCAGACACAGAAAAGAAATTACAAAATCTCCTACAGAAGGTAGCGACGGAGAGTGTGATTAAGGGACAAGAAGAGAGAATGCATGGTCATCAGTAAAGGGATGAGCTCAAAATGAGAGTAACAGGTCGGGGATACTAAAATCAAGCAGGTGTGGAAGTTTAGATACCCGGGAAGACGACGGCAAGTGCGTAGGCGTATTGGGATGGCCAAGGACGCATTCTAAAAGCTGGGCAGTGTATTGAGAGACAGGAGGATTTCTTTGGTAATAAAGAGTGACCGAGTTGCTACGTGACATCTGTCCTCCTTTACGGCAGCAAATATTGGACGGTCTCCTCAAAGATACACGTCCTTAACTCCCGCTCATACTATAGATGTAATAAAAAATTTTAACCGACCTAGGTATGACGATAAACTACATCCGCGTCCTGGGTAAGACGATAAACTACATCTAACAGCAAATCTTCTGATCAGGAGTTTTTGAGGAGTGTGGAACCACCTCTTAATTGCTGTTGTTCACCAGGTATATCCTGACCCGCAGTGGTAGCTCCTGTTAGGGTCCTAGCTATGGGCAAATAGTTAACCCATCCAAACACTATGAAAGTGTAAAAAATGATTTTAATGCCAGAAATACCCGTCCGCGTCCTAGGTAAGACGATGAACTACGTCTAACGACAAGGCTTATGATCTGGAGGTTCTGAGGAGTGTGGAACCACCTCTTAAATGCTGGTGTTCCCAGGTATACCCTGACCCGGGGTGGTAGAACCTGTTAGGGTCCAAGCTATGGGCAAATAGTTAACACCCAAACCCGTTCGCGTCCTAGGTAAACGATAAACTACATCCGCGTCCTGTGTAAGACGATAAACTACGTCTAACATCTAATCCTCTGATCAGGAGGTTTGAGGAGTGTGGACCCATTTCTTAATTGCTGTTGTTCCCAGATATACCCTGAACCGGGGTAGTAGAACTTGTTAGGGTCCTAGCTATGGGCAAATAGTTAACCCCCAATGCCGTCCGCGTCCTAGGTAAGACGATAAATTACATCTGACAGCAAATCCTCTGATCAGGAGGTCTTGAGGTGTGTGGAACCATATCTTAATTGCTGTTGTTCTCAGATGCACCCTGACCTGGGGTGGTAGCACCTGTTAGGGACCGAACTATGGGCAAATATTTAACCCTCAAACTGGGGTCAAAACACTATGAAATTATAAAAAATACATTTTTGTAGTAAAAATACAAGTAATAATTTTTTTAAAATTGTTTTACCAGAAATGAATACATATTCTATTCATACGAACCTACCCCAAAATCTTGTCAGCATTAAATAAATTTAAATACACACCAATTATACTTAAACTCTATCAGTAACAGTTAAAGAAGCAAAGAAGAAAAATTAAGACCATCTTTATCTCTGAAATGAAAATTACAACATTCTACAAGGCTATAGACCAATGTTTCTCAACCATTATGTCCTGGCGCCATAAAAGGTAACCAGATGTATCCCCCAAGTTAACAGAAGGGCATTAAAATCCCATTTAAAAAACAAACAAAAAAAAACCCTGTATCACTAACCTTCTTTGAGAAGGCTAAACCAAAATATCATTTAAAAATTACATTATTAATTTTATTGAAATTTAATGTGTGCCCCAAAGTTTTAGTTATACTATAAGTGCACCCAGTAGCATAGCTAGAGTGTGTGCTGCTTGGGGCAACCCTCAAGTTTGCTGCCCTCAACAAAAAATTCATATTGCATAGTGAGTCACTCGTAAAATTATATATGTAAAAATTTCAGATGGTGTGTCTGTAAAAGGACAATATGAAGAAAAAAAAAAAAAGAAAGCAAAACTTATCTTAGTCAAGTCTTAAGTTTTCCTTTAAAAACTAGTTTATGTATCATTATAATATTACTTTCACATACTCAAATATAGTATGCTTTTTACACACCAAACAAACTTAAACTTTATCAGTATTAGTTAAAAATCAAATACGGCATATAGGGAAAAGTGCAAAAAATTAGGACCATCTTTATTTATGAAATAAAAATTACAGCTTTCTACAAAGTAATTTTTCTTGCTTTTTTGTTGGCAAATTCTTCAATGACGTTGTCAAAAACTATTTCATCTGACAATTGCCACGATAGACAGTGTGGTAAGATTTCTCAGCTACAAAGGTGCTCATAGTAGACATTAATTCTTAAGTAATTCTAGATCAGTTTTAGTTTTTAAAAAATGGCCTCACAGGTAACAATTGTGAGGAAAATCACTTTTGAATAAACTGCAAAAGTTTAAGGGCGCCCTCTTTCTAAATCTGTATAGTGTCTAATAACAGCAATAAAATACTAAAGTCATTTTCTCACAACGAGGAACTCCACTTTATCAATGTTGTTATGATCATGATCTATTTTAAAATTACATTATTAATTTTTCCTTATTGAAATTTAATGTGTGCTTCAAAGTTTTAGTTATACTATAAGTGCACCCAGCAGCATAGCTAGAGTGTGTGCTGCTTGGGGCAACCCTCAAGTTTGCTGCGTTCAACAAAAAATTCATATTGCATAGTGACTCACTCTTAAAATTATATATGTAAAAATTTCAGATGGTGTGTCTGTAAATAATACATAATATAAAGAAAAAAAAAAGAAAAAAAAAGAAAAACTTATCTTAGCCAAGTCTTAAGTTTTCCTTTAAAAACTAGTTTGTGTATCATTATAATATTACTTTCACATACACAAATATAGTATGCTTTTTACACACCAAACAAACTTAAACTTTATCAGTATTAGTTAAAAATCAAAGACGGTATATAGGGAAAAAATTCAAAAAATTAGGACCATCTTTATTTATGAAATGAAAATTACAACTTTCTACAAAGTAATTTTTCTTGCTTTTTTTGTTGGCAAATTCTTCAATGACATTGTCAAAAACTAATTCATATATCAATTGTTACTCTAGAGACAGTAGATAGCCCTATATATATGCCATATTTTAAGTTACTCGAAATCAAAAAGATCCTTAAACTGTGTGTACTTTCCCGGCATAAAAACGACTTTTTATTCAATACAACCTATACAGCAATGATTCTTAAACAATTTCCTTGTTCAGACCAATTTCAAACCACCAACACCCCTTCCAGAATTTCGTGATGTGTATGACGATAAACTACATCCGCGTTCTGGGTAAGACGATAGACTACATCTAACAGCAAGGCCTCTGATCAGGAGGTTTTGAGGAGCGCGGAGCCACCTTTTAACTGGTGGTGTTCCTAGGTCCACCGTGACCCGGAGTGGTAGCACCTGTTACGGTCCTAGTTATGGGTAACTAGTTAAACCCTCCCCAAACCCGTCCGTATCCTAGGTAAGACGATAAACTACGTCTATCGGCAAGGCCTCTGATCTGGAGGTTCTGAGGAGCATGGAACCACCTCTTAATTGCTGGAGTTCTCAGGTATACCCTGACCCAGGGTGGTAGCCCCTGTTAGGGTCCCAACAATGGGTAAATAGTTAACCCATCCAAACACTATGAAAGTGTAAAAAATGATTTTAATAACAGAAATACTTTGTGAAAAAAGTTATTACCAGCAATAATTTTTTGAAGAAAAACAATATTACCAGCAATATATTTTTGAAAAAAAATTACCAGCTATACATTTTTTTGAAAAAAATATTACCAGAAAAAAAAATCTTGTCGGCATTAAATAACCAATTCAGGTCGATATGCCGTAAAAAAAACCCAAAACAAGGCGAAAACTGTTCACTCACTGTGAATCTTGACAGGGTACAATGTATATTGTATATTTATATATATATATATATATATATATATATATATATATATATATATATATATATATATATATAATACTTATTTATTGTTACTTTTAATAAAAATGATATCCGCGATTTTTATGCCATTCAATTTTACATTCCTGTCTTCCCGCTAATAAGTAAATGTCATATTCACCCAATTTTGGATGGTCTGAAATGTACACGGCTAAAACAAGTAACCCGGGGGACGTCCCTGACCTGCATAGCGTAGGACACGAGGCCCAAGTGAGGATCAAGCGGGGCCAAATCGATTGCTTCAGATGACAGAGGCCAAAGATGTTGATCGAGGCTGTGACAGAGACAGGAGTTTGCGGTTTGCTCCAGGGCTAACCGTGGCAACACATAACAGTATCCGGGAGAGTGAATTAATTTTGTCTATCTGTCGGACGGGCCGAAGCGAGCAGATTAACCAACTTGGCACGCATGTGGCAAAGGGATTAGACAAAGAAGAAGAAGAAGAAGAAGAAGAAGAAGAAGAAGAAGAAGAAGAAGAAGAAGAAGAAGAAGAAGAAGAGAAAGATAGGGAGTGAACATGAAGGAAGGAAGGAAGGAAAGAAGGAAGGAGTAGAAAAGGAGGAGTAGGAGTAGAAAAGGAGGAGGAGGGGGACAAGAAAAGGGAAAGAGAAAAAGAAGAACAAAAAAGAAAGAAAAACGAAGAGCAAAAGAAATAAATGGAGAGGTAGCAAACGGGGAAAAAGAAAGAAAGAAAAAGAAGAGAAGTAAAGAGAGAGGAAGTGAACAAGAAAGAGGAAGGAAGGAAGGAAGGAAGGAAGGAGAAGAAAAGGAGGAGGAGGACATGAGTAGAAGAAAGAAGGGAAAAGGAAAAGAATGAATGAAAGAAAGGAAGAAAATGAAGAGCGAAAGAAATCGAGAGGTAACAAACGGGAAAGAAGAAAGAGAAGTAAAGAATTAGGGAAGTGAACAAGAAAGAGGGAGGAAGAAAAGAAGGAAGGAGGGACGGACGGACGGATGGGTAAAAAGAAAGAAAGTATAAAAGAAGTAAAAAAAATAGAATAAAATGGAGACGTATCAAACGGAAAAGAGAAAGAAGAGAAGAAGAGAAGTAAAGAGATGGGGAGTGAACAAGAAAGAGGAAGGAAGGAAGGAAGGAAGGAAGGAAGGAAGGAAGGAAGGAAGGAAGGAAGGAAGGAAGGAAGGAAGGAAGAGACGAACGGACGGATGGGTAAAAAGAAAGAATGAAAGAAGTGAAAAAAGAAATAAATGGACACGTATCAAACAGGAAAGAAAAACCGAAAAAGTTGGGCAAAAATTAAAGGGATAAGGAAGGAAGGAAGGAAAGAAGGGAGGAAGGAAGGGGGACACGGAGTAGAAGAAAAAGAAAGAAAGAAATGAAAGAAAGAAGGAAAAAGAAAGAGCAAAAGAAATAAATGGAGTGGTAGCAAATGGAAAGAAGAAGAAGCAGTAGAGGAAGAAACAGAAGAACAGCAAGGAATCAAGGGATAATCAGTGAACAAGTATGTGAAGATAGGAGAAGAAAAGGAGAGGAAAAGAGTAGAAGAAAAAAACTGAAAGGGAAAAGAAGAAAGAAAGAAAGAAAGAAAGAAAGAAAGAAAGAAAGAAAGAAAGAAAGAAAAAAGAAAGACAAAAATAATAGCAAAATAAATAAAGGGAGAGGGAGTTAACGGGAAAGAAAATTAAATGAATGAAGTAGCAGAAGTAGAGAAGTAAAGAGATACAGAATGAACAAGAAAGAGGAAGGAAGGAAGGAAGGAAGGAAGGAAGGAGAAGACAAAGTGGAGGAGGAGTCGAGTAGAAGAAAAATGTGAAGGAGAAAACAGAAAGAATGATTGAAAGAAAGAATAAAAAGAAGAGCAAAAGAAATAAACGGGGGGGGAGTAAAGAAGAAATGATGACAAGAGTAGAAGAAAAAGAAGTGAAAGGAACAATGAAGGAAAGAATGTAAGAGAGTTTGTAAAAATATGTGTCTACTGGCCTGTGCATTCGAGAGTCTTCATAATGAAAGCCTTCCTTTCGGCAAGTTTCAAAACTGTATCCTTCTTTGTATACTCAAAATCCACTAAACGTAACTTTTATGCTAGTAAAAAAATAATGCTGGATTATTAAAATAAATGCATTAAATACGCATGTGTCTGTGTGTTTGTGTGTGTGTGTTTGTGTTTGTGCGTGTGCGTGTGTGTGTGTGTGTGTGTCCATCCAAAGTTTCGGTAAAAAGAGGCTACACGATAAAAAATACCCAAAACTGATTATAGAGTTGAAGGCTTCGTGCAAAAGCAGCGACATATTTGAAAGGCCGAAAACAGCGACAAGGTCCTCAAATGACCCTCCAAAAGGTTTTGAATTCAGAGTTGACTTTCTTCTAGACCATCCAAGGCTACAGAACCCAGTATTGAAACCGGATTGAATTGGCGTTAGTCGGAGATTCTACCACGGCAGGGATGAAGGTGAATTTAAGCGTATTTATTTTTATATAAACACACAATGACTGAGAGATCTCGATTCGATTTATCGAAGAATCACACACACACACACACGGAAATACTTATATATATATATATATATATATATATATATATATATATATATATATATATATATATATATATATATATATATATATACTTATATGTATAGATATATAGATATATATAGTATTTACACACACATATATATATATATATATAGGTGTATATATATATACACGTATATATATGTAATATATACATATATATATATATATATATATATATATATATATATATATATATATATATATATATAACTGACGAATATTTCGACTGAATATCATTTATACAGAATATCATTTATATTCTCTTAATTTTAACGGGATTTAAATCTTTTTATACAGCTTGAATATCATTTATACAGAATATCATTTATACTCTCCTATCTTAAACGGAATTTAAGTCTTTTTTATACAGGTTGAATATAATTTATACAGAATATCATTTATATGGTCTTATCTTTAACGCAATTTTGAATATCCTTTAGCCGAAATTCAAAAATCCGAAAACTTTCAAAATCCGAATATTTTTCAGGTGCTGACATGACCTGCCACAAATGGAAATTTTCAGAAATCACTGAGAAGGTTCCTAGGTGATATACACCTGTTATAAGTGACCCCATCTGCCCTGAGCAGGTGTTCCCCATCCCAGCTGCGTAGCCTACGTTGGCGCCAGTTTTTTGTTAACGTTCGTCACTGCAACACCTTCGTACGTGGATTACTTGCAAGGTATTTCGTGCTCAGTAAAGATATTCAAAATATTATTTATATAGTTTTGTAAGTAGTGATCATGGTCAGTGATCAGAAATAAAATAAAAAACATTATTTGTGTCTGAAATCTTAATTTAACCCCTTAAAATCCCATGTGATCATTATATGACTAGCGTCATTACCTGTATCTGTATGTACACAAAATTTATTAAATTTTATTTAAAACTATTTTCATGGTATATGTTATTTAAACAAAACTACATCCAGAGTACATATATATATATATATATATATATATATATATATATATATATATATATATATATATATATATATATATATATATATATAATTGAGTTTGATAACTGACTTAGATCCATAGTTTAACATGCATGAAAAATCTAGCCGTGTAGAAGGAGAAAAGCCAGTTAGGAAAGAATAACAAAGTGGATGGAAAGTTCATTAAAAGTAATACTGAAAGGTAACTGATTGAGAAATAAAAAGGCACAAAATAAAAAAAAGGAACACAGGAAGAAAGAAAATAAATTAAAATATAAGAAAAAAGAAAGAAAGAAAGAAAAAAACAAAGGAAGAAAGAAAGAAATAAAGAAACAAATAAAGAAAGAAAGAAAGAAAGAAAAAGTAACAAACAAACAAAAAAGATAAAAGAAAGAAGGACAGAAAGAAAGAAAGAAAGAAAGGAAAAGAAGGAAACAACGAAGCAAAGAAACAAAGACTCAAAGAAACAAACAAAAAAGAAACAAACAAACAAACAAACAAAAAGAAACAAACAAACAAAAAGAAAAATAAAGAAGGAAAGGAAAAGAAAGAAGGAAAGAAAAAGAAAGAATGAAAGAAAAAGAAGGAAACAACGAAGCAAAAAAACAAAGACTAAAAGAAAGAAACAAAAACAAATAAATAAATAAAGAAAGAAAGAAAGAAAGAAAAAGAAACAAAAAAACAAAAAGGAAAAGAAAGAAGGAAAGAAAAAGAAAGAAAGAAAGAAAGAATGAAAAAGAAGGAAACAACGAAGCAAAAAAACAAAGACTAAAAGAAAGAAACAAAAACAAATAAATAAATAAAGAAAGAAAGAAAGAAAGAAAAAGAAACAAACAAACAAAAAGGAAAAGAAAGAAGGAAAGAAAAAGAAAGAAAGAAAGAAAGAATGAAAAAGAAGGAAACAACGAAGCAAAAAAACAAAGACTAAAAGAAAGAAACAAAAACAAAGAAATAAATAAATAAATAAAGAAAGAAAGAAAGAAAAAGAAACAAACAAACAAAAAGGAAAAGAAAGAAGGAAAGAAAAAGAAAGAAAGAAAGAAAGAATGAAAAAGAAGGAAACAACGAAGCAAAAAAACAAAGACTAAAAGAAAGAAACAAAAACAAATAAATAAAGAAAGAAAGAAAGAAAGAAAAAGAAACAAACAAACAAAAAGGAAAAGAAAGAAGGAAAGAAAAAGAAAGAAAGAAAGAAAGAATTAAAAAGAAGGAAACAACGAAGAAAAAGCAAAGACTAAAAGAAAGAAACAAAAAGAAAGAAAGAAAGAAAGAAATAAAGTAACAAACAAACAAATGAACAAAGCAAGCAAGAGGGAAAGAAAGAAAGAAAGAAAGAAAGAAAGCAAAAAAGAAAATAATAATCAAAGAACCAAAGGAAGAAGCAAAGAAAGAATGAAAAAAGAAGCAAACAAAAATGCAAGCAAAGAAAGAAAACAGAAAAGAAGAATGAAAGAATGAAAAAAAGCATAAACTGAAAAAACTGAAACAAAACTTGATTAAAAAGAGATAATGAATAAAAATTTAATAGATGAAAAAGAAAGATATATGTTTACGATGGAGAGATAATATCGAAAAAGGAACTTGTTGTAGGTGTTATGAGATATAGCTGAAAAAAAAATGATGTTTGTCTTTGATTGGTTCTGGCGCCGAAAGACTTTTTCTGCCCTTGGCACATCAACTTGTTTTGCGACCGGAACTGACCCTAGAAGCAAGTCCAAACACGATGATAATTTTCTTGTCTTGTTCCTGTCTTGTTAATCTTGGCGCGACTGCCGCTTTGGGACTCTGCGAGAGTTAGCATATAGCGAAGAATGCAGATGGAGGGGGATGGGGAAATCGGAGGTGACGGAAGAGTCAATCCAAGAAAGAGGATCATGTCTTTGAGATTTGGCCAATTTTGAAATGGACACGAGCAATAGAGAAGGGAGGGAAGAATGGGAAAGGAGAAAATAGAATGGAAGAAGGATAAAGAAAGGAACAAACGTGAAAGAAAAGCGAGCTGTGAAAGGGTTATGAAAGAAAGAAAGAAAGAAGGAAAGAAAGAAAGAAAGAAAGAAGGAAAGAAAGAAAGAAAGAGAGTAAATGTAAAGGTAAGAAAGAATAAAGAAAGTAAGAGATGAAAATTAAAAAAGTAAAAAAAGAACAAAGGAAGAAAGAAAAGAAAATAAAACATAAGAAAGAATGAAAAAAGAAGGAAAGAAAAAAGAAGAAAAGAAAGAAAATCGAAATGAAAATCGAAAGAAGAAAGCAATAAACTAAATGAAAATATGAGAAAAGGCAAAGAAAGAAGGAAAGAAAGAAAGAAAGAAAGAAAGAATGAAAGAAAGAAAGACAGAAAGAATGAAAGAAAGAAAGAAAGACAGACAGAGAGAATGAAAGAAAGTGGAATTAAACATCGAAGAAAGAAAAGAATAAACTAAATGAAAACTAAATAAAAAAACAAAGAAAGAAAGATCGGATGAAAGAAAGAAAAAAGAAAGAAAGAAAGAAAGAAAGGAAAGGAAAAATAGAAAGCGAAAGAAGAAATCAAGAAACTAAATGTAAATATAAGAAAGAAAGAAAGAAAGAAAGAAATGAAAATGTAAGAAAATCAAAAAGAAAAAGTGAAAATAAATTAAAATTTAAAAAATTAAGAAGGTAAGAAAAAAGAAAAAACGGGAATAGAAAGTGAAGGAATAAAGCAATGAAAGTGTAAGAAAAAGAAAGAAAGAAGGAAAAGAAAACTGTATAAACAAACAAATAGGAAACGCCAAACCATAAGAAAGGTAAAGAAAGAAAGAAAGAAACAAACAAACAAACAAACAAATAAAAAGAAAGAAAGGAAAAAGAAAGAAAGATAGTAAAGGGAAAATAGGAAGCGA
The DNA here is from genome assembly GCA_964036315.1 of Acanthosepion esculentum. Taxonomy (NCBI): domain Eukaryota; kingdom Metazoa; phylum Mollusca; class Cephalopoda; order Sepiida; family Sepiidae; genus Acanthosepion; species Acanthosepion esculentum. The sequence continues at coordinate 51,672,494 of OZ038516.1, read as the reverse complement.
AAGAAGGAAGTAAGAAAATCAAAAAAGAAAAAGGGAAAATAAATTAAAATTTTAAAAAATTAAAAAAGAAAGAAAGAAAGAAAGAAAGAAAAAAAGGGGAAATAGAAAGCGAAGGAATAAATAAATGAAAATGTAAGAAAAAGAAAAAAAGAAGGAAAAAAAACAGGGTGAACAAAGAAATAGGAAACGTCAAACCATAAGAAAGGTAAGAAAAGAAACAAACAAACAAATAAAAAGAAAGAAAGGAAAAAGAAAGAAAGAAAGGAAAAAAGAAAGTAAGAGGAAAATAGAAAGCGAAAGAAGAAAGCAAGAAACTAAATGAAAATATAAGAAAGAAAGAAAGAAAGAAAGAAAGAAAGAAAGAAAGAAAGAAAGAAAGAAAAAAATGAAAATGTAAGAAAATCAAAAAGAAAAAGGGAAAATAAATTAAATTTAAAAAAATAAAAAAGAAAGAAAGAAAGAAAGAAAGAAGAGGAAATAGAAAGCGAAGGAATAAAGCAATGAAAATGTTAGGAAAAAAGAAAGAAAAGGAAAAGAAGACAGGATAAACAAAGAAATAGGAAAAGTCAAACAATAGGAAAAGTAAAGAAACAAACAAACAAAAAAATAAAAAAGAAAGAAAGGAAAAAGAAAGAATCAGAAAAATATATATAAGAAAGAAATAGGAAAATAAAAGTGAAAAACAAATAAGGAAACCTTAAAATATGATAAAAGCAAAGAAATAAGGAATAAATCAGCTTAAAATGAGTGAAAATAAGAAATAAAATATATAATATACGAAAATCTATGAAAGAAAGAAAGGACAAAAATAAAAAAAAATGAATGTAAATAAAAGAAAGAACAAAACGAAAAGGCGAAAAACGAAGACAGAAACTATAAAAGGAGAGAATTAATTAAGTGAATGTAAATTCAAAATAAAAATGGAACAGATAGAAAGCTCTATTGATTGTATAACGTTAATAATTCCAGCCCTGATGGACGTCAATAAGCAGTAAAAACATAGAGTGAATGTAATGACACCATGATTATTTGTAATTGCTTCGACCGATGATAGCAACAAAACAGGAAGAAGTGGTAGCATTGCAAACTAAAGAATACAAAGAAGGATTTATGAGGCATTCTTCGAACCAATTTTCTCGTCTTCTTTGACGTTACAAGAACAGTTTGTTTGCTGTAGACTCCGAGCTATCGTTCTGTCCTAATTTCTCTCATGTGTCATTGTCACGATGATACATTGGAATATCGGTTGTTCGAATACCTATTATCCGAATTTCGAATTATCAGAACGAAATTTCAATCTCCCGTGAATATTTAATCTTGCGATTTTGCCCCCGAGTATAAAGTAGAGCTTCTTTATTTCTCTTCTTATTAACGGGCAAGAGAAAACGATTGTCCAGCTTAATATCAGGCGGTCACTGCAAACACTGTTGAAATAGTATTAAATTAATTACAAAGTAATTAAAATGGCGTATTTAGAAACAGCAAATTTCGTAGTGGTGTCATCACTCGGGTTAGCGGCGCTGAAGCGGAGTCAGCAAATCGAGTTCAACTGCCCGGCTTTTCCGCCTTTTTCCTTTGTCCTTTTCACTTTGTCTATTACATTCTTTCTTTCTGTTTTCTTTCCTTCTTTCTTTCTTTCTGTCTGCAGTTAGTCACTTAGTCTTCTTTCTTTTCATTCATCCATTCTTTCTTTCTTTCTGTAGCCAGTCTTCTTTCTTTTCATTCATTCATTCTTTCTTTCTTTCTTTCTGTAGTCAGTCTTCTTTCTTTTCATTCATTCATTCATTCTTTATTTATTTATTTCTTTCTGTAGTCAGTCTTCTTTCATTTCATTCATTCATTCATTCTTTCTTTCTTTCTTTCTGTAGTCAGTCTTCTTTCTTTTCATTCATTCATTCATTCATTCATTCTTTCTTTCTTTCTTTCTGTAGCCAGTCTTCTTTCTTTTCATTCATTCATTCATTCATTCTTTCTTTCTTTCTTTCTGTAGTCAGTCTTCTTTCTTTTCATTCATTCATTCATTCATTCTTTCTTTCTTTCTTTCTGTAGTCAGTCTTCTTTCTTTTCATTCATTCATTCATTCTTTATTTATTTATTTCTTTCTGTAGTCAGTCTTCTTTCATTTCATTCATTAATTCATTCTTTCTTTCTTTCTTTCTGTAGTCAGTCTTCTTTCTTTTCATTCATTCATTCATTCATTCTTTCTTTCTTTCTTTCTGTAGCCAGTCTTCTTTCTTTTCATTCATTCATTCATTCATTCTTTCTTTCTTTCTTTCTGTAGTCAGTCTTCTTTCTTTTCATTCATTCATTCATTCTTTATTTATTTATTTATTTCTGTAGTCAGTCTTCTTTCATTTCATTCATTCATTCATTCTTTATTTATTTATTTCTGTAGTCAGTCTTCTTTCTTTTCATTCATTCATTCATTCATTCATTCTTTCTTTCTTTCTTTCTGTAGTCAGTCTTCTTTCTTTTCATTCATTCATTCATTCATTCTTTCTTTCTTTCTTTCTGTAGTCAGTCTTCTTTCTTTTCATTCATTCATTCTTTATTTATTTATTTCTTTCTGTAGTCAGTCTTCTTTCATTTCATTCATTCATTCATTCTTTCTTTCTTTCTTTCTGTAGTCAGTCTTCTTTCTTTTCATTCATTCATTCATTCATTCATTCTTTCTTTCTTTCTTTCTGTAGCCAGTCTTCTTTCTTTTCATTCATTCATTCATTCATTCTTTCTTTCTTTCTTTCTGTAGTCAGTCTTCTTTCTTTTCATTCATTCATTCATTCTTTATTTATTTATTTATTTCTGTAGTCAGTCTTCTTTCATTTCATTCATTCATTCATTCTTTATTTATTTCTTTCTTTCTGTAGTCAGTCTTCTTTCATTTCATTCATTAATTCATTCTTTCTTTCTTTCTTTCTGTAGCCAGTCTTCTTTCTTTTCATTCATTCATTCATTCATTCTTTCTTTCTTTCTTTCTGTAGCCAGTCTTCTTTCTTTTCATTCATTCATTCATTCATTCTTTCTTTCTTTCTTTCTGTAGTCAGTCTTCTTTCTTTTCATTCATTCATTCATTCATTCTTTCTTTCTTTCTTTCTGTAGCCAGTCTTCTTTCTTTTCATTCATTCATTCATTCATTCTTTCTTTCTTTCTTTCTGTAGTCAGTCTTCTTTCTTTTCATTCATTCATTCATTCTTTATTTATTTATTTCTTTCTGTAGTCAGTCTTCTTTCATTTCATTCATTAATTCATTCTTTCTTTCTTTCTTTCTGTAGTCAGTCTTCTTTCTTTTCATTCATTCATTCATTCTTTCTTTCTTTCTTTCTTTCTGTAGCCAGTCTTCTTTCTTTTCATTCATTCATTCATTCATTCTTTCTTTCTTTCTTTCTGTAGTCAGTCTTCTTTCTTTTCATTCATTCATTCATTCTTTATTTATTTATTTCTTTCTGTAGTCAGTCTTCTTTCATTTCATTCATTAATTCATTCTTTCTTTCTTTCTTTCTTTCTGTAGTCAGTCTTCTTTCTTTTCATTCATTCATTCATTCTTTATTTATTTATTTCTTTCTGTAGTCAGTCTTCTTTCATTTCATTCATTAATTCATTCTTTCTTTCTTTCTTTCTTTCTGTAGTCAGTCTTCTTTCATTTCATTCATTCATTCATTCTTTATTTATTTATTTCTTTCTGTAGTCAGTCTTCTTTCATTTCATTCATTAATTCATTCTTTCTTTCTTTCTTTCTGTAGCCAGTCTTCTTTCTTTTCATTCATTCATTCATTCATTCTTTCTTTCTTTCTTTCTGTAGTCAGTCTTCTTTCTTTTCATTCATTCATTCATTCTTTATTTATTTATTTCTTTCTGTAGTCAGTCTTCTTTCATTTCATTCATTCATTCATTCTTTATTTATTTATTTCTTTCTGTAGTCAGTCTTCTTTCATTTCATTCATTAATTCATTCTTTCTTTCTTTCTTTTTGTAGCCAGTCTTCTTTCTTTTCATTCATTCATTCATTCATTCTTTCTTTCTTTCTTTCTGTAGTCAGTCTTCTTTCTTTTCATTCATTCATTCATTCTTTATTTATTTATTTCTTTCTGTAGTCAGTCTTCTTTCATTTCATTCATTAATTCATTCTTTCTTTCTTTCTTTCTGTAGCCAGTCTTCTTTCTTTTCATTCATTCATTCATTCATTCTTTCTTTCTTTCTTTCTGTAGTCAGTCTTCTTTCTTTTCATTCATTCATTCATTCTTTATTTATTTATTTCTTTCTGTAGTCAGTCTTCTTTCATTTCATTCATTCATTCATTCTTTATTTATTTATTTATTTCTGTAGTCAGTCTTCTTTCATTTCATTCATTAATTCATTCTTTCTTTCTTTCTTTCTGTAGCCAGTCTTCTTTCTTTTCATTCATTCATTCATTCATTCTTTCTTTCTTTCTTTCTGTAGCCAGTCTTCTTTCTTTTCATTCATTCATTCATTCATTCTTTCTTTCTTTCTTTCTGTAGTCAGTCTTCTTTCTTTTCATTCATTCATTCATTCTTTATTTATTTATTTCTTTCTGTAGTCAGTCTTCTTTCTTTTCATTCATTCATTCATTCTTTATTTATTTATTTCTTTCTGTAGTCAGTCTTCTTTCATTTCATTCATTAATTCATTCTTTATTTATTTATTTCTTTCTGTAGTCAGTCTTCTTTCATTTCATTCATTAATTCATTCTTTCTTTCTTTCTTTCTGTAGCCAGTCTTCTTTCTTTTCATTCATTCATTCATTCTTTATTTATTTATTTCTTTCTGTAGTCAGTCTTCTTTCATTTCATTCATTAATTCATTCTTTCTTTCTTTCTTTCTGTAGCCAGTCTTCTTTCTTTTCATTCATTCATTCATTCTTTATTTATTTATTTCTTTCTGTAGTCAGTCTTCTTTCATTTCATTCATTAATTCATTCTTTCTTTCTTTCTTTCTGTAGCCAGTCTTCTTTCTTTTCATTCATTCATTCATTCTTTATTTATTTATTTCTTTCTGTAGTCAGTCTTCTTTCATTTCATTCATTAATTCATTCTTTCTTTCTTTCTTTCTGTAGCCAGTCTTCTTTCTTTTCATTCATTCATTCATTCTTTATTTATTTATTTCTTTCTGTAGTCAGTCTTCTTTCATTTCATTCATTAATTCATTCTTTCTTTCTTTCTTTCTGTAGCCAGTCTTCTTTCTTTTCATTCATTCATTCATTCTTTATTTATTTATTTCTTTCTGTAGTCAGTCTTCTTTCATTTCATTCATTAATTCATTCTTTCTTTCTTTCTTTCTGTAGCCAGTCTTCTTTCTTTTCATTCATTCATTCATTCTTTATTTATTTATTTCTTTCTGTAGTCAGTCTTCTTTCATTTCATTCATTAATTCATTCTTTCTTTCTTTCTTTCTGTAGCCAGTCTTCTTTCTTTTCATTCATTCATTCATTCTTTATTTATTTATTTCTTTCTGTAGTCAGTCTTCTTTCATTTCATTCATTCATTCATTCTTTATTTATTTATTTCTTTCTGTAGTCAGTCTTCTTTCATTTCATTCATTAATTCATTCTTTCTTTCTTTCTTTCTGTAGCCAGTCTTCTTTCTTTTCATTCATTCATTCATTCATTCTTTCTTTCTTTCTTTCTGTAGTCAGTCTTCTTTCTTTTCATTCATTCATTCATTCTTTATTTATTTCTTTCTTTCTGTAGTCAGTCTTCTTTCATTTCATTCATTAATTCATTCTTTCTTTCTTTCTTTCTGTAGCCAGTCTTCTTTCTTTTCATTCATTCATTCATTCTTTATTTATTTATTTCTTTCTGTAGTCAGTCTTCTTTCATTTCATTCATTAATTCATTCTTTCTTTCTTTCTTTCTGTAGCCAGTCTTCTTTCTTTTCATTCATTCATTCATTCTTTATTTATTTATTTCTTTCTGTAGTCAGTCTTCTTTCATTTCATTCATTAATTCATTCTTTCTTTCTTTCTTTCTGTAGCCAGTCTTCTTTCTTTTCATTCATTCATTCATTCATTCTTTCTTTCTTTCTTTCTGTAGTCAGTCTTCTTTCTTTTCATTCATTCATTCATTCTTTATTTATTTATTTCTTTCTGTAGTCAGTCTTCTTTCATTTCATTCATTAATTCATTCTTTCTTTCTTTCTTTCTGTAGCCAGTCTTCTTTCTTTTCATTCATTCATTCATTCTTTATTTATTTATTTCTTTCTGTAGTCAGTCTTCTTTCATTTCATTCATTCATTCATTCTTTATTTATTTATTTCTTTCTGTAGTCAGTCTTCTTTCATTTCATTCATTAATTCATTCTTTCTTTCTTTCTTTCTGTAGCCAGTCTTCTTTCTTTTCATTCATTCATTCATTCATTCTTTCTTTCTTTCTTTCTGTAGTCAGTCTTCTTTCTTTTCATTCATTCATTCATTCTTTATTTATTTATTTCTTTCTGTAGTCAGTCTTCTTTCATTTCATTCATTCATTCATTCTTTATTTATTTATTTATTTCTGTAGTCAGTCTTCTTTCATTTCATTCATTAATTCATTCTTTCTTTCTTTCTTTCTGTAGCCAGTCTTCTTTCTTTTCATTCATTCATTCATTCATTCTTTCTTTCTTTCTTTCTGTAGTCAGTCTTCTTTCTTTTCATTCATTCATTCATTCTTTATTTATTTATTTCTTTCTGTAGTCAGTCTTCTTTCATTTCATTCATTCATTCATTCTTTATTTATTTATTTATTTCTGTAGTCAGTCTTCTTTCATTTCATTCATTAATTCATTCTTTCTTTCTTTCTTTCTGTAGCCAGTCTTCTTTCTTTTCATTCATTCATTCATTCATTCTTTCTTTCTTTCTTTCTGTAGTCAGTCTTCTTTCTTTTCATTCATTCATTCATTCTTTATTTATTTATTTCTTTCTGTAGTCAGTCTTCTTTCATTTCATTCATTAATTCATTCTTTCTTTCTTTCTTTCTGTAGCCAGTCTTCTTTCTTTTCATTCATTCATTCATTCTTTATTTATTTATTTCTTTCTGTAGTCAGTCTTCTTTCATTTCATTCATTCATTCATTCTTTATTTATTTATTTCTTTCTGTAGTCAGTCTTCTTTCATTTCATTCATTAATTCATTCTTTCTTTCTTTCTTTCTGTAGCCAGTCTTCTTTCTTTTCATTCATTCATTCATTCATTCTTTCTTTCTTTCTTTCTGTAGTCAGTCTTCTTTCTTTTCATTCATTCATTCATTCTTTATTTATTTATTTCTTTCTGTAGTCAGTCTTCTTTCATTTCATTCATTCATTCATTCTTTATTTATTTATTTATTTCTGTAGTCAGTCTTCTTTCATTTCATTCATTAATTCATTCTTTCTTTCTTTCTTTCTGTAGCCAGTCTTCTTTCTTTTCATTCATTCATTCATTCATTCTTTCTTTCTTTCTTTCTGTAGTCAGTCTTCTTTCTTTTCATTCATTCATTCATTCTTTATTTATTTATTTCTTTCTGTAGTCAGTCTTCTTTCATTTCATTCATTAATTCATTCTTTCTTTCTTTCTTTCTGTAGCCAGTCTTCTTTCTTTTCATTCATTCATTCATTCTTTATTTATTTATTTCTTTCTGTAGTCAGTCTTCTTTCATTTCATTCATTCATTCATTCTTTATTTATTTATTTCTTTCTGTAGTCAGTCTTCTTTCATTTCATTCATTAATTCATTCTTTCTTTCTTTCTTTCTGTAGCCAGTCTTCTTTCTTTTCATTCATTCATTCATTCATTCTTTCTTTCTTTCTTTCTGTAGTCAGTCTTCTTTCTTTTCATTCATTCATTCATTCTTTATTTATTTCTTTCTTTCTGTAGTCAGTCTTCTTTCATTTCATTCATTCATTCATTCTTTATTTATTTATTTATTTCTGTAGTCAGTCTTCTTTCATTTCATTCATTAATTCATTCTTTCTTTCTTTCTTTCTGTAGCCAGTCTTCTTTCTTTTCATTCATTCATTCATTCATTCTTTCTTTCTTTCTTTCTGTAGTCAGTCTTCTTTCTTTTCATTCATTCATTCATTCTTTATTTATTTATTTCTTTCTGTAGTCAGTCTTCTTTCATTTCATTCATTAATTCATTCTTTCTTTCTTTCTTTCTGTAGCCAGTCTTCTTTCTTTTCATTCATTCATTCATTCATTCTTTCTTTCTTTCTTTCTGTAGTCAGTCTTCTTTCTTTTCATTCATTCATTCATTCTTTATTTATTTATTTCTTTCTGTAGTCAGTCTTCTTTCATTTCATTCATTAATTCATTCTTTCTTTCTTTCTTTCTGTAGCCAGTCTTCTTTCTTTTCATTCATTCATTCATTCATTCTTTCTTTCTTTCTTTCTGTAGTCAGTCTTCTTTCTTTTCATTCATTCATTCATTCTTTATTTATTTATTTCTTTCTGTAGTCAGTCTTCTTTCATTTCATTCATTAATTCATTCTTTCTTTCTTTCTTTCTGTAGCCAGTCTTCTTTCTTGTCATTCATTCATTCATTCATTCTTTCTTTCTTTCTTTCTGTAGTCAGTCTTCTTTCTTTTCATTCATTCATTCATTCTTTATTTATTTATTTCTTTCTGTAGTCAGTCTTCTTTCTTTTCATTCATTAATTCATTCTTTCTTTCTTTCTTTCTGTAGCCAGTCTTCTTTCTTTTCATTCATTCATTCATTCTTTATTTATTTATTTCTTTCTGTAGTCAGTCTTCTTTCATTTCATTCATTCATTCATTCTTTATTTATTTATTTCTTTCTGTAGTCAGTCTTCTTTCATTTCATTCATTAATTCATTCTTTCTTTCTTTCTTTCTGTAGCCAGTCTTCTTTCTTTTCATTCATTCATTCATTCATTCTTTCTTTCTTTCTTTCTGTAGTCAGTCTTCTTTCTTTTCATTCATTCATTCATTCTTTATTTATTTATTTCTTTCTGTAGTCAGTCTTCTTTCATTTCATTCATTCATTCATTCTTTATTTATTTATTTATTTCTGTAGTCAGTCTTCTTTCATTTCATTCATTAATTCATTCTTTCTTTCTTTCTTTCTGTAGCCAGTCTTCTTTCTTTTCATTCATTCATTCATTCATTCTTTCTTTCTTTCTTTCTGTAGTCAGTCTTCTTTCTTTTCATTCATTCATTCATTCTTTATTTATTTATTTCTTTCTGTAGTCAGTCTTCTTTCATTTCATTCATTAATTCATTCTTTCTTTCTTTCTTTCTGTAGCCAGTCTTCTTTCTTTTCATTCATTCATTCATTCTTTATTTATTTATTTCTTTCTGTAGTCAGTCTTCTTTCATTTCATTCATTCATTCATTCTTTATTTATTTATTTCTTTCTGTAGTCAGTCTTCTTTCATTTCATTCATTAATTCATTCTTTCTTTCTTTCTTTCTGTAGCCAGTCTTCTTTCTTTTCATTCATTCATTCATTCATTCTTTCTTTCTTTCTTTCTGTAGTCAGTCTTCTTTCTTTTCATTCATTCATTCATTCTTTATTTATTTCTTTCTTTCTGTAGTCAGTCTTCTTTCATTTCATTCATTCATTCATTCTTTATTTATTTATTTATTTCTGTAGTCAGTCTTCTTTCATTTCATTCATTAATTCATTCTTTCTTTCTTTCTTTCTGTAGCCAGTCTTCTTTCTTTTCATTCATTCATTCATTCATTCTTTCTTTCTTTCTTTCTGTAGTCAGTCTTCTTTCTTTTCATTCATTCATTCATTCTTTATTTATTTATTTCTTTCTGTAGTCAGTCTTCTTTCATTTCATTCATTAATTCATTCTTTCTTTCTTTCTTTCTGTAGCCAGTCTTCTTTCTTTTCATTCATTCATTCATTCATTCTTTCTTTCTTTCTTTCTGTAGTCAGTCTTCTTTCTTTTCATTCATTCATTCATTCTTTATTTATTTATTTCTTTCTGTAGTCAGTCTTCTTTCATTTCATTCATTAATTCATTCTTTCTTTCTTTCTTTCTGTAGCCAGTCTTCTTTCTTTTCATTCATTCATTCATTCATTCTTTCTTTCTTTCTTTCTGTAGTCAGTCTTCTTTCTTTTCATTCATTCATTCATTCTTTATTTATTTATTTCTTTCTGTAGTCAGTCTTCTTTCATTTCATTCATTAATTCATTCTTTCTTTCTTTCTTTCTGTAGCCAGTCTTCTTTCTTGTCATTCATTCATTCATTCATTCTTTCTTTCTTTCTTTCTGTAGTCAGTCTTCTTTCTTTTCATTCATTCATTCATTCTTTATTTATTTATTTCTTTCTGTAGTCAGTCTTCTTTCTTTTCATTCATTAATTCATTCTTTCTTTCTTTCTTTCTGTAGCCAGTCTTCTTTCTTTTCATTCATTCATTCATTCATTCTTTCTTTCTTTCTTTCTGTAGTCAGTCTTCTTTCTTTTCATTCATTCATTCATTCTTTATTTATTTATTTCTTTCTGTAGTCAGTCTTCTTTCATTTCATTCATTAATTCATTCTTTCTTTCTTTCTTTCTGTAGCCAGTCTTCTTTCTTTTCATTCATTCATTCATTCATTCTTTCTTTCTTTCTTTCTGTAGTCAGTCTTCTTTCTTTTCATTCATTCATTCATTCTTTATTTATTTATTTCTTTCTGTAGTCAGTCTTCTTTCATTTCATTCATTAATTCATTCTTTCTTTCTTTCTTTCTGTAGCCAGTCTTCTTTCTTTTCATTCATTCATTCATTCATTCTTTCTTTCTTTCTTTCTGTAGTCAGACTTCTTTCTTTTCATTCATTAATTCATTCTTTCTTTCTTTCTGTAGTCAGTCTTCTTTCTTTTCATTCATTCATTCATTCATTCTTTCTTTCTTTCTGTAGTCAGTCTTCTTTCTTTCATTCATTCATTCATTCTTTCTTCCTGTAGTCAGACTTCTTTCTTTTCATTCATTAATTCTTTCTTTCTTTCTTTCTTTCTGTAGTCAGTCTTCTTTCTTTTCATTCATTCATTCTTTCTTTCTTTCTGTAGTCAGTCTTCTTTCTTTCATTAATTCATTCTTTCTTTCTTTCTGTAGTCAGTCTTCTTTCTTTCATTCATTCATTCATTCTTTCTTTCTTTCTGTAGTCAGTCTTCTTTCTTTCATTCATTCATTCATTCTTTCTTTCTGTAGTCAGTCTTCTTTCTTTTCATTCATTCATTCATTCTTTCTTTCTGTAGTCAGTCTTCTTTCTTTTCATTCATTCATTCTTTCTTTCTTTCTGTAGTCAGTCTTCTTTCTTTTCATTCATTCATTCATTCATTCTTTCTTTCTTTCTTTCTGTAGTCAGTCTTCTTTCTTTTCATTCATTCATTCATTCTTTATTTATTTATTTCTTTCTGTAGTCAGTCTTCTTTCATTTCATTCATTCATTCATTCTTTATTTATTTATTTATTTCTGTAGTCAGTCTTCTTTCATTTCATTCATTAATTCATTCTTTCTTTCTTTCTTTCTGTAGCCAGTCTTCTTTCTTTTCATTCATTCATTCATTCATTCTTTCTTTCTTTCTTTCTGTAGTCAGACTTCTTTCTTTTCATTCATTAATTCATTCTTTCTTTCTTTCTGTAGTCAGTCTTCTTTCTTTTCATTCATTCATTCATTCATTCTTTCTTTCTTTCTGTAGTCAGTCTTCTTTCTTTCATTCATTCATTCATTCTTTCTTCCTGTAGTCAGACTTCTTTCTTTTCATTCATTAATTCTTTCTTTCTTTCTTTCTTTCTTTCTGTAGTCAGTCTTCTTTCTTTTCATTCATTCATTCTTTCTTTCTTTCTGTAGTCAGTCTTCTTTCTTTCATTAATTCATTCTTTCTTTCTTTCTGTAGTCAGTCTTCTTTCTTTCATTCATTCATTCATTCTTTCTTTCTTTCTGTAGTCAGTCTTCTTTCTTTCATTCATTCATTCATTCTTTCTTTCTGTAGTCAGTCTTCTTTCTTTTCATTCATTCATTCATTCTTTCTTTCTGTAGTCAGTCTTCTTTCTTTTCATTCATTCATTCTTTCTTTCTTTCTGTAGCCAGTCTTCTTTCTTTTCATTCATTCATTCATTCATTCTTTCTTTCTTTCTTTCTGTAGTCAGTCTTCTTTCTTTTCATTCATTCATTCATTCTTTATTTATTTATTTCTTTCTGTAGTCAGTCTTCTTTCATTTCATTCATTCATTCATTCTTTATTTATTTATTTCTTTCTGTAGTCAGTCTTCTTTCATTTCATTCATTAATTCATTCTTTCTTTCTTTCTTTCTGTAGCCAGTCTTCTTTCTTTTCATTCATTCATTCATTCATTCTTTCTTTCTTTCTTTCTGTAGTCAGTCTTCTTTCTTTTCATTCATTCATTCATTCTTTATTTATTTATTTCTTTCTGTAGTCAGTCTTCTTTCATTTCATTCATTAATTCATTCTTTCTTTCTTTCTTTCTGTAGCCAGTCTTCTTTCTTTTCATTCATTCATTCATTCTTTCTTTCTGTAGTCAGTCTTCTTTCTTTTCATTCATTCATTCATTCTTTATTTATTTATTTCTTTCTGTAGTCAGTCTTCTTTCATTTCATTCATTAATTCATTCTTTCTTTCTTTCTTTCTGTAGCCAGTCTTCTTTCTTTTCATTCATTCATTCATTCATTCTTTCTTTCTTTCTTTCTGTAGTCAGTCTTCTTTCTTTTCATTCATTCATTCATTCTTTATTTATTTATTTCTTTCTGTAGTCAGTCTTCTTTCATTTCATTCATTAATTCATTCTTTCTTTCTTTCTTTCTGTAGCCATTCTTCTTTCTTTTCATTTATTCATTCATTCATTCTTTCTTTCTTTCTTTCTGTAGTCAGACTTCTTTCTTTTCATTCATTAATTCATTCTTTCTTTCTTTCTGTAGTCAGTCTTCTTTCTTTTCATTCATTCATTCATTCATTCTTTCTTTCTTTCTGTAGTCAGTCTTCTTTCTTTCATTCATTCATTCATTCTTTCTTCCTGTAGTCAGACTTCTTTCTTTTCATTCATTAATTCTTTCTTTCTTTCTTTCTTTCTTTCTGTAGTCAGTCTTCTTTCTTTTCATTCATTCATTCTTTCTTTCTTTCTGTAGTCAGTCTTCTTTCTTTCATTCATTCATTCTTTCTTTCTTTCTGTAGTCAGTCTTCTTTCTTTCATTCATTCATTCATTCTTTCTTTCTTTCTGTAGTCAGTCTTCTTTCTTTCATTCATTCATTCATTCTTTCTTTCTGTAGTCAGTCTTCTTTCTTTTCATTCATTCATTCATTCATTCATTCTTTCTTTCTTTCTGTAGTCAGTCTTCTTTCTTTCATTCATTCATTCATTCATTCTTTCTTTCTTTCTTTCTGTAGTCAGTCTTCTTTCTTTCATTCATTCATTCATTCTTTCTTTCTTTCTGTAGTCAGTCTTCTTTCTTTCATTCATTCATTCATTCTTTCTTTCTGTAGTCAGTCTTCTTTCTTTTCATTCATTAATTCATTCTTTCTTTCTTTCTGTAGTCAGGCTTCTTTCTTTTCATTCATTCATTCATTCATTCATTCTTTCTTTCTTTCTGTAGTCAGTCTTCTTTCTTTCATTTATTCATTCATTCTTTCTTCCTGTAGTCAGACTTCTTTCTTTTCATTCATTCAATCTTTCTTCCTGTAGTCAGTCTTCTTTCTTTTCATTCATTCATTCATTCATTCATTCATTCATTCTTTATTTATTTATTTATTTATTTCTGTAGTCAGTCTTCTTTCATTTCATTCATTAATTCATTCTTTCTTTCTTTCTTTCTGTAGCCAGTCTTCTTTCTTTTCATTCATTCTTTCATTCATTCTTTCTTTCTTTCTTTCTTTCTTTCTTTAGTCAGTCTCCTTTCTTTTCATTCATTAATTCATTATTTCTTTCTTTCTGTAGTCAGTCTCCTTTCTTTTCATTCATTCATTCATTCATTCTTTCTTTCTTTCTGTAGTCAGACTTCTTTCTTTTCATTCATTCATTCATTCTTTCTTTCTTTCAGTAGTCAGTCTTCTTTCTTTCATTCATTCATTCATTCTTTCTTTCTGTAGTCAGTCTTCTTTCTTTTCATTCATTAATTCATTCTTTCTTTCTTTCTGTAGTCAGTCTTCTTTCTTTTCATTCATTCATTCATTCATTCTTTCTTTCTGTAGTCAGTCTTCTTTCTTTCATTCATTCATTCATTCTTTCTTCCTGTAGTCAGACTTCTTTCTTTTTATTCATTCTTTCTTTCTTTCTTTCTTTCTGTAGTCAGTCTTCTTTCTTTTCATTCATTCATTCATTCTTTCTTTCTTTCTGTAGTCAGACTTCTTTCTTTCATTCATTCATTCATTCTTTCTTTCTGTAGTCAGTCTTCTTTCTTTCATTCATTCATTCATTCTTTCTTTCTGTAGTCAGTCTTCTTTCTTTTCATTCATTAATTCATTCTTTCTTTCTTTCTGTAGTCAGTCTTCTTTCTTTCATTCATTCATTCATTCTTTCTTCCTGTAGTCAGACTTCTTTCTTTTCATTCATTAATTCATTCTTTCTTTCTTTCTGTAGTCAGTCTTCTTTCTTTTCATTCATTCATTCATTCTTTCTTTCTTTCTGTAGTCAGTCTTCTTTCTTTCATTCATTCATTCATTCTTTCTTTCTGTAGTCAGTCTTCTTTCTTTTCATTCATTAATTCATTCTTTCTTTCTTTCTGTAGTCAGTCTTCTTTCTTTTCATTCATTCATTCATTCTTTCTTTCTTTCTGTAGTCAGTCTTCTTTCTTTCATTCATTCATTCATTCTTTCTTCCTGTAGTCAGACTTCTTTCTTTTCATTCATTCATTCTTTCTTCCTGTAGTCAGTCTTCTTTCTTTTCATTCATTCATTCATTCATTCATTCTTTATTTATTTATTTATTTATTTCTGTAGTCAGTCTTGTTTCTTTTCAATCATTAATTCATTCTTTCTTTCTTTCTTTCTGTAGTCAGTCTTCTTTCTTTTCATTCATTCATTCTTTCTTTCTTTCTGTTGTCAGTCCTGTTTCTTTTCATTCATTCATTCATTTATTTTTTATTTTTATTTCTGTTGTCAGTCTTCTTTCTTTTCCTTCTTTCTTTCTGTATTTAGTCTTCTTTCTTTTTGTTATATTCCGTGCTAATAGGAATATGAAATGGACAAATACGGTGGATAAATAGTAACAGGTTTATTGTAGAAACCAATACGACAAGCAAGGAAGTAATAGTTATGCGCACGGTCGTCGCAAGTCAGTTGTGTGCGTGTTGCTATCGGAAGGCCGCTAGTTCTCGCAGATCCCAGCTCGATACTGCTGTCCGCTCTCCTAACGGATATTTATAGGTGCTTACCACATATAGTGCCGTTACTCATGAGGGTGGCAGGTTATTCCATTACATCACTTTTCATTCTTTCTTTCTGTATTTAGTTTTCCTTCTTTTCTGAATGAATGAAAAGAAAGAATGAATGAGTGAAAAGAAAGAAGACTAAATATAGCCTGACGTGTTTTTTTCATGGAAGATTGCATATTAAAAACAGTAAAACCGTGGCTAGACCGGTTACGGCACTTCAGGCTATATGACGGTTTCGTATAGGATACAGGTTCGATTCCTGTCGGTGGACAAATACTTTTTATGAAAATTTCTCGGACATTCAGGCCGGTAAATGTTATTAATACTGTTTATTATAAAACAAAGCATTTACTTAAAATATTTGTATCTATAAAAAATGTATAAACATAAAAATGTCTTAAAATAATTGTCGAGCTTTGTCCATTTCATATATATATATATATATATATATATATATATATATATATATATATATATATATATACTCTTCGGCAAAAGCGAATTGAGTCCTGTCGGTCACTGTGTGTTTATCTAAAAATAAATACGCTAAAATTCACTTTCATTCCCCCCCACCCGTGCGCCGACGGCTTAGTGGTAGAATTTCCGACTGACGCCAATTCAGTCGGGTTTCGATCCTAGTTAAAGGCAACCGGACGTCTAGCCACACTGAAGAACTGCGAAACAGTCTGTCTGTGGATGACAATTATTATATATATATATATAATGGTGGCACATTTTTAGCTTATTGACCTTTATTGTACAAAAATAAATTACAATAGTTTAAAAAAAATTGTCACATAAAAAGAACACGATTTGTGATGATTAATAAACATTTAACCAGAGTAATCAAAAATGAGAAATCGGTAGCTTTTCAAAGTGTACGAAATTTTTTTTACCAAAGACTGGATAACTTAGATTAGTTATTCATACTTGTAGAAAAGCAGTCAGTTCCAAACAGGAAATTAAAATTATGAATTAATTTTAACTTTATCGTTCTAACATTATTAATAA
The DNA here is from genome assembly GCA_964036315.1 of Acanthosepion esculentum. NCBI lineage: Eukaryota > Metazoa > Mollusca > Cephalopoda > Sepiida > Sepiidae > Acanthosepion > Acanthosepion esculentum. The sequence goes on along the minus strand of OZ038516.1, from coordinate 51,656,188 downwards.
TTTTACTCGGCAATTCAACCGATAAAAAAAAACTGAAAATTTTCAGTGATTGGAATCCCTCCATTTTTCTAAACAAGGTCGTCTGCACGCGTCAGAAATTGTAGCATACTTTTTCGAGGGCCTTCATAAAACTTTGACAATACAAATTTCGATGTTCGAAATCTCTTTCTGAAAAATTCATCAATGTAGGAAAAATACGGATATGTCATAAAAAACCGACCATCCTGTCTCTTTTCTTTGCTCACTTCCGGCTTTTGTAGACTTCCGGCTCTTATCGTTTAGAATTTCTGACATGAAGCATTATAGTTCCGATAGGCTAATTCCTTCGAATCAGTTTCCTTGTTGTTAATCTCATTTTAATATATTTTAATGCCTTTTTTACATTGTACAAAACCTTTTTAATGTCTTTTAACAATGCCTTTTTAAAACACATTTTAATATCTTTTAATGACTTTTTACAGTTCAATTCCTTTTTGATGCCTTTTAAATACGTTTTTAATATTTTTACAGCATATGCCCTTTTAATACCTTTTTAATGACTTTTTAAAGTTTAATGATTTTTTATACCTTTTTTGTACAATTTAATGCCCTTTTAATGCTTTTTAATGCCTTTTTAATGCCTTTTTTGCAGTTTAATGCTTTTTAATACCTTTTCTGTACAGTTTAATGCCCATTTAATGCCTTTTTAATACGTTTTTCCTCTGTTTCGCTGCAACCATTTTCATACAAAATGAATTTTGATTTACCCTTAAATTTAAGCCATTTTTCCTCTCTTTTGTGATATAATCCTATTCATTGCATTATCTAAAGTAATCAGGACAACATATGTATGAATTTTTGGATAAAGGAGTTATCATTATTTATATTATTTACATGCGGACTATCTCCCCGTGTTTGTTGTTGTTGTTGTTATTATTATTATTATTATTATTATTATTATTATTATTATTTATATATACGTTATGATTCCTGAATTGTATCCTGTAGAGCCTGTTCCAAACAATGGTCCTTAGGCCCTATAGGAGAATTGTCGTTTAATTGATAGCGTTTTTCTTAGTATATAGGATATTCCTAGTTGGGCGATTTTCTGGGTAACCTGTATGTTGATGTTACCTGGGACGCTGTTAGTAAAAATTGTCCATTCATTATCTTTACGATGCCCAGAGCTTCGATTATTATTGGTACATTCTCAGTCTTCATTCCCCACATGCTGTTAATCTTGATCTTATATCCGGGTTTCTCTTATATCCGGGTCTCTTATATCCGGGTTACACTGTATTATTATTATTATTTCCTTTTATTTCTGTTCTATACACATTTCCATCCGGTTACCAGCCATAGACCTAAGGTCAGAAATGAAATTTTCCACTGATCTGGGTTTTTTTTTTGGGAAAAGAAACCCTAAGATCACACACATTTTACATAGATAAAGCTCTTCGTAATGTGTGACCTATACTTGTGAGAAATTTGTTTTGTATTTCTTTAAGACATGGGCTACGAGGAATCCCTTCAGTGAATCTATCGGAAAATCTCCAATCAATCTTAGGACACCAACTGTTATTATTGATGTCCTTATGTACGATATTTTTGATATTTCCACTTCAAGATTCCTTTATTTTGATAGTTTTTTTTAAAGATCTTCAAAGATACATTTCTATCTGCAGGGACTGGCATGTCAATAAGAAGGCAGAATTTGTTTCTATGGTCTTTGATCAGGATGTCTGATCTATTAGCTTTGATTGTTCTGTCTGTGTGTATTGTAAAGTCCCATAAAATTGTTACAGGTTCTATATCTGAAACCGAGTCTGGGTGATGTTCATACTATTTTATTGCTGTTGCCGTGCTAGTTTCTTGCAGTTAATTATTATTATTATTATTATTTGATTTCTGTTCCATACTCATTTCTTTCCGGGTCCCCACCAGATATCGATAATCAGAAATGGATTCATGACACAAATTGTCTGTTTGTCGCACCAACATTGATGGGTTTTTTAGTATATATATATATATATATATGTGTGTATGTATGTATGTATGTATTTAGGCAGCAATCCTTCTTCCATGCACATTTCATTAAAAAC
>OZ038516.1:51619107-51649107 GCA_964036315.1 Acanthosepion esculentum | reverse complement strand
AATGTCCTCATCTTTGTCGCCATATTTATTACAACGTTTCGGCCGTTGTACGCTCCTGTCGTCTTCAATATCTGTCTATATTTCTGAGATGAGGTATTATGTACACTATTTCCATTATTCGGACTAATGTCCTCATCTTTGTCGCCATATTTATTACAATGTTTCGGCCGTTGTACGCTCCGGTCGTCTACAATATCTGTCTATATTTCCGAGATGAGGTATTATGTACACTATTTACATTATTCGGACTAATGTCCTCATCTTTTTTTCGCCATATTTATTACAACGTTTCGGCCGTTGTACGCTCCGGTCGTCTTCAATATCTGTCTATATTTTTTGAGATGAGGTATTATGTACATTATTTACATTATTCGGACTATTGTCGCCATCTTTGTCGCCATATTTATTACAACGTTTCGGCCGTTGTACGCTCCGGCTGTCTTCAATATCTGTCTATATTTCTGAGATGTGGTATTCTGTACATTATTTACATTATTCGGACTATTGTCCTCATCTTTGTCGCCATATTTACTACAACGTTTCGGCCTTTCAGTATCTGTCTATATTTCTGAGATGAGGTATTATTTACATTATTCGGACTATTGTCGTCATTTTGTCGCCATATTTATTACAACGTTTCGGCCGTTGTACGCTCCTGTCGTCTTCAATATCTGTCTATATTTCTGAGATGAGGTATTATGTACACTATTTCCATTATTCGGACTAATGTCCTCATCTTTGTCGCCATATTTATTACAATGTTTCGGCCGTTGTACGCTCCAGTCGTCTTCAATATCTGTCTATATTTCCGAGATGAGGTATTATGTACACTATTTACATTATTCGGACTAATGTCCTCATCTTTGTCGCCATATTTATTACAACGTTTCGGCCGTTGTACGCTCCTGTCGTCTTCAATATCTGTCTATATTTCTGAGATGAGGTATTATGTACACTATTTCCATTATTCGGACTAATGTCCTCATCTTTGTCGCCATATTTATTACAATGTTTCGGCCGTTGTACGCTCCGGTCGTCTTCAATATCTGTCTATATTTCCGAGATGAGGTATTATGTACACTATTTACATTATTCGGACTAATGTCCTCATCTTTGTCGCCATATTTATTACAACGTTTCGGCCGTTGTACGCTCCTGTCGTCTTCAATATCTGTCTATATTTCTGAGATGAGGTATTATGTACACTATTTCCATTATTCGGACTAATGTCCTCATCTTTGTCGCCATATTTATTACATTGTTTCGGCCGTTGTACGCTCCGGTCGTCTTCAATATCTGTCTATATTACCGAGATGAGGTATTATGTACACTATTTACATTATTCGGACTAATGTCCTCATCTTTGTCGCCATATTTATTACAACGTTTCGGCCGTTGTACGCTCCGGTCGTCTTCAATATCTGTCTATATTTTTTGAGATGAGGTATTATGTACATTATTTACATTATTCGGACTATTGTCGCCATCTTTGTCGCCATATTTATTACAACGTTTCGGCCGTTGTACGCTCCGGTTGTCTTCAATATCTGTCTATATTTCTGAGATGTGGTATTCTGTACATTATTTACATTATTCGGACTATTGTCCTCATCTTTGTCGCCATATTTACTACAACGTTTCGGCCTTTCAGTATCTGTCTATATTTCTGAGATGAGGTATTATGTACACTATTTTCATTATTCGGACTATTTTCTTCATCTTTGTCGCCATATTTATTACAACGTTTCGGCCGTTGTACGCTTCGGCCTTCTTCAATATTTGTCTATATTTCTGAGATGAGGTAGTACGTACACTATTTTCATTATTCGGACTATTTTCTTCATCTTTGTCGCCATATTTATTACAACGTTTCGGCCGTTGTACGCTTCGGCCTTCTTCAATATTTGTCTATATTTCTGAGATGAGGTAGTACGTACACTATTTTCATTATTCGGACTATTTTCTTCATCTTTGTCGCCATATTTATTACAACGTTTCGGCCGTTGTACGCTCCGGCCTTCTTCAATATTTGTCTATATTTCTGAGATGAGGTAGTATGTACACTATTTTCATTATTCGGACTATTTTCTTCATCTTTGTCGCCATATTTATTACAACGTTTCGGCCGTTGTACGCTCCGGCCTTCTTCAATATTTGTCTATATTTCTGAGATGAGGTAGTACGTACACTATTTTCATTATTCGGACTATTTTCTTCATCTTTGTCGCCATATTTATTACAACGTTTCGGCCGTTGTACGCTCCGGCCTTCTTCAATATTTGTCTATATTTCTGAGATGAGGTAGTACGTACACTATTTTCATTATTCGGACTATTTTCTTCATCTTTGTCGCCATATTTATTACAACGTTTCGGCCGTTGTACGCTCCGGCCTTCGTCAATATTTGTCTATATTTCTGAGATGAGGTATTATGTACACTATTTTCATTATTCGGACTATTTTCTTCATCTTTGTCGCCATATTTATTACAACGTTTCGGCCGTTGTACGCTTCGGCCTTCTTCAATATTTGTCTATATTTCTGAGATGAGGTATTATGTACACTATTTTCATTATTCGGACTATTTTCTTCATCTTTGTCGCCATATTTATTACAACGTTTCGGCCGTTGTACGCTCCGGCCTTCTTCAATATTTGTCTATATTTCTGAGATGAGGTATTATGTACACTATTTTCATTATTCGGACTATTTTCTTCATCTTTGTCGCCATATTTATTACAACGTTTCGGCCGTTGTACGCTCCGGCCTTCTTCAATATTTGTCTATATTTCTGAGATGAGGTAGTACGTACACTATTTTCATTATTCGGACTATTTTCTTCATCTTTGTCGCCATATTTATTACAACGTTTCGGCCGTTGTACGCTCCGGCCTTCTTCAATATTTGTCTATATTTCTGAGATGAGGTATTATGTACACTATTTTCATTATTCGGACTATTTTCTTCATCTTTGTCGCCATATTTATTACAACGTTTCGGCCGTTGTACGCTTCGGCCTTCTTCAATATTTGTCTATATTTCTGAGATGAGGTATTATGTACACTATTTTCATTATTCGGACTATTTTCTTCATCTTTGTCGCCATATTTATTACAACGTTTCGGCCGTTGTACGCTCCGGCCTTCTTCAATATTTGTCTATATTTCTGAGATGAGGTATTATGTACACTATTTTCATTATTCGGACTATTTTCTTCATCTTTGTCGCCATATTTATTACAACGTTTCGGCCGTTGTACGCTTCGGCCTTCTTCAATATTTGTCTATATTTCTGAGATGAGGTATTATGTACACTATTTTCATTATTCGGACTATTTTCTTCATCTTTGTCGCCATATTTATTACAACGTTTCGGCCGTTGTACGCTCCGGCCTTCTTCAATATTTGTCTATATTTCTGAGATGAGGTATTATGTACACTATTTTCATTATTCGGACTATTTTCTTCATCTTTGTCGCCATATTTATTACAACGTTTCGGCCGTTGTACGCTCCGGCCTTCTTCAATATTTGCCTATATTTCTGAGATGAGGTATTATGTACACTATTTTCATTATTCGGACTATTTTCTTCATCTTTGTCGCCATATTTATTACAACGTTTCGGCCGTTGTACGCTCCGGCCTTCTTCAATATTTGTCTATATTTCTGAAATGCGGTATTATGTACATTATTTACATTATTCGGGCTATTATCCTCATCTTTGTCGCCATATTTATCACAACGTTTCGGCCTTTCATTATCTGTCTATATTTCTGAGATGAGGTATTATTTACATTATTCGGACTATTGTCGTCATTTTGTCGCCATATTTATTACAACGTTTCGGCCGTTGTACGCTCCTGTCGTCTTCAATATCTGTCTATATTTCTGAGATGAGGTATTATGTACACTATTTCCATTATTCGGACTAATGTCCTCATCTTTGTCGCCATATTTATTACAATGTTTCGGCCGTTATACGCTCCGGTCGTCTTCAATATCTGTCTATATTTCCGAGATGAGGTATTATGTACACTATTTACATTATTCGGACTAATGTCCTCATCTTTGTCGCCATATTTATTACAATGTTTCGGCCGTTGTACGCTCCTGTCGTCTTCAATATCTGTCTATATTTCTGAGATGAGGTATTATGTACACTATTTCCATTATTCGGACTAATGTCCTCATCTTTGTCGCCATATTTATTACAATGTTTCGGCCGTTGTACGCTCCGGTCGTCTTCAATATCTGTCTATATTTCCGAGATGAGGTATTATGTACACTATTTACATTATTCGGACTAATGTCCTCATCTTTGTCGCCATATTTATTACAACGTTTCGGCCGTTGTACGCTCCTGTCGTCTTCAATATCTGTCTATATTTCTGAGATGAGGTATTATGTACACTATTTCCATTATTCGGACTAATGTCCTCATCTTTGTCGCCATATTTATTACAATGTTTCGGCCGTTGTACGCTCCGGTCGTCTACAATATCTGTCTATATTTCCGAGATGAGGTATTATGTACACTATTTACATTATTCGGACTAATGTCCTCATCTTTTTTACGCCATATTTATTACAACGTTTCGGCCGTTGTACGCTCCGGTCGTCTTCAATATCTGTCTATATTTTTTGAGATGAGGTATTATGTACATTATTTACATTATTCGGACTATTGTCGCCATCTTTGTCGCCATATTTATTACAACGTTTCGGCCGTTGTACGCTCCGGCTGTCTTCAATATCTGTCTATATTTCTGAGATGTGGTATTCTGTACATTATTTACATTATTCGGACTATTGTCCTCATCTTTGTCGCCATATTTACTACAACGTTTCGGCCTTTCAGTATCTGTCTATATTTCTGAGATGAGGTATTATTTACATTATTCGGACTATTGTCGTCATTTTGTCGCCATATTTATTACAACGTTTCGGCCGTTGTACGCTCCTGTCGTCTTCAATATCTGTCTATATTTCTGAGATGAGGTATTATGTACATTATTTCCATTATTCGGACTAATGTCCTCATCTTTGTCGCCATATTTATTACAATGTTTCGGCCGTTGTACGCTCCGGTCGTCTTCAATATCTGTCTATATTTCCGAGATGAGGTATTATGTACACTATTTACATTATTCGGACTAATGTCCTCATCTTTGTCGCCATATTTATTACAACGTTTCGGCCGTTGTACGCTCCTGTCGTCTTCAATATCTGTCTATATTTCTGAGATGAGGTATTATGTACACTATTTCCATTATTCGGACTAATGTCCTCATCTTTGTCGCCATATTTATTACAATGTTTCGGCCGTTGTACGCTTCGGCCTTCTTCAATATTTGTCTATATTTCTGAGATGAGGTAGTACGTACACTATTTTCATTATTCGGACTATTTTCTTCATCTTTGTCGCCATATTTATTACAACGTTTCGGCCGTTGTACGCTCCGGCCTTCTTCAATATTTGTCTATATTTCTGAGATGAGGTAGTACGTACACTATTTTCATTATTCGGACTATTTTCTTCATCTTTGTCGCCATATTTATTACAACGTTTCGGCCGTTGTACGCTCCGGCCTTCTTCAATATTTGTCTATATTTCTGAGATGAGGTATTATGTACACTATTTTCATTATTCGGACTATTTTCTTCATCTTTGTCGCCATATTTATTACAACGTTTCGGCCGTTGTACGCTTCGGCCTTCTTCAATATTTGTCTATATTTCTGAGATGAGGTATTATGTACACTATTTTCATTATTCGGACTATTTTCTTCATCTTTGTCGCCATATTTATTACAACGTTTCGGCCGTTGTACGCTCCGGCCTTCTTCAATATTTGTCTATATTTCTGAGATGAGGTATTATGTACACTATTTTCATTATTCGGACTATTTTCTTCATCTTTGTCGCCATATTTATTACAACGTTTCGGCCGTTGTACGCTCCGGCCTTCTTCAATATTTGTCTATATTTCTGAGATGAGGTAGTACGTACACTATTTTCATTATTCGGACTATTTTCTTCATCTTTGTCGCCATATTTATTACAACGTTTCGGCCGTTGTACGCTCCGGCCTTCTTCAATATTTGTCTATATTTCTGAGATGAGGTATTATGTACACTATTTTCATTATTCGGACTATTTTCTTCATCTTTGTCGCCATATTTATTACAACGTTTCGGCCGTTGTACGCTTCGGCCTTCTTCAATATTTGTCTATATTTCTGAGATGAGGTATTATGTACACTATTTTCATTATTCGGACTATTTTCTTCATCTTTGTCGCCATATTTATTACAACGTTTCGGCCGTTGTACGCTCCGGCCTTCTTCAATATTTGTCTATATTTCTGAGATGAGGTATTATGTACACTATTTTCATTATTCGGACTATTTTCTTCATCTTTGTCGCCATATTTATTACAACGTTTCGGCCGTTGTACGCTTCGGCCTTCTTCAATATTTGTCTATATTTCTGAGATGAGGTATTATGTACACTATTTTCATTATTCGGACTATTTTCTTCATCTTTGTCGCCATATTTATTACAACGTTTCGGCCGTTGTACGCTCCGGCCTTCTTCAATATTTGTCTATATTTCTGAGATGAGGTATTATGTACACTATTTTCATTATTCGGACTATTTTCTTCATCTTTGTCGCCATATTTATTACAACGTTTCGGCCGTTGTACGCTCCGGCCTTCTTCAATATTTGCCTATATTTCTGAGATGAGGTATTATGTACACTATTTTCATTATTCGGACTATTTTCTTCATCTTTGTCGCCATATTTATTACAACGTTTCGGCCGTTGTACGCTCCGGCCTTCTTCAATATTTGTCTATATTTCTGAAATGCGGTATTATGTACATTATTTACATTATTCGGGCTATTATCCTCATCTTTGTCGCCATATTTATCACAACGTTTCGGCCTTTCATTATCTGTCTATATTTCTGAGATGAGGTATTATTTACATTATTCGGACTATTGTCGTCATTTTGTCGCCATATTTATTACAACGTTTCGGCCGTTGTACGCTCCTGTCGTCTTCAATATCTGTCTATATTTCTGAGATGAGGTATTATGTACACTATTTCCATTATTCGGACTAATGTCCTCATCTTTGTCGCCATATTTATTACAATGTTTCGGCCGTTATACGCTCCGGTCGTCTTCAATATCTGTCTATATTTCCGAGATGAGGTATTATGTACACTATTTACATTATTCGGACTAATGTCCTCATCTTTGTCGCCATATTTATTACAATGTTTCGGCCGTTGTACGCTCCTGTCGTCTTCAATATCTGTCTATATTTCTGAGATGAGGTATTATGTACACTATTTCCATTATTCGGACTAATGTCCTCATCTTTGTCGCCATATTTATTACAATGTTTCGGCCGTTGTACGCTCCGGTCGTCTTCAATATCTGTCTATATTTCCGAGATGAGGTATTATGTACACTATTTACATTATTCGGACTAATGTCCTCATCTTTGTCGCCATATTTATTACAACGTTTCGGCCGTTGTACGCTCCTGTCGTCTTCAATATCTGTCTATATTTCTGAGATGAGGTATTATGTACACTATTTCCATTATTCGGACTAATGTCCTCATCTTTGTCGCCATATTTATTACAATGTTTCGGCCGTTGTACGCTCCGGTCGTCTACAATATCTGTCTATATTTCCGAGATGAGGTATTATGTACACTATTTACATTATTCGGACTAATGTCCTCATCTTTTTTACGCCATATTTATTACAACGTTTCGGCCGTTGTACGCTCCGGTCGTCTTCAATATCTGTCTATATTTTTTGAGATGAGGTATTATGTACATTATTTACATTATTCGGACTATTGTCGCCATCTTTGTCGCCATATTTATTACAACGTTTCGGCCGTTGTACGCTCCGGCTGTCTTCAATATCTGTCTATATTTCTGAGATGTGGTATTCTGTACATTATTTACATTATTCGGACTATTGTCCTCATCTTTGTCGCCATATTTACTACAACGTTTCGGCCTTTCAGTATCTGTCTATATTTCTGAGATGAGGTATTATTTACATTATTCGGACTATTGTCGTCATTTTGTCGCCATATTTATTACAACGTTTCGGCCGTTGTACGCTCCTGTCGTCTTCAATATCTGTCTATATTTCTGAGATGAGGTATTATGTACATTATTTCCATTATTCGGACTAATGTCCTCATCTTTGTCGCCATATTTATTACAATGTTTCGGCCGTTGTACGCTCCGGTCGTCTTCAATATCTGTCTATATTTCCGAGATGAGGTATTATGTACACTATTTACATTATTCGGACTAATGTCCTCATCTTTGTCGCCATATTTATTACAACGTTTCGGCCGTTGTACGCTCCTGTCGTCTTCAATATCTGTCTATATTTCTGAGATGAGGTATTATGTACACTATTTCCATTATTCGGACTAATGTCCTCATCTTTGTCGCCATATTTATTACAATGTTTCGGCCGTTGTACGCTTCGGCCTTCTTCAATATTTGTCTATATTTCTGAGATGAGGTAGTACGTACACTATTTTCATTATTCGGACTATTTTCTTCATCTTTGTCGCCATATTTATTACAACGTTTCGGCCGTTGTACGCTTCGGCCTTCTTCAATATTTGTCTATATTTCTGAGATGAGGTAGTACGTACACTATTTTCATTATTCGGACTATTTTCTTCATCTTTGTCGCCATATTTATTACAACGTTTCGGCCGTTGTACGCTCCGGCCTTCTTCAATATTTGTCTATATTTCTGAGATGAGGTAGTACGTACACTATTTTCATTATTCGGACTATTTTCTTCATCTTTGTCGCCATATTTATTACAACGTTTCGGCCGTTGTACGCTCCGGCCTTCTTCAATATTTGTCTATATTTCTGAGATGAGGTAGTACGTACACTATTTTCATTATTCGGACTATTTTCTTCATCTTTGTCGCCATATTTATTACAACGTTTCGGCCGTTGTACGCTCCGGCCTTCTTCAATATTTGTCTATATTTCTGAGATGAGGTATTATGTACACTATTTTCATTATTCGGACTATTTTCTTCATCTTTGTCGCCATATTTATTACAACGTTTCGGCCGTTGTACGCTTCGGCCTTCTTCAATATTTGTCTATATTTCTGAGATGAGGTATTATGTACACTATTTTCATTATTCGGACTATTTTCTTCATCTTTGTCGCCATATTTATTACAACGTTTCGGCCGTTGTACGCTCCGGCCTTCTTCAATATTTGTCTATATTTCTGAGATGAGGTATTATGTACACTATTTTCATTATTCGGACTATTTTCTTCATCTTTGTCGCCATATTTATTACAACGTTTCGGCCGTTGTACGCTCCGGCCTTCTTCAATATTTGTCTATATTTCTGAGATGAGGTAGTACGTACACTATTTTCATTATTCGGACTATTTTCTTCATCTTTGTCGCCATATTTATTACAACGTTTCGGCCGTTGTACGCTCCGGCCTTCTTCAATATTTGTCTATATTTCTGAGATGAGGTATTATGTACACTATTTTCATTATTCGGACTATTTTCTTCATCTTTGTCGCCATATTTATTACAACGTTTCGGCCGTTGTACGCTTCGGCCTTCTTCAATATTTGTCTATATTTCTGAGATGAGGTATTATGTACACTATTTTCATTATTCGGACTATTTTCTTCATCTTTGTCGCCATATTTATTACAACGTTTCGGCCGTTGTATGCTCCGGCCTTCTTCAATATTTGTCTATATTTCTGAGATGAGGTATTATGTACACTATTTTCATTATTCGGACTATTTTCTTCATCTTTGTCGCCATATTTATTACAACGTTTCGGCCGTTGTACGCTTCGGCCTTCTTCAATATTTGTCTATATTTCTGAGATGAGGTATTATGTACACTATTTTCATTATTCGGACTATTTTCTTCATCTTTGTCGCCATATTTATTACAACGTTTCGGCCGTTGTACGCTCCGGCCTTCTTCAATATTTGTCTATATTTCTGAGATGAGGTATTATGTACACTATTTTCATTATTCGGACTATTTTCTTCATCTTTGTCGCCATATTTATTACAACGTTTCGGCCGTTGTACGCTCCGGCCTTCTTCAATATTTGCCTATATTTCTGAGATGAGGTATTATGTACACTATTTTCATTATTCGGACTATTTTCTTCATCTTTGTCGCCATATTTATTACAACGTTTCGGCCGTTGTACGCTCCGGCCTTCTTCAATATTTGTCTATATTTCTGAAATGCGGTATTATGTACATTATTTACATTATTCGGGCTATTATCCTCATCTTTGTCGCCATATTTATCACAACGTTTCGGCCTTTCATTATCTGTCTATATTTCTGAGATGAGGTATTATTTACATTATTCGGACTATTGTCGTCATTTTGTCGCCATATTTATTACAACGTTTCGGCCGTTGTACGCTCCTGTCGTCTTCAATATCTGTCTATATTTCTGAGATGAGGTATTATGTACACTATTTCCATTATTCGGACTAATGTCCTCATCTTTGTCGCCATATTTATTACAATGTTTCGGCCGTTATACGCTCCGGTCGTCTTCAATATCTGTCTATATTTCCGAGATGAGGTATTATGTACACTATTTACATTATTCGGACTAATGTCCTCATCTTTGTCGCCATATTTATTACAATGTTTCGGCCGTTGTACGCTCCTGTCGTCTTCAATATCTGTCTATATTTCTGAGATGAGGTATTATGTACACTATTTCCATTATTCGGACTAATGTCCTCATCTTTGTCGCCATATTTATTACAATGTTTCGGCCGTTGTACGCTCCGGTCGTCTTCAATATCTGTCTATATTTCCGAGATGAGGTATTATGTACACTATTTACATTATTCGGACTAATGTCCTCATCTTTGTCGCCATATTTATTACAACGTTTCGGCCGTTGTACGCTCCTGTCGTCTTCAATATCTGTCTATATTTCTGAGATGAGGTATTATGTACACTATTTCCATTATTCGGACTAATGTCCTCATCTTTGTCGCCATATTTATTACAATGTTTCGGCCGTTGTACGCTCCGGTCGTCTACAATATCTGTCTATATTTCCGAGATGAGGTATTATGTACACTATTTACATTATTCGGACTAATGTCCTCATCTTTTTTTCGCCATATTTATTACAACGTTTCGGCCGTTGTACGCTCCGGTCGTCTTCAATATCTGTCTATATTTTTTGAGATGAGGTATTATGTACATTATTTACATTATTCGGACTATTGTCGCCATCTTTGTCGCCATATTTATTACAACGTTTCGGCCGTTGTACGCTCCGGCTGTCTTCAATATCTGTCTATATTTCTGAGATGTGGTATTCTGTACATTATTTACATTATTCGGACTATTGTCCTCATCTTTGTCGCCATATTTACTACAACGTTTCGGCCTTTCAGTATCTGTCTATATTTCTGAGATGAGGTATTATTTACATTATTCGGACTATTGTCGTCATTTTGTCGCCATATTTATTACAACGTTTCGGCCGTTGTACGCTCCTGTCGTCTTCAATATCTGTCTATATTTCTGAGATGAGGTATTATGTACACTATTTCCATTATTCGGACTAATGTCCTCATCTTTGTCGCCATATTTATTACAATGTTTCGGCCGTTGTACGCTCCGGTCGTCTTCAATATCTGTCTATATTTCCGAGATGAGGTATTATGTACACTATTTACATTATTCGGACTAATGTCCTCTTCTTTGTCGCCATATTTATTACAACGTTTCGGCCGTTGTACGCTCCTGTCGTCTTCAATATCTGTCTATATTTCTGAGATGAGGTATTATGTACACTATTTCCATTATTCGGACTAATGTCCTCATCTTTGTCGCCATATTTATTACAATGTTTCGGCCGTTGTACGCTCCGGTCGTCTTCAATATCTGTCTATATTTCCGAGATGAGGTATTATGTACACTATTTACATTATTCGGACTAATGTCCTCATCTTTGTCGCCATATTTATTACAACGTTTCGGCCGTTGTACGCTCCTGTCGTCTTCAATATCTGTCTATATTTCTGAGATGAGGTATTATGTACACTATTTCCATTATTCGGACTATTGTCGCCATCTTTGTCGCCATATTTATTACAACGTTTCGGCCGTTGTACGCTCCGGTTGTCTTCAATATCTGTCTATATTTCTGAGATGTGGTATTCTGTACATTATTTACATTATTCGGACTATTGTCCTCATCTTTGTCGCCATATTTACTACAACGTTTCGGCCTTTCAGTATCTGTCTATATTTCTGAGATGAGGTATTATGTACACTATTTTCATTATTCGGACTATTTTCTTCATCTTTGTCGCCATATTTATTACAACGTTTCGGCCGTTGTACGCTTCGGCCTTCTTCAATATTTGTCTATATTTCTGAGATGAGGTAGTACGTACACTATTTTCATTATTCGGACTATTTTCTTCATCTTTGTCGCCATATTTATTACAACGTTTCGGCCGTTGTACGCTTCGGCCTTCTTCAATATTTGTCTATATTTCTGAGATGAGGTAGTACGTACACTATTTTCATTATTCGGACTATTTTCTTCATCTTTGTCGCCATATTTATTACAACGTTTCGGCCGTTGTACGCTCCGGCCTTCTTCAATATTTGTCTATATTTCTGAGATGAGGTAGTATGTACACTATTTTCATTATTCGGACTATTTTCTTCATCTTTGTCGCCATATTTATTACAACGTTTCGGCCGTTGTACGCTCCGGCCTTCTTCAATATTTGTCTATATTTCTGAGATGAGGTAGTACGTACACTATTTTCATTATTCGGACTATTTTCTTCATCTTTGTCGCCATATTTATTACAACGTTTCGGCCGTTGTACGCTCCGGCCTTCTTCAATATTTGTCTATATTTCTGAGATGAGGTAGTACGTACACTATTTTCATTATTCGGACTATTTTCTTCATCTTTGTCGCCATATTTATTACAACGTTTCGGCCGTTGTACGCTCCGGCCTTCTTCAATATTTGTCTATATTTCTGAGATGAGGTATTATGTACACTATTTTCATTATTCGGACTATTTTCTTCATCTTTGTCGCCATATTTATTACAACGTTTCGGCCGTTGTACGCTTCGGCCTTCTTCAATATTTGTCTATATTTCTGAGATGAGGTATTATGTACACTATTTTCATTATTCGGACTATTTTCTTCATCTTTGTCGCCATATTTATTACAACGTTTCGGCCGTTGTACGCTCCGGCCTTCTTCAATATTTGTCTATATTTCTGAGATGAGGTATTATGTACACTATTTTCATTATTCGGACTATTTTCTTCATCTTTGTCGCCATATTTATTACAACGTTTCGGCCGTTGTACGCTCCGGCCTTCTTCAATATTTGTCTATATTTCTGAGATGAGGTAGTACGTACACTATTTTCATTATTCGGACTATTTTCTTCATCTTTGTCGCCATATTTATTACAACGTTTCGGCCGTTGTACGCTCCGGCCTTCTTCAATATTTGTCTATATTTCTGAGATGAGGTATTATGTACACTATTTTCATTATTCGGACTATTTTCTTCATCTTTGTCGCCATATTTATTACAACGTTTCGGCCGTTGTACGCTTCGGCCTTCTTCAATATTTGTCTATATTTCTGAGATGAGGTATTATGTACACTATTTTCATTATTCGGACTATTTTCTTCATCTTTGTCGCCATATTTATTACAACGTTTCGGCCGTTGTACGCTCCGGCCTTCTTCAATATTTGTCTATATTTCTGAGATGAGGTATTATGTACACTATTTTCATTATTCGGACTATTTTCTTCATCTTTGTCGCCATATTTATTACAACGTTTCGGCCGTTGTACGCTTCGGCCTTCTTCAATATTTGTCTATATTTCTGAGATGAGGTATTATGTACACTATTTTCATTATTCGGACTATTTTCTTCATCTTTGTCGCCATATTTATTACAACGTTTCGGCCGTTGTACGCTCCGGCCTTCTTCAATATTTGTCTATATTTCTGAGATGAGGTATTATGTACACTATTTTCATTATTCGGACTATTTTCTTCATCTTTGTCGCCATATTTATTACAACGTTTCGGCCGTTGTACGCTCCGGCCTTCTTCAATATTTGCCTATATTTCTGAGATGAGGTATTATGTACACTATTTTCATTATTCGGACTATTTTCTTCATCTTTGTCGCCATATTTATTACAACGTTTCGGCCGTTGTACGCTCCGGCCTTCTTCAATATTTGTCTATATTTCTGAGATGAGGTAGTATGTACACTATTTTCATTATTCGGACTATTTTCTTCATCTTTGTCGCCATATTTATTACAACGTTTCGGCCGTTGTACGCTTCGGCCTTCTTCAATATTTGTCTATATTTCTGAGATGAGGTATTATGTACACTATTTTCATTATTCGGACTATTTTCTTCATCTTTGTCGCCATATTTATTACAACGTTTCGGCCGTTGTACGCTCCGGCCTTCTTCAATATTTGTCTATATTTCTGAGATGAGGTATTATGTACACTATTTTCATTATTCGGACTATTTTCTTCATCTTTGTCGCCATATTTATTACAACGTTTCGGCCGTTGTACGCTCCGGCCTTCTTCAATATTTGTCTATATTTCTGAGATGAGGTATTATGTACACTATTTTCATTATTCGGACTATTTTCTTCATCTTTGTCGCCATATTTATTACAACGTTTCGGCCGTTGTACGCTCCGGCCTTCTTCAATATTTGTCTATATTTCTGAGATGAGGTAGTATGTACACTATTTTCATTATTCGGACTATTTTCTTCATCTTTGTCGCCATATTTATTACAACGTTTCGGCCGTTGTACGCTTCGGCCTTCTTCAATATTTGTCTATATTTCTGAGATGAGGTATTATGTACACTATTTTCATTATTCGGACTATTTTCTTCATCTTTGTCGCCATATTTATTACAACGTTTCGGCCGTTGTACGCTCCGGCCTTCTTCAATATTTGTCTATATTTCTGAGATGAGGTAGTATGTACACTATTTAGACAGATACATTATTACTTGTTCATTCCACAACCCCTATAATATTGAATATATAACGATAGTTAACTTCTTAACTTATATCTTATAACAGTCCCCTATTTTGTACCCTTCTTTTTTACAACATTTTTATTTGTTCTTTTGGTTTTTATTTTGTTTGTTTTGG
Organism: Acanthosepion esculentum; assembly: GCA_964036315.1. Lineage (NCBI taxonomy): Eukaryota > Metazoa > Mollusca > Cephalopoda > Sepiida > Sepiidae > Acanthosepion > Acanthosepion esculentum. The sequence continues at coordinate 51,633,802 of OZ038516.1, read as the reverse complement.
TCTCTTTGATTTTTAAAGAATTCTGGATATAGTCTGGTTTTCTTAATGATTTAACTTATCCTTAAAATTATAAACAGATAATTTATTCTATCTTTAAATTGTTTTATGTTTAAATTCTTTAGTCTTTGATAATATAAAACCTTTAAATATATCTTTTGTGATGTCAACGAACACTCGTTGTCACTTTCGTAATGCTCGTTGACTTTGTAATCGCAGATGCAACTATAGTACGCCGTTAAACAATACTGGTGTCAAACGCCTTCGAATAACACTAGCACTAATAGTACTTGCTCGATAATAATCAGTCGAAAAGTAACCCGTATAGTGATCCGAATAGATAAATAGAAATAGTATAGTGAATAGAGTAGCGAATAACGGTCCGTATAGTATAGTATAGAGGATAGACTAGAAATACAGATCTGAATAATAATAGAGGATAGAATAGAAATAACGATCGTCAGCTACTTCCTACATATATGCGTTTCCTCTATGGTCATGTGGTCTATTTAATTCATTAATGGGATCGCCTGCGTTTGCTCACTGGCGATCTATGTTCAAACTCAAGTGTCGGCAGCTACACTTTATTCCTATATAACAATATCCTTTCTTTATAATAATTGTCTAAATACGTTTTATTGTTAATCTTGTTAATACATCTCTTTTGTAAGTATAATTTGGTATTTTCTAGTGGCAACCTACTCTTTTAAATATAATTAAAGGTTTTGTTTATATAAGCTCCCTTTTTGGAACTCCTTTAGTTCCAATTCAACACCTCATTCTTCATATATATTTTTTTTAAGCTTTTCATCCCAAGCAAGGCTGGAAGCCACTAGCACGCAAGGGGTTACAGAAGGTTTGGAGGAAGAGCAGATAGGAGTGGTAAAGGAGAGGATGTGGAGAAAGATAGTGGATCGATCAAGGCAAGGGGGTTACAGAAGATTTGGAGCGAGAGTAGATAGGTGAAAGGATGTGGAGAAGGGAAGAAGATCAAGGCAACTGGAGATGTCGATTGACGTTACACTTAAATAGTTGGAGATTGTATTTGTCAGGGAAATAGGAATAAGGAAGGGTGTTCCACAGGCGAGATGTGCGAGACATGAACCTATTGGAGTAGAAGAGACGTCTACATCTAACAGTTTCAACGGTGAAGCGGTGGAAACGGGATGCCAGCCTCGTAGGACGCTTAAATTCATGAGACCTGGGAACCAGCGAAAGCAGCTCCTCGGAGCAATTACCGTGATAGTATTTGTAAAAAAGACAGAGCGAGGCAACGTCGCGTCTGTGAGAGAGCGACTGCAGACGAGATGACAGATCAGGGCCAATTACATTGCATATCCGTCTCTGGATCTTATCAAGAACCCTGAGGCAAACAGCAGGGGCTCCAGACCATATATGGCAGTAATACTCCATGCAAGGGCGAATGGTCGATTTATAGATTTGGAGGATCGATTCCGGGGAGAAAAATTCCCTGGCTCGGCACAGGGAGCCAAGTTTCCTTGCGGTGGATGATGCAATTGACTCGATGTATTTGTTCCATCTCAGATCAGCGGACAGCGTGAGACCGAGCAGCCGCAGAGAGGAGCTCTCGAGGAGTTAGTCTTCAGACATTCTAATGGGATGCAGTGATGGATCCTTGTGAACCACAACTTAGGATCATAAGGTTAATGTCAGGGTTGGATCTATCGAGCCTCTTTTAGAAAGATGCCTTCCGTCCTCACCACCGACTCGGGCATTTTATCTGGCTGTGGCGTCGATTTCAGTAGGTCCGGTATCAATTTCTCAGCTGCTAAGTTAAATTATAACCCTCTGAATCCGATACGAATACAGTCCATTCGTCAGGTGGTTAGAATAAGGCTAACGTACTTAGCGCTGACTGAGATAAATTTAATATATATATATATATATATATATATATATATATATATATATATATATATATATATATATATTAATGCATGTTTGATTTAGGCATTTAAAACAACATGCCTGGCTGCGTACACAATTCCGGAAAATCGTCGTTGAAAACACAACTATACTTAAACACGAAAACAATAAACAAAAACTAAAAATTCTTGAAGCTATATACATAAAACAGTTAAAACCTAACCTAAACAAAATAAACAATGAAATCTCCACAAATATTCTTAAATGCCTATAATTGATAACAGAAGCCATTGGTTTATACCAATGGCTTCCCATACTTAATACTTCTCGCTTTCATTCACGCGTGGTTACGTGTGACGTCACGAGCTGCGATGCGATTTTCGCTTCCACGTCTCGTATACACGAGTTAGTCATTGCTTTGAAATTTTTCATGCAACAAAAACAGACTATCATTATTGTTTCGTCCGTATGTTGTTTGATATATTGAAATGTAATTGTCATTTTTTATAATAGCTTATGGAGGCCGAAAGCTTAGATTGGATTTAAGCATATATCAATATGGTGATTTCCTTTCGTCTTTCAATGATAATGTTATTAAGCTTATCAGACAATATGAAAGGAACTTACTTAAGATAGACAAAACTTGTCTATATTATTTAATGAAACATACATTAATCAAAAGTTGCTGCCAATATATATATATATATATATATATATATATATATATATATATATATACTCGAATCTCCCGTCGAATTCGACGTATGAGGGTCAAGCTTATCAGTTCCTAGGAACCGAACGCCCGACACCAGAGATAAATGAGATTTCATTATAGTGGTGAAGGTTTTGTGTAGAACTACGCGGATCGTCAGGGTACGCTGTACGATCGGCGTAGGTGAAACCTAGTTAGGTTTGCCCGGCTATTTAGGTTCCTAGTTATATATATATATATATATATATATATATATATATATATATATATATAAACAACTGAAAAGTTACAAATTGAAAAAATTGAATTTTTTGTGAAAGTATTTATTTATATATATATATATATATATATATATATTTGATATTTCAGATCAGCCCCGATCTTTCTTCAGAAATGGTTGTTTTCAGAAGTTTGTTTACATTAAGTAGCGTTCGTCAACAACCATAAACTAACCATACGTTAAAACAATCCTTATTCCCCCATAGCTGAACATTTTAATCAACCAGGACACTCATTAGTAAACTGTAAATGTGTATTGATAGATTGTGATATAAGTTCCACATAGACACGCAGAAAAAAAGAAAAATACTGAATTTTAAAATTAAGTACATATAAACTAGGGTTAAATAAAGACTTGGGTATTTTAAATCTTTATAAATATTTCAATAGTTAAACCAAAATTTTTGTTAGATATAGTTAAAAAATTGGACATTGAAATCGACACCCAGCGGCGACAGTCTGTTTCATGCTTATACGCAATTCTCAAGCCATATTTTGTGTTTTTGCTCGACTCTTTATATATACAAGTCAGTGATGCATTGTGGATAGTTTATTGTATTGTTCTAACTGTTGTTTTGGTGGGCGGCAATGGTCATGTTTCAAATTATCTTCAACCAATATGCGTGGAAATAATTTTGGATCCGGATGCATTTTTCCGCTATTTATAGTGTTATATTTTTTAACTTTTTTTCTATTTATTATTGATTATTTTATTATTGCTTGGCATTATTACATTTACTTGTTATGTGCGCGCTCATGGTTCATATATATTAATAATAAATATACATTTTTCCTCATCGGTAGAAAATCAGTATATATATATATATATATATATATATATATATATATATATATATATATATATATATATACAGGGTGTCCATAAAGTTCGTGTGCACTTTTAAAAATTTAGAACTTTATTTGTATTTGCGATAGAAATAATTTGTAAAAAGGATTAGAAAGAAGTAAATCTATATTTTTTTAAGGTTTTTATTGAAATTTTATTTAAGTTTCCACATGTCCGCCATCATTAGCAATACAAAGGGTAATACGATTTTGCAGTTCACGGAAAACATTTGCCAACTGATTTACAGTAATGCCTGAAAACACATTAGTTATTTTTTCTATAATTAAAACTAGGTACATTAAACTTTATAACATTTTTTACAGATTATTTCTATCGCAAATACAAATAAAGTTATAAATTTTTTAAGTGCCCGCGAACTTTATGGACACCCTATATATATATATATATATATATATATATATATATATATATATATATATATATATATACATATATATATATATATTCTCAGCTATACCAAGAAATTATTGAGGATGAAAAATTTCCTGTTCTGCCGTCCAGTCACACAAACTCATTGAACATTGACTGTCTCTCTTTCTGTTGCCTTTCATATATCCTGTCAGTGTTAAATTCTCCAGGCACTCTTTCCTTATTATATGTCCCAACGATTTCAGCTGTTTCTTCCTGTTTGTAAGTTTCAATTTCTTCACAGTTCCTAGATTCCTGATAACATCCTCGTTGCTGACAGGATCTGGCTATGTTAATCTTTGTATTCATCCACGCTGATTCAACTCTTTTCCTTTAACTGCAATCATTTTCATATAGATATTACATAGCAGTGGAGTTCCTTTTTTCTTTGGATTTTAATTAAATTTTCCTGTCTCTTTATACTTTGCTTAGTCTCTAGTAGGCATATTTCACTCTTCCTATGCACATTCGGATGATTAAAATTGATGTAATATCAGATTACGTCGCCATTTTAATGTAATACTTCCGACTCCATGGAACAGATAATGTTGTCTTCCTACAGATTTTTCCGTGTATTTTTTCTTCGTCAATAAAGATATCTCACCTTCCCGCTAGAGACGTGAGAGATCCTCCCCAAATCTTGATTCGCAAAACCTTCGATGATATATTGAGGTATAACTGAGTCGTATCTACTTGCCGCTTCTTGTAGAAAACACGGCAGCAACACCTAGCGTGGTGAAGGTGTGGCCTCATGCTTCACACGAGTCGTTATTACTGTCACATCTCTGTTGCTACAGGTGCTTTCTTCAGCTGGAAGATTTCTCAGCATTCACTCTCATATAGATGATTAGATATGACATAGGATTTAAACGCTATTTGATCTAAGGACATTTTCCTATCTCAGAATACGAGGCAAGGTCAAAAAGTTTCGCACGTGTGCTATAAAAAGAAAGCTACAACACCTATCAATTCGGCATTTAATTTCCTTCAAAGTTGTCCCCTTATAAATCCACACACTTTAGCCAGCCTCGTTTCAAATTATGGAATCATTCCTGGAATTAATATTTTGGGGATAGCGAGAAGCATGTTTGGTCGATGTCTTGAAATCCTGTTTCATTCGGGTGGGATTAAATTTTTTACGAGGAAAAAGTTGTTAGGGTCGAACTCTGGGGAATACGGTAGTTGTCAGATGTGTAGAATGTTATGTTCTTGATCAGAAACTGCTGCTGATAGAACCTCTGTGGTGAGGTGAGATGACCACACTCTACACACCTCCCTTCTAAGCATTGCTATAAACAAAGTAAGTAAGGGGAACGTGATAACTTAGTGAGTATGCGCGACAGAGTTTACGGTCTATATGTGCCAAGCGACTTTACTGTACGTACTTTAGGCCGTTACCATAGTAAGGGTCTCGATACTTTTTGATAAGACCTTTCCCAGGTCCATCCAGACCCGGCGTGGGAGCAACTGTTGGAGCTAGCAATAGCAAATAGTGAACCTCCCAAACAAAAATCAACGATACATTTTTTATAATAAAATGACCAACAATATATTTTTATAAAATGACCAACAATACATTTTCATAGTAAAATGAGCAACAGTACATTTTTATAATAAAATGACCACTAATAAATTTTTATAATAAAATGACCAAAATACATTTTTAAAGCAAAATGCCCAACAATACTTTTTCATAATAAAATGACCAACAATACATTTTATAATAAAATGGCCAGGAATACATTTTTATAATAAAATGACCAAAATACATTTTTAAAGCAAAATACCCAACAATACTTTTTCATAATAAAATGATCTACAATACATTTTATAATAAAATGGCCAACAACATACTTTTGTAATAAAATGACCACCAATACATTTTTATAATAAAATGACCAACAATACATTTTTATAATAAAATGACCAACAATATATTTTTATAATAAAATGACCAACAATAAATTTTTATAATAAAATGACCACCAATACATTTTTATAATAAAATGAACAATAATACATTTTATAATAAAATGACCAACAATACATTTTTATAATAAAATGACCAACAATACATTTTTATAGCGAAATGATAATCAATGTAAAACTAGAATATACAAATACATTTTTATAGTAAAATGACCAACAATACATTTTTATAGTAAAATGACCAACAATACATTTTTTCATATACAAACTATATATCTGAAAACCATACCTTTACCCAGAAAGTATAAAATTATGAACAAAATATTTATATTACAGCATTAAGTAACCTACAGTGGCTGATATGCCACTAAACAATGTTATCATTCACCGACACACACACATGATGGAACCTCTGTGGCGTGGTGAGATGACCACACTCTACACATCTTCCTTCCATGCACTGCTATAAACAAAGAAAGTGAGCGAGAATGTGATTATGTATTGAGTATGCAGCTTTATTCAGCGTACTTTAGGCCGTTACCGTGGCAAGGGTCCCGATATTTTTTGATAAGACTTCGTACTTTGCTTTCTTTCTGGAAGACATCTTTGTTATTTCAAAATGTCTTTGGATTTCTTCCTTTTCTATAGTTATCGGCAGTTTTCATGTATTCACTATTTTCATAAAACTTTCTCGTTGAACTGTCGATGGTGTTCTCAGCATTCGCCAATACAATCATTTCTCTCTTGCTTCAGATTTCTTCTTCATCTGTAAAGAGGTTGTCGAGAATTTACTGTCATATAGGAGTTCATTGCGATTTTCATTGTTTCTAAAGAAATGTCTTCAACTGTAAATTTCTGATTTTAAGTATGACATTTTTTTCCAGATTGTATTGAATTCATTGCTAGGTCAGCTGCTAACAAAGTCGGTTAATCATGTCGTGCGAGACAATTTTGCTCTCCAGAATCTATCTTACATATCTATAAGCCTACCATGCGTCCATGCTTAGAAAATTTCTACCTCATATTGGTCTGGTGTTCCTGATATTTACTTAGAGCTCCTTGATAAAATCCAAAGAAAATCAGTAATATTATGTGTCCTGATCAGGCGTCTCAGATTCAGTCACTTTTCCCCGGCCGTAAAATTGCCTCCCCGTGTCTTTTCTATAAATAATTTCATGGTACTTCTTCCGATGAGCTCTTCGCTATGGTTCCCAGGGTTTGTTTTTTTTTAAAATTAAGCGCAGTACTAGAGTGGTGTCGAGATCTAATCAATTTACAGGTGAGCTGGATAGATGTAGGCATAAATTCTATGCTAACAATTCCTTTTCTCGCAATTCTCGCGTGTGGAACTCCCTTCCGGCCCCAGGCTTTCCAGACAACTTTAATCCCCAAAACTTTAAATGCAATATCAATCGCTATCTCCTCTTGTTTTTTTTTGGGGTGGGGGGGGGTGTCTTCTCGCTCGTTATTAAGGTTTCTGTACTTCCACAACCAGTAACCTCTTGTGTCTTGCGTTTGCTTGGGATGAAGTTGATTAAAATAGTCCCACTTTTATTCAGAACTTTCTCAACGCTTACATATTCTGTCCATGACATTTTCTGCATTCATCTGTAGAACTACATCTCTTTAACTTCAATTACTTTCTTCATCTGCAAAGAGACAGTCCAACATTCACTCCCATAAAGGTGATTAGATAGTATATAGCAGTTCGGTACCGTTTTCTTGGTTTCTAACATTTTTTCCGACGTCTTAATTCTTAGCAATTTTCTGCAAGGCATCTTTCGTAATTTGCTACGATTTCCTATGTTTTTATACTTTGTTTATTTTCCTGAACGTAGAGTTCTCTATTCCTATGCGCTATTTGATTTCAACTGTTTCGTTCTGATTGTAAGTATAAGTTTCTGTGTTCTTATTATATTCCCTGAAACATTGCTCACATATTCTGCCCATGGTATTATCAACATTCGTCACTACAACTACAACACTTTAGCTTCATGTATCTTCTTCATCTTTAGGGATATTGTCCAGCATCCACTGCCACATAGTTGTTTAAATGTGACGTAGAAGTTCAACATTACTTTCTTTGTTCCTAACGATATTTTCCTATCTCTTAATACTTTGCTTAGTTTCTGGAAGTTATGTATTTTGCCAACATTCACTGATATGTCGGTAATTAGATATTAAATAGCAATTTAACCACCTTTTCTTTGTTCCTAACGACATTTTCCTATATCTTAATACTTTGCTTAGATTCTGACAGGCATGCAGAATTTTTTCAACATTCGCTGCTGTAGGGTAATTAGATATTAAATATCATTTCAACACTATCTTATTTGGCCCAAACGGCATTTTCCTATTTCTTAATACGTTGCTTAATTTCTGAAAGGTATCTAGATCTTTTTTCAATATTCTCTCCCTTATCGGTAATTAAAAATTACATAGCACTTCAACATTCTTTTCTTTCTTCCTAACGACATTTTCCTATCTCCTAATACTTTTCTTAGTTTCTGAAAAGCATGTAGTTTTTTTTCCAACATTCACTGCCATATCGGTAATTAGATATTACATAGCAGTTCAAACACTTTTTTTTGTTTTTAATGGAATCTCTTCTAATATATATATATATATATATATATAATGAGAGATTATAATAAAAACATTTTGAAATCGCTACACAAAAGCTTTCAGGTTTCAATATTATAATTGTATTTCTTCAGACGATGTTAAGTAATTGAAACATGAATGCTTTTGTGTAGCGATTTGAAAATGTTTTTATTATATACTCTTATAATAAAAATATTATAATAATAATAATAATAATAATATATTGGTCTACTTTGTATTGAGCACTTTTTTAAAAGTAAATGCTACGAACAGTGGGTTTTCTTAATCTGTTTTTTCTCTCATTGTTATATATATGTATATATATATATATATATATATATATATATATATATATATATATATAATTGCAGTGAATGATAAAAAAAATATCTGAATTTTTGTATATACATACATCTATATATCCATACCCTTCCACTTATACATGTGTGTATATGTGTGCGTGTGTGTGTGTGAAAGAGAAATTGAAAATGCAAATGGCTTCTTTAAGATTATTTATTTAAAGAAGCATTAATAACGAGAAAGATTTTCTCGCACTACTCAGTGAATCAACTTTCCTAGCAGCTGATCTAGCCATGTATTAAATATAGTTTTTCCACTTCCTGCCAGCTGAGAACGAAGAGGCTTTGTTTCAGAAAGGCTTTTTGTTTTTTGGTTTTTTTTGGCTATCCCAATATGCCTTTGGTGTCAATAGTCCATTTCTAACATTAATATGAGTGTCTAAAAAGATACTGACCCATGCAAATATGCAGAGCACAATTAAAGACCTCCAGGGAAACATGCAACCGACCACTTTGTGGAGTATGCAACTACCTATAAGAGGGCCATGAACGGTTTAAAATTCAGAATGATTTATCGTGCGTCTCAGAGGATTGTATATACATAATTGCATACGAAGGTTGCCATGAGTATTACATTGGCCAAACTGGCCAGTCACACCGGTAAAGGATGACTGTTTATCTCCAACGAATTAAGGAACCCAACACCAGAAAAATACCCCTCAGCCAACATATAGAGGAATGCGGAGGACAAAATCTGCCAAATTTTAATGTCTTCCCATTCTATCAGTGCGACTACAGAACAACTGAAAAAAGACGGGTTAATAAGGAAACATTTTTCATGAACAAGTTCAAACCCATACTTAATTCATTGCATAAATAGATTCTACCAAATTCCTCTTACCATAAACGACATATATAGACAGTTACTCTCCTAGATTTTCATTTTTTTCATTTGTTCAAAACATAAGCATCAACACGTGGAGATAGAAACAGTTAAAACTTTTTCAAAAGCTCAGCGAAACCAGTTAAATTATAAAAAATATAAAAAAAGAAAACAACAAATTATTTTTCGAAGACAAAAACACTGAAAATCCAATCGTAAGTAACAAAGTTTTAATTCTTCTCTGTAAAATTTCATATATTATAAATAAATAACACTATATTAAATCTATTAAAAATATTTAAATCTATTAAAAAATATTTTTCAATGGAGTAATAAGTAACAAATAGGATATAGGCTGTCGATAAACAGTGAAATATCAGCCGATAATTATTCTTTTATGTATTGCGACATGACCCTCTTTATTGATATTAAATATAAATACGCATCCTAAGATTATAAATTTTTTCTTTCATTCTTTCTTACTATTTCTTAAAAATATAGCCTTGACCGGCTTTGAATTGGTTCAACGGTAGAATTGTTAATTTCAACGATTGGGTGCGTCCCTACACTAACTGGTCAGAAAGATCAAAGCCTCGGCATCGAGATGATATGAAAACATTCATTTCTTTCTTCGTGGGCTGGCTCTCACATCAGGGAAGGAAAGTTGAAATTTTCCGGGATAATGAGGAACTTCAGGGACGAGATAGCCTATATCTTCCCTGTATAAAAGCAAAACGCTTTCAGGATGATAAGCAAACCAATAAATTATATTGAATGACCGAAATACTACTACATAAGAAGAGAAAAGTTTCAATCCACACAGAACAAGATCTATCTACTTCGAACTATTCATAAAAGAAAAGCAAAAAAGACATAATGATCTACGAAATCGTCGATACTATGATTCGATAGATAAGTAACTGTTGTAAAAGAGTTAGTGTCGTTGCCGACACTGTGGTTTGAAACTAGATCCCCCGTGTTACTCACTGGCGATTCCATTATTAAGTATTAGGTCATCCCATAAGTTCTGTCCGAATTTTAACTTTTTGTTAAAATGATCGAAATTTAAAGAGTATTTTATAATGTCTAATAGAGCTGAACATTATTTTTATGTTTAGATGCATTTAAACTGATCAAATTTTATTTCAGAGAACAATAAAATTAAATTTTGTTTGATTAAAACCCTGCTAACATGGACGTACCCAAGAATCATTTGAGGCACATAATGCTTTATGAGTTCAAGAAAGGAAACTCAGAAGCCGAAGCCGCTAGAAACATTCACTCAGTTTATGGAGAGGAATGTATGAATGAAAGAACTTGCAGAAGATGGTTTGCAAAATTCAGAGGTGAAGATTTCACCCTTGAAGATGAAGTTCGAACCGGACGTCTAGTTGAGTTTGATGAAAAGCTTCTTGAAGCAGCCCTTGAAGTAAACCCTGCTTTATCAGTTGAGGAATCGGCAGTGGTTCTCAGTTCAAACGATACAACTATTCATCGTCATCTTCAACAACTTGGAAAAGTTCCTAAACTTGGAAAATGGGTGCCTCATGAATTGTTTGAAAACAGCCTCAAATCCCGAGTTGACATCTGCTCTTCTCTCCATTCTCCCCAACTTGTTTCACCGTTTTTGGATAGACTTTTGACTGGCGACGAAAAATGGATCTTTTATCGAAATGTTAAGCGTCGTAGACAGTGGCTTGGTAAGGGGGAAGGACCCCAGCCACAGCCGAGAAGGGAACTTCATGGGCAAAAGGTTCTTCTTTCAATCTGGTGGGATTGCCAAGGAATAATCCACTTTGAATTCCTACCACCTAATGCAACAATTAATGCTCAAATATACTGTCAGCAATTAGAGCGTTTGGACCAAGATTTGAGGAAAAGAAGACCTGCTCCAATGAATCGAAAACGGGTGATGTTTCATCAGAACAATGCGCGACCACACGCAGCAAGAATCACGTCACAAATTATCGAAGAACTTGGTTGGGAGAATATTCCTCATCCACCTTATTCTCCCGACCTTGCTCCTTCAGACTACCATTTGTTTCGTAGCTTACAGAATCATTTGGAAGAAACAGCTTTTGTAACACAGGAAGAGGTTAAAACTGACATTTGTGAGTTCTTCGAATCAAAGCCAAAAGAATTTTACAGTAATGGTATTACTGCTTTGCATGGGACGATGTTGATTAAAAACATATTTGATGAAAAAAAAACCTCAATGTACACAAATTAGAGGCTAATAACTGTTAACCCTTAATATAAAGTTCCTCAGAGGACGAAACACAAAGATAAGTTTTCTTTTTGTTATATATATATATATATATATATAATTAAGTAATTAATTGAGTCTGAAAGAAACCTCAACAGAATGCAGAAAGCACTAGACGGCCGTTTCGTCCTATATTTAGGACACATCAGCAGTGCGCATCCACTACCGAGAATTGAAACCCTGACAGTTAGGTTGTCAAGCAAACATCATACCAACTTTTCAACGGGCCTCGGTGACGAAGAGATATCAAATCGGACTCAATATAGCGCCGCTCGCTCACATATTCGATGGTGGAACTCAACTGAAGTTCTCTGTCACCATAGGACTGTCCCCCCCCCCCGGAGCCACGACTATTATCACCAAGACACTCAAACTGAAGCATTAGAAGCCGGATCAATCAATGGTATACATATGATAGAAATAATTTAATTTCTATCATATATATATATATATATATATATATATATATATATATATATATATATATATATATGTATATGTATATGTGTGTGTGTGTGTGTGTGTGTATTTAGGAAGAAATTCTTCTTTCATGCACGTTTCATTGAATATGACAGACAAGGTACTATGATTTAGTTTTTTATACAATTTCTCATGTGATCTTATTTTTTTTTCTTTTCGGTAGATAAATTATATAAAAACTGTCCAAATTTATTTTTTCCGAGCGCTTCCGGCTATACATTTTGCCATTTTCAAAGTAGAAATATATTAACTGTTAGCAAGAAACAGATTGCTGTATGTATGTATTTACATAATGTTTTCATTTTCTTAACATGGTCAAGATATTGTGTCCATGTTCACAGTTGATATTATTGAACGTTGAAAATGAAAACGTCGAATAGATACATATACAACAATCTATTTCTAGTTAACAGCTAATATATTTCAAGCTTGAAAATGGCTAAATGTATAGCTAAAAGCACTCGGATAAAAAGAGCAATGGCACAGTTATTTTATAATTTATCTACTGAAACGAAAAAAAATATAACATCTCATGAGAAATGGTGAAAAAACTAAATCGCTGTCCGCATTTCTTTTCCGCGATTTAGCCCTGATAAGAGTGGTTTGATATAATTTAATTATATATATATATATATATATATATATATATATATTATATATATATATATATATATTAGTAGTATTACTAGTAGTAGTAGTAGTAATCTTATAAGTATAAGAAATTATACTCGTTCGGAAAACCGTCGGTGTCTTGATTTATAAATAATCGAACCAATACCAAAGGGAAAAAAGGTATAAAAAAGAAAGAACCAAGAACATGTACGTTAGCCGAAAAGAATCGTCCAGCATGCAAGTCCAAAGCCCAAAGAAAAAAAAACCGCGAAAAATAACTAAATAAAGTGCTCAATACAGTAAGTAGAGCAGACCTAGTTGAACCTTGACACCCAGACAAACCTACCAGTTAAACCTAGAGAGCCAGACAAACCTACCGCTTAGGCGTAACCATGGTAGGTTTGTATGGCTCTCTAGGTTTAACTATATATATATATATATATATATATATATATATATATATATATATATATATATATATATATATATAAATTAAAACCCAAGACCAATTGTTACATAATAAATATTTATCTCATACAGCTAACACTCATAAGTCATAAGTCTAACAAACACTCCTTTTCACTACAGAGGATGGCCAGCAGGACTTAATATAAACAGCTTCCAACACCTTCAAATTAAACTAAAAAATTATCCTCCTAAGTAATGAATATATATTTTGTTTATAAGAATGTGCTCAATGCTAGGTTTTTAATAAATGTTCAAGTATCACCGAACCAACTGTAAGAACGACCTTAGGCAATTTGCCTACACTTTACCTTTGTAAATACTGGCTGGTCCATGCTGACTGATACATGTTTCCAACATTTAACAAATTCTAACTACATAGTCTCACACTAACATCTGAATTGGTAAAATACTGAACTAATATTTATTGGCAGTCAGCAAAATAAAAGCATGGCTCATTTACCCTGTTTGAGCAACATGGGATATTTCAAAGCCTATATCTCATTCTCTGTACCTGAAAACTCAGCAGAATTGTTTACCTTTAATTAAAGATTCATCAGAGAATGAGATATGGAGAAAAAGAAGAAATCCAGAGGAAGTTGTTTGATTATTATTGGTTAAGCATGTTTCTAGTACATTCGACTTGTTAAACAAACATGAGTATAATGCATGGTATTTCGAATTCAAGGAGAGACGACACGTTCATTCGTAGTTCCAAGAAATATGCGGATTCCAAGCTCAACTATATTTCTGAGATGAGGTATTATGTACACTATTTACATTATTCGGACTGTTGCCCTCATCTTTGTCACCACAAAGACATATGGCACAGTGGATAAAGGCGTCAGTTACATCCAGTGACAGGACCCTTAAGAGCGTGAGTTCAATACCTGGTTAAGGCAGTGGAGAACTTGAAGAGGGTAATTAACAAGAGGTAACTGTTAACTGACATCCATTAGACATAGCACGTGGAAATAGAACAGTATACCCCAGTGATTGAAATGAA
>OZ038516.1:51549107-51611607 GCA_964036315.1 Acanthosepion esculentum | reverse complement strand
ATATACCGAGTGTAACAGCGAAATTGTCCAAATCGTGTAGAAGCATGGAATAAAATGTTTAATATCTAAAAAAAAACAAAAACTTAGTTTCTTTTCTCCGGGTTTCCGGATATAATGATTAACCCTCTTGACACTATTTTTCGTAAGAATCACTGAAAAAGACCTTTGAGTTATACAGCTAAACGGAGAACCGGTTAAAATCATATCGTGTCCGCCTATGTCTTCCCAACTGAGCAATGATGAGAGGAAAAAGATCATTCAGGCCTGCAGTAATGCTACTACCATTCATACTCTGGCTTCCACCTTCAAAGGCCATTCAAGAACCATCAAGAGAATGGCGAATAAGTTTAAAAACAGAGATAAGGGTACAGAGGAAATTGGATCAGGAGGTCACAACTGCAAGAGAGATCATTATTCAGCTTAGAGCTAGATACATTCTTATTGTTCAAAGTAGAGTTTAATGGTTTTATAACAGAAACTCGGAGAATTCCAGTAAGATATCTTTAATCATTTCTGATATAAAAAGGTTCAAATTTTAATCTAACAATTGCAACACTTTTGCTGTTACACGATTCGAATAATTTTACTGTTACACCCGGTACATAAAAAAGGCAGTGTATATATTAACAGAACAATAAACACATAGAAAATAGAATATTGTTGTGTGTAACAAAACAATGAAGATGAATGAAGAAAATATTTAAACAACTGAATTCCTTGCGTGTGTGAAGTTGTGTAGAAGTAAGACTTAAAGAACGGTTTTAGATGTAAAAAAAAGTGAAGAAGAAGGTGCTGGCGTGCGTGCACGTGCGATTATCTCCGTAAACTCCACACTTCCCTGTCATCCAGAATCTGCAACAATATAAATACGACGCCAATCGCCATCATCTGTCTTTCTGAGACCTGTTCTTTTTTTGCCTTTTCCTCATGTATCCTAAATAAAGTCTTCTCATTCACTTTCACCCCCAGTAACCCATTGCGTCTTAGTGGCATTATCGCCATCTTCTGTCTTCCTGAATCCCGTTCTTTTATTGTCTTTTTTCTCTGATCTCCCCCTTGAAGTCTTCTCATTCTCTTTCACTTCCAGTAACTCACTGCGTCTTAGTGGCATTATCACCATCTTCCGTCTTCCGGAAACCTGTTCCTTTATTCTCCTTTTCCTCACTTCTCCTCACTAAAGTCTTCTCATTCCATTTCACTCCCAGTAACCCCTTGCGTCTTAGTGGCATTATCGCCATCTTCTGTCTTCCTGAAACCTGTTCTTTTATTGTCTTTTTTCTCTGATCTCCCCTTTGAAGTCTTCGCCATTGCCTGATGAAAGCTGGATGGCACAACGGTCGAAACGTTCTGATAGCAACAACAAAGATGAAGATATTATTTTCCATGCAAACAATGTAAATAAAGATGGATTTCCTGTGACTTTCTTATTTTGTGTATCAGTATTCCTAGTCCTCATATAACTACTGAAATGACCGCTGTGTTTATACGCGCCATTATTATAATTTCTACTTACAGGTTCTTATTTTGAATAGATTATCAATGTTATTTTATTGTTATTTTTATTTTTATTTCCTTTGATTCCTGGTGTGCATACATTTCTTGCCGGATCCTGCCCAGAGACCTAAGGTTAAAAATGGCATTATGACACTTTCCACTGACAAATAAAAAATTACAAAGATAAAGCCCTTCGTAAAGTGTGGGCTGTATTTCTTTGAGGCATGATCATCCAGTAATCCCTTCAATTAGTCTACTGGAATCTTTTCTAACCAATCTGAGGGCTCCAACTACAACAGGGATTGTTGATGTTCCAATGTGCCACATTTTTGAGATTTCGATTTCAAGTTTCTTTTATTTTGACAGCTCTTGAAAGATACATTTCAGTCTGCAGGGACTGCCATATCAATAAGGAAGTACTTTTTTTGTGGTCTTTAATAACAATGTCTGGACGGTTAGCTTTGATTGTTCTGTCAGTGTGTATTGTGTAGTCCCATAGAATTGTAACAGTTCCTATCTCCGTAATCTGGTCTGGGTGGTGTTAATACCAGTTTCTTTCATTTTCCTTCCCGTAGAAGTTGTAAATTTTCCAGTGCAGATATTGGCCCACTCTGTTATGCCGGGTTTTATACTCAGTGGGTACCAATATCGTGCAACCTGATACAAGATGATCAATTGTTTCTGGATATTTATCACATAATCTGCATTTTGGTCTAACACAATATTTTAGTATATGTGCTTGATAATTCCTAGTTAAGGCTAACCCTTATATATATATATATATATATATATATATATATATATATATATATATATATATATATATATGAGTATGTGAGTGTTGCTGGGAATCCGCTATCTTTCAGGGCTGTTTCGTAGTCTTTCTTAGCTTTGTTAAATATAGATTCATTGGAGGAATTGTCGGAAAGTCTGCGGTTAATCGATTTTGGTATCTGTTTGATTATAGAAGGCGGGTGGTTGGAGGATGTGTGTATATACTGAGGTTTATCATTGGGTTTTCTGCATGGTTTGTGTGTGCCTTTTCTTGGGTTGAAGGTAACATCTCACCACAGAACACAAAAAAGTCCAACAGGAAAAGAAATATCATATGGTTCAACTCACCGTACAGCAAAAACGAAAAAACAAACATAGGAAAAATATTCTTCAAACTTTTACACAAACACTTCCCGGAATCAAGCACTCTACACAAAATATTCAACAAAAACACAGTAGAAATCAGCTACAGTTACACCGAGAGCATGGCACAAATAATAAAAAAGCACAACAGGAAAATTATTAACAAACCACACGAACAAATTAAACCCACGTGCAACTGCAGAATAAAAAACGAATGTCCCTTAAACGGTAATTGTTTACAAAACAACGTAATCTACCAAGCCACAGTAAAATCACCAGATAATGAAGAAAAAGTATACATAGGAGTAACTGAAGGACCCTGAAAACAAAGAAATTATTTACACAAAACATCTTTCACAAATAGTAAATATGCGAACAGCACAATGCTTTCTAAGTATATCTGTGAAATAAAAAACAAAACGCACCACACCAAAAATATTTTGGAAAATAAGGAAAAATCATCAGCCTACAACAACCTATCAAAAACTTGCAAACTTTGCTTGGAGGAAAAAATAGCTATCATTACCTTCCCAGACCAAAATAAATTATTAAATAAAAGATCCGAACTAATCTCAAAATGCAGACATGAAAACAAATTTTTACTACGTAACTTAAAATCGAAAAATAAATAAATACATAAACAAACAAAATGACAATAAAATAAGCAAAATAAATTAATCCAAACAAATTACCAAACCACACCTGTTAGAATAGGCAAAATAGAATAATAATATAAGGAAAAAAATCAATAAAGTAAATAATAAACAAATTATCAAACTATTATGACCAAAAAATTAAACTAAAAAAATCAAAACAAAAAATCGGATAGAAAATAGTTATAACTGTTATATAACGATAAAAATAAATAAATAAATAAATAATAATATACTGCGTTACTTAAAATCGAAAACCAAAAAGAGAAAATACACAGTGTAACAAAACAAATAATACAAGTGTAATAAATTGATCTAAATACATCCAAATATATAATAAACTAAAAACCGATACCGATAAACTAGCCGTTTAGAAAAAACAAAGATAATCAATCCAAATAAATAAATTAAAAACTTCCTACCAAAATAATAGTCAGAATAAACAACAACATTCAACCCCCAATTCAACAAATAGCTTTAATCAATTATAAATAAACAAATATATAAGATAAAAAATAAAAATGAAAATAAATAAAAGCAAGCAAAACAATTTGACCCAAATAAATAATCAAATAAACGACTTCCAGTAAATGACCGCCATAATAGACTACCAACAATAAGCTATATAAACAAATTTTCACTACGTTAATAAAAAACATCGATCAAAATAAAAAATAAAAAATAAATATATAAGATAAAATATAAAAATAAAATTAAATAAAACAAGCAAAATAATTTGACATAAATAAATAAACAAATAAACGACTTCCGGTAAAAGTAACCGCCAAAATAGACTACCCACAATGCACCACTGACCCTTATATATAAATAGCCGATAAAAAATAACAGCACTAGTTGCCTGACGATTGCACTAGCATGAAACAGACTGTCGCCTCTAAGTGTTGACTTCTATGTTCACTTTTATATTTATATTTACACACGCTCTATCTCTGATATTGAGCACTTTATTCCATAAATATAGCACACTTTAAGACTATATTTCTTCATATATATATATATATATATATATATATATATATATATATATATATATCCGCATGGATAGGGATCATATTGTATGAATTTTTTCATGGTTATTATTATTATTATTATTATTATTATTATTATTATTATTATTATTATTATTTCCTTGGATTGGCTGTTGTATGTACAATTCCTTTCGTGTCCCAACCAGAGATATAAGGTTAGAAATGGCTTCATGACATTTTCCACTAACTACTTTTACATAGATAAGGCTATTCGTAGTGCATGGGCTATTCTTGTACAATTTTTTAATTTCTTTACGGCATGGGCTACTAGGTATCCCCTCAATGAATCTATCAAAACCTTTTCCAATCAATCCGACGGCGTTAACTACGACTGGAATTGTTGATGTTCACATGTGCCACATTTTTGCAATTTCGATTTCAAGGTCCTTGTATTTTGATAGGTTTTTGAAAATCTTCAAAGATACATCGCAGTCTGCAAGGACTGCTATGCCAATATTATTATTATTAATAGTAGTAATAGCACTATTAGTAGCAATATTATTATTATTAGTAGTAGTAGTAGTAGTAGTAATAGCATTATTAGTATTTCCTTGGATTACTGTTATATACACATTTTTTCCAGGTCCCAACCAGAGATCTAAGGTCCGGAATGACTTCATGACTGTTTCTATTAATTATTGTAAAAAAATAAAAACTAAGATCGCGCACATTATACATAGATAATGCTCTTCGTAATGTGTGACCTGTACTTGTGAGTACAATTTTTGTATTTCTTTAAGGCGCGGGCTACCAGGTTTCCCTTCAGTCAATCTGTTAGAATCTTTTCCAAAAAGTCCGAGGGCGTTAACTACAAATGGAATTGTCAATGTCCTCATGTGCTGCATTTTTGAGATTGCGATTTCAAGGTCCTTGTATTTTGACAATTTTTTGAATATCTTCAAAGATACATTGCAGTCTGCTGATACTGCCATATTTGGTTGTCTAGTGTCTTATATCTGGATCTCATTATTATTATTATTATTTCATTTGATTTCTGTTGTATACACATTTAGAAATAGCTTCATGATATTTTCCATTGACCATTTTAAAAAAAACTAAAAAACTAAAGATCACACAAATTTTACGTTGATAAAGCTCTTCTTTAATGTGTGAACTGTACTTGTGAGTACAAAGTTTTGTCTTTATTTAAGGCATGGGTTCCCAGGAGTCTCTTCAATGCATCTGCCGGAACCTTTTTCCAATCAGTCTTAGGGCTCCAACGACAACTGGAATTATTGATATTCTCATGTGCCGCATTTTTTAGATTTCAACTTCAAGATCCTTGTATCTTGATAGTTTTTCGATAGATTTTCAAAGATAAATTACAATCTGCAGGGACCGCCTTGTCAATAAGAAAGCACATTCTGTTTTTGTGCTCTTTGATCACGATGTCTGGGCAATTGGCTTTGATTATTCTATGTGTATTGTAAAGTTCCATAAAATTGATAGAGGTCCTATCTCTGTAACCCAGTCTGGGTGATGTTCATACAAGTGTCTTGCAGTTTCCTTCCCGTATATGTTGCATATTTTCCAGTGCGGATATTGGCCCACTCTATCAGGCCGATTTATATATTCAGTGAATGCTAACACTGTGCAACCTGATGCAAGATGATCAATAGTTTCTGGATATTTATCAAAGAATTATTATTATTATTATTATTATTATTATTATTATTATTATTATTATTATTCGTGTATGTTATATTTCCTGCTTTGTGTCCTGTAGAGCCGGATCCAAACTATGGTCCTTAGACCCTATAAGAGAATTGTCATTTAATTGGTAGCACTTTGCTTAGTATATGGGATGTTCCTAGTAGAGTGATCTTCTGGGAAACTTGTATGTTGATGTTACCTTGGACACTATTAGTAAAATTGTCCAATTGGGCAATTAGCTTTGATTATTCTGTCTATGTGTATTGTAAAGTCCCATAAAATTATTACAGGTCCTATCCCCGTAACCGGGTGTGGGTGGTGTTCATACCAGTTTATTCCAGTTTCCTTCACGTATAAGTTGCATATTTTATAGTGCATATATTGGCTCACTCTAACATTCCGTGATATATATTCAGTTGGTGCTAACACTGGTCAACCTGACGAAAAATGATCAATTGTTTCTGAATATTTATCACAGAATCTACATTTTGGGTCAACACAATTTTTCAGTATATGTGCTTAGTAATTCCTAGTTAGCAAGAATTGGTAGCATGCAGCAAAAATTAATTATTATTATTTTAATTTTTTTTATTTCTGGTGTGCACTCATTTCTTTCCGGGTTCCGACCAGCGACCTAAGGTTAGAAATGGCACCATAACATTTTCCACTGAGCAGTTTTAGAAAACAAAATCAAATATATTTTACACAAATAAAACCCGTGGTAATGTGCGGTCTGTACTTGTGAGTACAATTTTTGAATTTCTTTATGGCATGGTCTACTAGGTTTCCCCTCAATAAATCTATCAAAACCTTTTTTCCAATGAATCCGACGACGCTAACTACGACTGGAATTGTTGATGTTCACATGAGCCACATTTTTGAGATTTCGATTTCAAGGTCTTTGTATTTTGATAGTTTTTTTTTTAAGATCTTCAAAGATACATTGCAGTCTGCAAGGAAAGCCATGTCAATATTATTATTATTATTATTATTATTATTATTATTATTATTATTATTATTATTATTATTATTTCCTTTGATATCTGGCGTTTATACATTTCTTTCCGGGTCCCGCCCAGGGACCTAAGGTTAGAAATGGCATCATGACACATTCCATTGCAAAAAAAATAAAAAATAAATAAAAAATAATTACATAGATAAAGTTTTTCGCAAAGTGTGGACTGTACTCGTTAGAACACTTTTTTGTATCTCTTAGAGGCATGGACTTCCGGGGATCCCTTCAATCAGCCTACTGGAATCTTTTCCAACCAGTCCAAGGGCTCCAACTACAACAGGAATTGTTAATGTTCCCATGTGCCACATTTTTGAGATTTCTATTTCAAGGTCCTTGTATTTTGACAGTTTTTCGAATATCTTCAAAGATACATTGCAGTCTGCAGGGACTGCCATATCAATAAGGAGGCACTTATTTTTTATTATTATTATTATTATTATTATTATTATTATTATTATTATTATTTCCTTCGATTTTTGTTGTATACACATATCCTTCTGGGCACCAACCAGATGTCTAAGGTCAGAAATAGCTTCATGATATTTACCACTAATTATTTGTGTAAAAAAAAAATCTAAGATCACACACATTTTACATAGATAAAGCTCTTCGTAATGTGTGAGCTGTATTTGTGAGTACATTTTTTTTTAATTTATTTAAGGCATGGGCAGTCAGGAATCCCTTCCATGAATCTATCGGAACCTTTTCGAATCAATCCGATGAGGGTCATAGAACACAACGGTCAAAATATGATAATGATAACAAAGGTGAGGACAATCGTCCAAGCGTAAATAATGTAAATATCAACATCGAATAAACTTTAACATTTAAACTCACAGGCAGGAAACCGGAACAAAAAATCACTTCCGGCACGACATCAGCTTTTATTCTATATCCAGGGAGGCCCTCTTAGAAATACATCTTAACTAATTTGATTGTGAAAGCCTAAATGTGACCCCATCATAAGACGATAAATTACATCCAACAGCAAGGCTTCTGATCAGGAGGTTTTGAGGAGCACAGAACCACCTCTTAATTGCTGGTGTTCCCAGGTCCACCATGACCCGTGGTGGTAGCACCTGTTAGGGTCCTAGCTATGGGCAAATAGTTAACCCCAAAACTGGGGACAAAACATTATGAAAGTGTAAAAATAGGTTTTCATGCCAGCAATACATTTTTTGAAAAAGAATATATTTTTTTTTTAAGCGTATCACCCCAAGCAAGGCTGGAGGCCACTATCACGCATGGGGTTACAGAAGGGTTGGAGGAAGAGCAGATAGGAGTGGTAAAGGAGAGGATGTGGAGAAAAGAAGGACGGAGGGTCGATCAAGGCAAGGGGGTTACAGAAGATTTGGAGCGAGAGCAGATAGGAATGAAAGATGAAAGGATGTGGAGAAGGGAAGTGGATAGACCAAGGCAACTGGAGATGACGATTGACGCTACACTTAAACCGTTGGAGATCATAGTCATCAGGGAAACAGTAATAGGGAAAGGAGTTCCATAGGCGAGATGTGCGAGACATGAAGCTATTGGAGTAGAAGAGACGTCTACATCTAACAGTTTCAACGGTGAAGGGTAATAATAAATAAGCCATTGAGGTTGATATGCCATACAACAAATAAAACCAAACCTAAATGTGACCGCTTGTTAGACATATGTTTCAATGACTGAACTGATAATGACGTCGTCCATTACAGACAACTTTAAGGTGATCCGAAATAAAAAGATTTATGAAATGAAAATGAAGGAGAATGAATATAAAAAGAGATAACAGAAGAGTAAAAAAAAAGACGCCTATTAAAATGAAAATGAAAAAAAAAACACGAAGAAATACATAAGGGTGATATGATGAAAGAAAAATGTAGCAGTGAAAAGAAAAAGAAAAAATGGCGGTAGGAAAAGGGTAGAAAAGGAAACACAGAAGAATAAAGAGCACAACAAAGAAAGAATGTAATGGCGGGAGTAAAAAAAATGTAAAATTCGACCTTAACTGTTTCCTCGCCGCCAACGTTTAAGCAGCTTCTTCAAATCTGAGTTATCAGGAAGGTAAAGGAAAAAAATCGGATATGTAATTAGTATGCGAGAAATGGAGGAATTGAAGCGAAAATATAGAGGGGGAGAGAGAGAAAGTGAGGGAGAAAGGAAGAAAGACAAAACGATTAAAAATGTGAGAGAAAAAGAAAGAAATGAAAACTCTAAGAAAAAAAGAATGAAATATTACTAACGTGAGAAAGAAAAGAAAGTAAGAAAGAAAGAAAGAAAGAAAGAAAGAAAGAAAGATTGCAGTCGTAAGATAAAAGAAAGAAAGAAAAAAAATGAAAGCAATGTAAGATGTAAGAAAGAAAGATTAAAAATGTAAGAAGAAAGAAAGAAAGAAAGAAAGAAAGAAAGAAAGAAAGAAAGAAAGAAAGAAAGAAAGGAAAGGAAAGAAAGAAAGAAAAAAGATAATTAATATGCGGGAATTAGGGGAATTAACAAGATAGAGAGAGGAAGAAAGAAAGATTGCAAACATAAGAATGAACGAAAGAAAGATGAAAGAAAGAAAAAAAGAAAGAAAGAAAGAAAGAAGGAAAGACAGAGTATGTAAGAAAGAAAGAAAAAAGAAAGAAATATTGTGCAAGAAAGAAAGAAAGAAAGACTGAATGAATGATAATTAGAATGCGAGAAGTACAGTAATTAACGAGAGAGAAAGATTAAAAATGAAAGATAAAATGAGTGCAAATGTAAGATAGAAAAAGAATGAAAGATTACTAACGTGAGAAAGAAAGTAAGAAAGAAAGAAAGAAAAGAAGAAATAGTGCAGTCGTGCAAAGAAGAAAAAAAGAAAAACAAAGAATGAAACAATGTAAGATGTAAGAAAGAAAGATTAAAAAAGTAGAAAGAAAGAAAGAAAGAAAGAAAGAAAGAAAGAAAGAAAGAAAGAAAGAAAAAGTGTGCAAGAAAGAAAAAAGAAAAAAGAAATAATGTGCAAGAAAGAAAGAAAGAAAGAAAGAAAGAAAGAAAGAAAGAAAGAAAGAAAATTAATATGCGGGAATTAGGGGAATTAACAAGATAGAGAAAGAAAGAAAGAAAGAAAGAAAGAAAGAAAGAAAGAAAGAAAGAAAGAAAGAAAATTAATATGCGGGAATTAGGGGAATTAACAAGATAGAGAAAGAAAGAAAGAAAGAAAGAAAGAAAGAAAGAAAGAAAATTAATATGCGGGAATTAGGGGAATTAACAAGATAAAGAAAGAAAGAAAGAAAGAAAGAAAGAAAAAAGAAAGAAAGAAAGAAAGAGTATGCAAGAAAGAAAAAAGAAAAAAAGAAATAATGTGCAAGAAAGAAAGAAAGAAAGAAAGACTGAATGAATGATAATTAGAATGCGAGAAGTACAGTAATTAACGAAAGAGAAAGATTATAAAAGAAAGATAGAATGAGTGCAAATATAACATAGAAAAAGAATGAAAGATTACTAACGTGAGAAAGTGTTATGGTCCAGGTTAGGATCAAGGAAGAACAACACGAACACAAGAGTAGAAATATCGAAGATATATTACACGGAATAATAATACAAGATGTGGAAGGTGTTAGTATGACTGTCAGTCTGGTTTGGAGTGAACTACTATCGGCTCGACTCGATTCGTCCCTCTCTCTTGAGAGGCGTAGTATGCATAGTGTTAGGAAGAGTTCATTCTGTAGTTAAAGGTAAGGACCCATAACACCCCACTCCCAGCTTTTATCTCACAGCGGTCTTTAATATTTTTTCCTCTTCGGATTAATCATCAAAGTCTCTGTAAATTTTCTTTTTCTGCTTGATTTCCGCGATTCTGAGATTGCTTGAGGCCTTTGCATATTGAATGTGTCAAATATTGTGTCCATTACTTCCTCCTCTTCCTGAGGTAGACTGTTAGAATCGTCTAACAGACTCTTTCTGATCTGATTTAAGTGCCTTTTATGCGAGAACTTCGGACCCTGATGTAAATCACGTTCCCGATTCGTTTCTCTATTGTACCAGGCTCCCAATAGGGTGTGTTGTTTTTGAACATTTAAAAAAAAACTTTCTCCCTGGGTTAAATTTTCTTTTTGGTACCAACGACGTTGGTGATTGCTGTGTCTGTTCTGGCAGTAATTTGTCGAATACCGATCTAATTTTTCGGGCGAACATCACTTCCGCCGGCGATAATGCCGATGGCGTAGTACTGTTCGGTGTAATTCTATTCACTTGCAAGAATTGTTGTAAAGCCTTTTCTGTTGGTACGTCATTGGCTTTCCTTGGTGCTCTTTCTAATGTATCTACAAACCTCTCCGCTTGCCCGTTTGATCTTGGGTGATATGGCGTAAGATTTGATGTGTTTCACCTGAAAAGTTTCACAAAATTCTTGAAAATCAGCAGATGTAAATTGTGTCCAATTATCGGTGACTAAACAATCAACCACTCCGAACCGAGCAAACAGTTCGTGAAGGCAATTTATTGTAGTCTCAGAAGTAGGTTTTCTACAACGAAATACTTCTGGCCATTTGCTGTAACTGTCTACTACAATCAAGTAGTAAAAACCCTCTAATGGACCTGCGAAATCTTCATGGATTCTTCATGGTCGATCTGTTTTAGGCCATGGCTTATGAGTGATCGGAAGTGCATTGGCTGCTAAGGAACAGCCCTTGCATTTGTCCACCATATGTATAATATCTTGATCCATGTTTGGCCAGTACACGTAACTTCGCATTAAGGATTTCATCCTGTTCTTTCCTGGGTGGCCCATGTGAAAAAATCCTTGCGAATTCGCCTTTGTAGCGTTTTCGGAGTTAATACTCTTTCATTATATAGCAGAACATTATCACATGACGAAAAACTGTCTGATATATGCTTATCTTTTCCTACAATTTTTGTTTTCGTTTCCTTTATAAATTCGTCATTCACTGCTTCGTTTCTTATTTCCTGTAATGTGACGGGGAGGTCTCGAACTGTATTACATAATGATGTTCTAATATCTTCCTCATATCGTAGAGCTATAATTACGGAATCTTCTAATGGCTCCCTTTCTTTGGTATTAGTCTCGTAAGACCATCTGCACGACCTATTTTGTTTGATGGAAGATACTCCATTTTAAAGTTATAGTTTAATAAAATCCTCCTCCATCTTAGCAATCTATTAGCAGTGTAGACAGGTAGACCTTTCTTTGATCCAAATATTGTCAATAATGGCTTGTGGTCCGTCTGTAAGTTAAATATATCTGTGGAATCTCGTAACCGCAAAAATAATCCTCAGCACTTCTTTTTCCATTTGCGAGTAATTTTGTTCGGTTGGTAATAACGTTCTTGACGCATGCACGATGGGTTTTAGTGTCCCATCCGGTATTTTATGAAGTATACATGCCCCCAACACAATAGGCACTCGCGTGACTCGCGACTATTATTTCCAATTTTGGATCATAATGCGCTAAAAATAAATCTGCTGTTAGAGTCTTAATGATTTTGTCGAAAGTTTTCTGACATTCATATGACCATTCCCAAACTTTTTCCTTCTTCAACAGATCGTTTAAGGGCGCACGTAATTTGTGCATGTTAGGAATAAATTCTTGATAATAATTTACTAAGCCCAAGAAGCTTTGTAACTCGGCTAAATTTTTTGGAGGCGGCATTTTTTTTTCGTGGCTCTTTCTGGGTCTGGTCTTCTTCCTTCTTCGTCAATAATATGGCCCAGATATTTTATCTCCTTCATAAAGAAGTCACATTTATTTTCCTTTACCTTAAAACCGTAATTTTGCATCTGCCTGAAAACCTCTTGAACGTGTTCCCAGTGTTGTTCAGTATTTTTCCTATTTATCAGGATGTCATCAAGGTATGCGATCGTGAAATCCACTCCGCCTAGTATAGTGTCCATTATTTGCTGAAATATCGCCGGCGCGACCTTGATCCCGAATGGTAATATCTGGAACTTATATAACCCTGGTACTTGTAGGTATGCTTCGCTCAAGTTTATTTTCCTCCGTTCAACTTTGTGAAAACTTCCTCTGGACTAGGGAGAGGATAGTGATAATCCTTAATAGCTGCATTAAATCCCGTCTAGAAATCATCGCATACTCGTATCTCACGCGATTTCTTTTTCACGTAAACCGTAGGTGCGGCCCATTGACTATATTCCACTTCTGTCAATATACCGGTTTTCACGAGTCTCTCCAACTCTTCGTCTATTTTTTCTAATGATGCGAAAGGTACATTTCTTTTCTTCTTGAAAATGGGTTATACATTTTCTTTTAGTTCGATTTTGGCCATCATTTTTTTTTACACCTCTCGAGGCCGGCTGAAAAAACTCTCCTTTAATTTCCTCTTCAATTTCTCTGCTTCGGTCGATAACCTTTCCACTTTTTGGCAGAACGTATTTATCGGTAAATCCCAGAGGTCAAATTTGTGCATCCAGTCAGTTCCAAATAAATTTTCCGTATTTTTTAGAACATACATCTTTAATTTCTTCGTCATCCCGTTGAACGTCACATTTGTGATAATCTCTCCCTCAAATTTGATTTTTCCTCCTGTTACCGACCTGGTCGGTTTGTTTAATTTCTTCCACGTCTGTAAGCTAATAATGGTTAAATCTGATCCGGAAGCTAATTGGAATCTGATTTTTTTGTTTAACATTTCTACTTGTACGTATTTTCGTATATTTATCCCGTCTGCTTGGTCAGTTCTAGTGACTCTTACTCGGCTTTTGTTTTCTTTCTTTGTTCTACAGTGCGAACTTTTATGTCCCACTTTATTGAACGACAAACAAGTCTTATAGCGGTATGGGCAATCTTTGTACCAATGCAAAGTCCCACAGCGATAGCATGGACTGGGTGGTGGTTTCTTTTGATGTTTCATTTGACTTTTTGTAGTAAAATAATTTGTTTGGTTTGTTTTTGAGGAGGGAGAAAAACGTGTTTGTCCTTGTACTTTTCGTATGTGAGCGACGCCAGACTCTTCGATATCTTTCAAATCCTTTTTTACGCTTATACATCTCTGACAGTCCTCAGCCAATTTTTGTAGCGTCAATTCTGGTTCACTCTCAAGTTTTGTTAGAATTCTCCGTCTGATCTCCGCATCTTTAGTCGAAACCAGGCCTTGGACAAATATCAAACATTTAAAATTGTCAGGGCTGAGTTCAGATAACTTAATGTCATCGCAGTGTTTGTTTACTACGGAAGCGAATGTTATATAGTCTTCGCTATCCTTTTTTGTTAAATTTAAACATTTCCACCTTTTGTGGAATAGTGAAGTGTTCGGACTAAATAATTCCGTTAAAAGTTTCACGGCTTCCTTGTTAGTCAACTCATTCGTTTTCCTCGGTAGGATGTAGTCTACGAATTTAGTGTATTCGCTTGACCCTAGTTTCCTCAGTAGTAGACGTACTTTTTTCGCGTCTGACCAATTCCCGCAATCAAACTCATATGAATCTTCATATCTTATGAAGTAAGCCGCGAAGGTTTTGTCTTCGTCTGGTGCATGAGTGAAGTCTTTGATAGAACTCCATATAGCATTTTGCGAGAATGCCGCTTCATTTCCAGAATTTTGTCCTTTATTTGTTACTGCTAATTGTAGTAATTCTTGTAGTTCGAGTTGCTTCTCTTCGTTTTTCTGTTGAATTTCTAATTGTTTTTCTTCGAGCCTAGTCTGTCTTTCCTCATTTTTTTTTTTTTGTTGCTGCTCGAATTGCATTTTCATTAGTTCCAATATGGTTGCCTTGAAGTTTTCCATGTTTACACCGTAATTTTGTGTAACTATTGTTCCTTTTTTCTCAGTATTAACTTTGTCTTTGTTGCCTGTTGTTCTGGAAACTTAGTACGAAAAAGATTTCCTGCGTAGAATTCGATTCTGTTGTGGCTGACAGGTAAAATTCGTGTCTTCGTTACCACTGTTAAGGTTGGTGTCTAAATTTTTTTAAATTTTTTTTTTTCTTCGCGTAGAACTTGTTTTTTTTTCTCTCAATACCTCCGTCGTCTCTGTTATGGACGACCGATAGCAAAAAGGTTTTTTTTTAGATTCTCCGCGTAGAATTCGTTTCTTCAATATCCTCGTCGCCACTGTTATGGTCCAGGTTAGGATCAAGGAAGAACAACACGAACACAAGAGTAGAAATAACGAAGATATATTACACGGAATAATAATACAAGATGTGGAAGGTGTTAGTATGACTGTCAGTTTGGTTTGGAGTGAACTACTATCGGCTCGACTCGATTCGCCTCTCTCCCTTTAGAGGCGTAGTATACATAGTGTTAGGAAGAATTCATTCTGTAGTTAAAGGTAAGGACCCATAACAGAAAGAAAGAAAGAAAGAAAGAAAGAAAGAAGGAAAGAAAGAAAGATTGCAGTCGTAAGAAAGAAGAAACAAAGAAAAACAAAGAATGAAAACAATGTAAGAAAGAAAGATTAAAAATGTAAGAAGAAAGAAAGAAAGAAAGAAAGAAAGAAAGAAAGAAAGAAAGAAAGAAAATTAATATGCGGGAAATGGGAGGAATAACAAGATAGAGAGAGGAAGAAAGATTACAAACATAAGAAAGAAAGAAAGAAAGAGTATGCAAGAAAGAAAAAAGAAAGAAAAAAAGAAATATTGGGCAAGAAAGAAAGAAAGAAAGACTGAATGAATGATAATTAGAATGCGAGAAGGACAGTAATTAACGAGAGAGAAAGATTAAAAAAGAAAGAGAGAAATAGTTCAAATATAAGAAAGAAAAAAGAATGAAAGATTTTGCAAGAAATAAAGATGGGACAAGAAAAAATAAGAAACGAAAAATAATTAATAAATGAATTAATTAATGATAATTACTACGCGAGAAGTAGAGTAATTAACGAGAGGGAGATTACAAATGTAAGAAAGAAAGAAAGAAAGAAAGAAAGAAAGAAAGAAAGAAAGAAAGATTCTGCAAGAAAAAAGAAAAAGAAAAAACAAGAAAGGTTACAAATATAAGAAAGAAAGGAATATGCAAGAAAGAAAGAAATATTTTGCGAGAAAGAAAGAAAGAAAGAAAGAATGAAAATGAATGAGTGAACATAAAGGAATGCCACAAAAATACGATGGAATAAATCAAAGAGATTAGAATGAATAAGAACTGAAGAACAAAAAGAAGAAAAAAGAAAAAGGAAGTTAGAGATATAACAGTAATGAGAAAAAGAATGAAAGAAAGAAAGAATGAAAGAAAGAATGAAAGAAAGAATGAAAGAATGAAAGAAAGAATGAAAGAAAGAAAGAATGAAAGACAGAAAGAAAGAAAGACAGAAAGAATGAATGAAAGAAAGAAAGAAAGAAAGAAAGAAAGAATGAAAGAAAGAAAGAAAGAATTAATGAATGAATGGATGATAATAATAAAAAGCTTGAAAGATACGACGGGGGAAAAGAAAGAGATTAGAAGGAATAAAAACTGGATAAACACGAAAAAAAAAAGAAAGAAAAAGAAAGAAAGATGTGTTCTAGGAATAAGAAAAAGGAAGAGAGAAAGAAAGAATAAGAACGTAATTGTGGAAAGACAGGGAAATAAAAACAGAAATAAATATAAGAAAATGAAAATGATGAAAAGGAAAATGAAGGAGAGAAACAAGAAGAAAAAAAAGAAAAAAGTGAGATATCCAGATGAAATGAAAAAAAGAAAAATGGACAAAAAAAGAAAGAAAGAACTAGAAAAGGAAAAAAATCTAACGAGCAATAAGACAGTGAAAAAGAAAACAATAAAGGAAAGACCGGTAAAAAAAACAACAGGGAAAATAAACGAACAAAGAAAAAAAAAGAGATAAAGGGATCAATAGAGGAAAAGAAAAGACGAAAAAGAAAAAAGAAAGAGAGAAGGAATTTGCGAAAGAAATTGCCGGAAAACAACGGAGAAAGCGTAAAGAAGACAAAGAAAGAGAGAGAAAAAAGAAAAAGAAAGAGATAAAGAAGATATAAAAAATCAATAGGAAAAAAGAAAAGACGAAAAGGAAAAAGAAAGAGAGAAAGAATTAGCACAAAAAATTGCCGGGAAACAAAAGGGAAAGCGTCAAGAAAAAAAGAGAGAAAGAAAGAAAAAGAAAGAGATAAAGAAGATAAAAAAAACAGAGAAAAAGAAAAGACGAAAAGGAAAAAGAAAGAAGAAAAGAATTATAACAAAAAAATGCAGGGAAACAACAGGGATAGCGTCAAGAAAAAAAGAGAGGAAAAAAGAAAAAGAAAGAGATAAAGAAGATAAAAAAATTAATAGGAAAAAAAGAAAAGACGAAAAGGAAAAAGAAAGAGAGAAAGAATTAGCACAAAAAATTGCCGGGAAACAACAGGGGACGCGTCAAGAAAAAAAGAGAGGAAAAAAGAAAAAGAAAGAGACAAAGAAGATAAAAAAATTAATATGGAAAAAGAAAAGACGAAAAGGAAAAAGAAAGAGTGACAGAATTAGAACAAAAAAGAATTGCTGGAAAACAACCGAGAAAGCGTCAAAAAGAAAAAAAAGAAAGAGAGAGAGAGAGAGAGAGAGAGAGAGAAAATGATTAATAAGATAATAAAAAGAAAGAAAAGGTAAAAGCATAAGAAAAGCAAGAAAAAATACAAAAAGAAAATTGTAGTTGTTTTTTACGAAAAAAAGAATGAAAAACAATAAGCAATTTCGAAAAAAAAAAGACAGAATCAAATGAAAAAAAAGTTGTTTAGTTGGATTTCGTGAAAGAGTGTGGTGATATAAGTGAATAAAAGATTGAATGAGTGAGTGAATGAGTGAGGGAGGAGTCCTTCTGAAACTAACACCAGTCAATTATGCCCCATTAGCGGAAAGACCTGAGAGACCAGAAAGAATAATGGCCGACCTGTAAACGCTACCGGAAGTAATTTTGTGTTGAAGCACTGACAGTAATCCCGCAGTTAATAACGGCCGGGGTCTCTGAACCAATCAACGACGCTCACAAAACATGGAAAAAGGTACACACGAGACGATTCTCTCTACCACCAACCCAGTGCTATCTATAACCACACACACCCTTATCCGCACATAGAACTAAAACCTCCTCCTCCAATCGATGCTTTTATTTCTTCTTTGCCTTTATTACACTTCCTCCTACTTTTTTTTATTCTCTTTTTCTTTCTTTTTTTAATCTCTCCTACTCTCAAGTAAGACTTCTCAGTTTCTTCTCTTTTTACGATTCCTCTTCTGGTTGACTTGTCAGTGTCGTCGACTTGCTCGTCAACTCGGACGCCATCACCGCTTGCAAAAGTCATCATCCAATGGCAAATCGTAATTTCCGATTGGTTCCGATTTCAGCTGCGTGGACGCCGCCATCGACAGCACCATCATCGTTGATTTTAATTTTCTTCTTTCCCGTTGCTTTTCTTCTTCTGAAAGAAGTTATGGCAACCGATCAGCTCGTCAGAGAGAATGATCGCCATTTTCTGTCTGAGAGTCTCTTTCGCTTTTTTTTTTTTTTTTTTTTTTTTTCAATTTGAGTGGGACCGGTTCGTTTGCATTCTTGCTTGCTTGCTTCAGGGATCTGTGACGATAATGGAAGCTAGTCACCGTGGCTGAGAGAATAGTTTGAAGAAACAGACAGCAAGGTTAGATTATAATGAAAACGGTAAGATAACGTACGAACTGCAAGCTGAAAGGCAAATGCGAACGCAAAGAGGAGGAGAAGAGGAAGAAGAAGAAGAAGAAGAAGAAGAAGAAGAAGAAGAAGAACAAGAACAACAACAACAACAACAACAACAACAACAACAACAACAACAACGAGAGAGAGGTGAACAGAACAAAGAAAAAATTGATAAAGAAGAGGATAACAGAGAAGAGGAAAGAAAATGAAAAAAACGTGAAGAAAAAGAACGAGCTTAATAAAAAGGGAACGCTTAATTAGCAGACAAATGCAAAAAGCAACAAAGACGGTGAGAAGTATATTCGAGACGAGAAAGAAAATATAGGAAGCAAACAAGGGAGAAAAGAATGCAATAAAAAGAAGTAAAAGAGAACAGGAATAAAAGAATAAGAAAGGATGAAGTGTACAGACGAAGAAAGAGAGAAAGAAAAATATTTAGAGAAGGGATATAATGAAATGGAAATACAGAGGCTAGAAAGAAAAAAAGAATATTAAGAGAATGGATATATTGAGAAAGTAATTGAGAAGAAAGAAAGAAAGAAACAAACAAACAAACAAAAAACAAACAAAAATTAAGAGAATGGAAATATTGAGAAATTGATTGAGAAGAAAGAAAAAAAGGAAGGAAGGAAGGAAACTTAAGACAGATCATAAGAGTCAGTGGTAAAGAAAGGTCTTATGAAAAAATGTTGGTTATAGTTAATGACAAGGAAATAAAAAAGAAAAGAAAATTAAGACCGAATAAGTAAAAAAATGATTAATATAACACTAATAACAGGAAGAAAACAAAGAAAAGAAAACGAAGAAAAAAACTAAGAAAAGAAAAGGAGAAGAAAAGGAAAAAGCGAAAAAACGAAAAACTGAAGAAAAAACGAAGAAAAGAAAACGAAGAAAAGAAAAGAAGAAAAGAAAATAAAGAAAAAACGAAGAAAAAGGAAAAGAAAAGAAAAAAGAAAACAAAGAAAAAAGAAGAAAACAAAATCAAACAAAAGAAAACGAAGAAAAGAAGAAAAAATGAAGAAAAGAAAACAAAGAAAAAACGAAGAAAAAAGAAGAAAAGAAAAGAAGAAAAAGTGAAGAAAAGAAAACAAAGAAAAAACGAAGAAAAGGAAACAAAGAAAATGAAGAAAATAAAATAAAGAAAAACGAAGAAAAAGAAAATAGAAAAGAAAACAAAGAAAAAACAAAGAAAAAAACAAACAAAAGAAAAGAAGAAAAGAAAACGAGCAAAAAAAACTATGTAAAGATAGGAAAAACGAAAAGTTTTGTACAAAAAGAAAAATGGATTGTAACAAATAGAATTTATAATATTCACTAATCAAGGAAGAAAAGGCCAGATTTAGTTTGAAAAGGAAGAAAAAAAGAAACGAATGGCCTATAAATAAAAAAAATAAGTGGGTACAAAGCAGAAAACGTTTTTAAAATGCACCTTCCTTCGAAGCGAATAGAACAAAAAGGAAATTTGCTGTTTGTTATCTGAACGATTGAAACAAAAAAAAACTTACACCCAATGGATACTGAACCGTTCTCGACGCGGTCTTATCAATCTTGCCGTGTCTCCTCATGCCCTTGCCGATGATGTCTATCCATAACTTCCTATCTATTGTAGCTCTGAACAAGGGGTGGGCAACCCTAGGCACGCGTGCCAAACAAAGCACACGGATTATTTGTTTTTGGCACGCGAAACTTATTCATTAGATTACCTTTTTGACTTAATTTTATTCTTTCTCTTTTTTAATGTATATCATTATCTCATGTACACTATTTACAGTATTCGGACTTTATTACAAAGTTTCGGCCGTTGTACACTCCGGCATTCTTCAGTATTGTCTATATTTCTGAGATGAGGTATTATGTACACTATTTACATTATTCGGACTATTGTCCTCATCATTGTCGCCATATTTATTACAACGTTTCGGCCGTTGTACGGTCCGGCATTCTTCAGTATCTGCCTATATTTCTGAGATGAGGTATTATGTACACTATTTACATTATTTGGACTATTATCCTCATCTTTGTCGCCATATTTTTTACAACGTTTCGTCCGTTGTACGCTCCGGCCTTCTTCAGGTGGTTGGAATGTCGAACGGAACCCTTTTTTTCGCTCACTGGGATAGACTATTTCCACGTGCCATGTTTAATGGATGTCAGTTATCTCCTGTTAATTCCCCTCTCTAACTTCTCCGCTGCTTTAACCAGGTATTGAACTCGCACTCTTTGGGTCTTCTCACTGGATCGAACCAACGCCTTTATCCTCTGTGCCATGTGTCTCAAGGACACATGGCAATGTAGATAAGGCACATCCATTAGACATGGCACGTGGAACTAGAACAGTCTACCCCAGTGAGCGAAATATGTTGTAATAAATATGGCGACAAAGATGAAGACAATAGTCCGAATAATGTAAGTAGTGTACATAATACCTCATCTCAGAAATATAAGAGAATTAATTTCTCGTGAACTGAGCCAAATGAAAAACAGGTTGATACTTTTATTAACTTTATTTCAGGTAGCCCCAGTTTCAGCTTAGTTGCTGCTAGTTGTGAGGTTTCAAAAATTTTGTTGGCATGTGAAAAAAATGTTGTGTCAAAGATTTGGCCGATTTTGGAACGCACTCTCAAAAACGTTGCCCACCCCCACTCGAAACAATATTTATTTCTTTACATTCACTTCCAATCAGTTTCTAGAAGCTCGTTAGACTACGTGCTGTTTCTCTTCCCTCTGCAAGATTTTGTCTTCAATATGTCACGTGAGTAACAAACTCTCTAAACACACTTTGCGCATTATACAGGGTGTTCCCCCAAATTGACATAATTTTAAAAGCAATTATCTTGAAAACTACTAAGTCTAGCTCAATGACATTGGCCATTTTAGGTGTTGAACATCATAAATTTATTATGGGACTGATTTCATAAGTGTCTAATATATGAACCGCCTGTGACACGGTACACGTCAAGTCGGTAGTTAAGCTCTTGCCAAACACGCCGTAGCATGTCTCCGGTAACATTATCCACTGCGTAAGTGATTTTCTGTTTGAGTTCATCAATGTTAGCATGAAGAGGCGGTGGGCACATAGACCAGTTCCTTGACATTTCCCCATAAAAAGAAATCACACGGAGACAGATCCGGTGACAACGGCGGCTATTTCATCAGTAAACTGAGTTCATCTGCACCACGATCTATCATTATGGGAGAATCTCACTGAGATAAGCCTGTATTGTCCTCTTCCATTAAATATAAAATCGTGACCTGTTTCTATACATTCTCTGAAAATATGAGGTTATTTCAACAAGAATTGCCAAAATTATTGGCCTGCAAAATGATGTCAATACTGTAGTTTTCATTTCAAAACCTTTGTTGTGGTAGGATCCACCTAATTTGCATAGTGGAGTACCGACTATATAAATATGGTTGGTAACGGGAAGGCAGGGAGGCGAATCAAGAGATTCAACTAGAGACTCTGCCCGACTGCGACTTAGTCAACACATTCTCCAGGAACGGTCTTCCCAGGAATATACAAAAGACTATATGTAAATATTGTGTACACTTTCTTGTTTCAATACATTTTGTTCTAAGTACATTTTGTGTTGCATTATTATTCCATGCATTAGTCAAGTTTCAACAACCTTAAAGGCAATGTCAATCGTTATATTCTGTCTTTTTCATTCCTGTTCTTTTATTGGGATCTCTCCTTAATACTGTTTTGCTGTTTCTAATATTCTTTCACACTCACGTACTGTGTCTTAGTGACTTTGTTGCCTTGCTTGGAATAAGAACAACAACAACAACAACAACAAAGAAATAGGAAGTTGTGGAGAGCCATGATCGTTCATGTCCTGGTGGGATATGGCACGGAGTATAAGGAGAATGGTGAATTGGCAATTCCACGGTGCCTGCATTTTATGGCTGTATTTTATCCGCCTCTAAATGCCTACATACCCGGAAGTGAATTATGTGTTCTCCGTCTCCTAGACTGGTTACGGCTAGCGAACTCAGCCTACCCTGCTATTTAGCTCATAGCTGAATAAATGCATTCATGCCTGTCTCAGGGTATTTGTGCGAAAGTGAATGTAAAGAACTCAGTCGGATTTCGAATACGACTCACCGATTTCTCGTTTGAAACGCTAATAACTACACTATCAGCACATCCAACAGATATCCGTTGTATTACTGTTTCGCGTTAATAATAACAAGAAGAACAAGAAGAACAACAACAACAAAGAAATAGGAGGTTGTGAAGAGCCATGATCGTTCACATCCTGGTGGGATATGGCACGGAGTATAAGAAGAATTGTGAATTGGCAACTCCACAATGGCTGTATTTTATATCGCCTTTAAATGCTTACATACCCGGAAGTGAATTAAGTGTTCTCCTTCTCCTAGACTGTTCACCAACCCCGGCTCGCGAACTCAGTCTACACTGCTATGTAACTCATAGGTGGATAAATGCATTTATGCCTATCCCAGGGAATTGTTGCGAAAGTGAATGTAAAGAACTCAGTCGTATTTCGATTTCGTATCACCGATTTCTCGTTTGAAACGCTAAT
Source organism: Acanthosepion esculentum (assembly GCA_964036315.1). Taxonomy (NCBI): domain Eukaryota; kingdom Metazoa; phylum Mollusca; class Cephalopoda; order Sepiida; family Sepiidae; genus Acanthosepion; species Acanthosepion esculentum. The sequence goes on along the minus strand of OZ038516.1, from coordinate 51,588,504 downwards.
CACTACACTATCAGCACATCCAACATATATCCCTTGTATCACTGTTTCGTGCTAAGAAGAAGAAGAAGAAGGATTTTTTAAAAAATGGAAACAAGGAAATTAACGTAATACAGAAGGAAATATTACTTGAATGAATTAGTTCCAGGGGAATAAAAGAAAGAAATTCACACGAAGAAACGAAGAAATAAAAAAATAAAAATGAAGACGAGAAGAAAGAATGATACAAAAAATGAAGAAGTTAAAATAAACAAAGAAAACAAAATAAAGATACGAAGAAAGATACAAATAAATAACCAAAAAACGAAGTTAAAATTAAATACGCAAACAAAATAAGGAGGAGAAAAACGAAATAAAAATAGTCCAAAGATTTTAAAATAAAACAAACAAGCAAAATAAAGATAAGAAAAGAGAAAGAAAGATAGAAGTAAAAAAGAAGTTAAAATGAAACAGACAAAATAAGGGGGAAGAAAAACAAATGAAAGATACATAGATAACAAGAAGTTAAACTAAAGAAAGAAAGAATGAAAAGACAGAAAGAATGCAAGGAAACAAAATAAAGAAAGACATAGAAAGACAGAAAGAAAGAAAGAAAAAAGAAAGAAAGAATGCAAGAAAACAAAATAAAGAAAGAAAGAAAGAAATAAAAAATGCAAGAAAACAAAATAAAGAAAGAAAGAAAGAAAGAAAGAAAGAAAGAATGCAAAGAAACAAAATAAAGAAAGAATGAAAATAAAGAGAGATAGAAAGAATGCAAGGAAACAAAATAAAGAAAGACATAGAAAGAAAGAAAGAAAGAAAGAAAGAAAGAAAAAAGAAAGAAAGAATGCAAGGAAAAAAAATAAAGAAAGAAAGAAAGAAAGAAAGAAAGAAAGAATGCAAAGAAACAAAATAAAGAAAGAATGAAAATAAAGAGAGATAGAAAGAATGCAAGGAAACAAAATAAAGAAAGACATAGAAAGAAAGAAAGAAAGAAAAAAGAAAGAAAGAATGCAAGGAAACAAAATAAAGAAAGAAAGAAATAAAGAATGCAAGAAAACAAAATAAAGAAAGAAAGAAAGAAAGAAAGAAAGAATGCAAAGAAACAGAATAAAGAAAGAATGAAAATAAAGAGAGATAGAAAGAATGCAAGGAAACAAAATAAAGAAAGACATAGAAAGAAAGAAAGAAAAAAGAAAGAAAGAATGCAAGGAAACAAAATAAAGAAAGAAAGAAAGAAAGAAATAAAGAATGCAAGAAAGCAAAATAAAGAAAGAAAGAAAGAATGCAAAGAAACAAAATTAAGAAAGAATGAAAATAAAGAGAGATAGAAAGAATGCAAGGAAACAAAATAAAGAAAGACATAGAAAGAAAGAAAGAAAGAAAGAAAGAAAGAAAGAAAAAAGAAAGAAAGAATGCAAGGAAACAAAATAAAGAAAGAAAGAAAGAAAGAATGCAAGAAATAAAATAAATAAAGAAAGAAAGAAAGAATGCAAAGAAACAAAATAAAGAAAGAATGAAAATAAAGAGAGATAGAAAGAATGCAAGGAAACAAAATAAAGAAAGACATAGAAAGAAAGAAAGAAAGAAAGAAAGAAAGAAAAAATAAAGAAAGAATGCAAGGAAACAAAATAAAGAAAGAAAGAAAGAAAGAAATAAAGAAGGCAAGAAAACAAAATAAAGAAAGAAAGAAAGAAAGAAAGAAAGAATGCAAAGAAACAAAATAAAGAAAGAATGAAAATAAAGAGAGATAGAAAGAATGCAAGGAAACAAAATAAAGAAAGACATAGAAAGAAAAAAGAAAGAAAGAATGCAAGGAAACAAAATAAAGAAAGAAAGAAAGAAAGAATGCAAGAAAACAAAATAAAGAAAGAAAGAAAGAAAGAATGCAAAGAAACAAAATAAAGAAAGAATGAAAATAAAGAGAGATAGAAAGAATGCAAGGAAAAAAAATAAAGAAAGACATAGAAAGAAAGAAAGAAAGAAAGAAAGAAAGAAAGAAAGAAAAAAGAAAGAAAGAATGCAAGGAAACAAAATAAAGAAAGAAAGAAAGAAAGAATGCAAGAAATAAAATAAAGAAAGAAAGAAAGAAAGAATGCAAAGAAACAAAATAAAGAAAGAATGAAAATAAAGAGAGATAGAAAGAATGCAAGGAAACAAAATAAAGAAAGACATAGAAAGAAAGAAAGAAAGAAAGAAAGAAAGAAAGAAAGAAAGAAAGAAAGAAAGAATGCAAGGAAACAAAATAAAGAAAAACATAGAAAGACAGAAAGAAAGAAAGAAAAAAGAAAGAAAGAATGCAAGGAAACGAAATAAAGAAAGAAATAAAGAATGCAAGAAAACAAAATAAAGAAAGAAAGAAAGAGAGAAAGAATGCAAAGAAACAAAATAAAGAAAGAATGAAAATAAAGAGAGATAGAAAGAATGCAAGGAAACAAAATAAAGAAAGACATAGAAAGAAAGAAAGAAAGAAAGAAAGAAAAAAGAAAGAAAGAATGCAAGGAAACGAAATAAAGAAAGAAAGAAAGAATGCAAGGAAACAAAATAAAGAAAGAAAGAAAGAAAGAAAGAATGCAAGAAAACAAAATAAAGAAAGAAAGAATGCAAAGAAACAAAATAAAGAAAGAATGAAAATAAAGAGAGATAGAAAGAATGCAAGGAAACAAAATAAAGAAAGACATAGAAAGACAGAAAGAAAGAAAGAAAAAAGAAAGAAAGAATGCAAGGAATCAAAATAAAGAAAGAAAGAAAGAAAGAATGCAAAGAAACAAAATGAAGAAAGAAAGAAATAAATAAAGAATGCAAGAAAACAAAATAAAGAAAGAAAGAAAGAAAGAATGCAAAGAAACAAAATAAAGAAAGTATGAAAATAAAGAGAGATAGAAAGAATGCAAGGAAACAAAATAAAGAAAGACATAGAAAGAAAGAAAGAAAGAAAGAAAAAAGAAAGAAAGAATGCAAGGAATCAAAATAAAGAAAGAAAGAAAGAAAGAATGCAAAGAAACAAAATAAAGAAAGAATGAAAATAAAGAGAGATAGAAAGAATGCAAGGAAACAAAATAAAGAAACACAAAGAAAGAAAGAAAGAAAGAAAGAAAGAAAGAAAAAAGAAAGAAAGAATGCAAGGAAACAAAATAAAGAAAGAAAGAAAGAAATAAAGAAGGCAAGAAAACAAAATAAAGAAAGAAAGAAAGAATGCAAAGAAACAAAATAAAGAAAGAATGAAAATAAGGAGACATAGAAAGAATGCAAGGAAACAAAATAAAGAAAGACATAGAAAGAAAGAAAGAAAGAAAGAAAAAAGAAAGAAAGAATGCAAGGAAACAAAATAAAGAAAGACATAGAAAGACAGAAAGAAAGAAAGAAAGAAAAAAGAAAGAAAGAATGCAAGGAAACAAAATAAACAAAGAAAGAAAGAAATAAAGAATGCAAGAAAACAAAATAAAGAAAGACATAGAAAGAAAGAAAGAAAGAAAGAAAAAAGAAAGAATGCAAGGAAACAAAATAAAGAAAGAAAGAAAGAAAAAAAGAATGCAAGAAAACAAAATAAAGAAAGAATGAAAATAAAGAGAGATAGAAAGAATGCAAGGAAACAAAATAAAGAAAGACATAGAAAGAAAGAAAGAAAGAAAGGAAGAAAGAAAGAAATAAAGAAAGAAAGAAAGAAAAAAGAAAGAAAGAATGCAAGGAAACAAAATAAAGAAAGACATAGAAAGAAAGAAAGAAAGAAAGAAAGAAAGAAAGAAAGAAAAAAGAAAGAAAGAATGCAAGGAAACAAAATAAAGAAAGAAAGAAAGAAAGAATGCAAGAAATAAAATAAAGAAAGAAAGAAAGAAAGAATGCAAAGAAACAAAATAAAGAAAGAATGAAAATAAAGAGAGATAGAAAGAATGCAAGGAAACAAAATAAAGAAAGACATAGAAAGAAAGAAAGAAAGAAAGAAAGAAAGAAAGAAAGAAAGAAAGAAAGAAAGAATGCAAGGAAACAAAATAAAGAAAAACATAGAAAGACAGAAAGAAAGAAAGAAAAAAGAAAGAAAGAATGCAAGGAAACGAAATAAAGAAAGAAATAAAGAATGCAAGAAAACAAAATAAAGAAAGAAAGAAAGAGAGAAAGAATGCAAAGAAACAAAATAAAGAAAGAATGAAAATAAAGAGAGATAGAAAGAATGCAAGGAAACAAAATAAAGAAAGACATAGAAAGAAAGAAAGAAAGAAAGAAAGAAAAAAGAAAGAAAGAATGCAAGGAAACGAAATAAAGAAAGAAAGAAAGAATGCAAGGAAACAAAATAAAGAAAGAAAGAAAGAAAGAAAGAATGCAAGAAAACAAAATAAAGAAAGAAAGAATGCAAAGAAACAAAATAAAGAAAGAATGAAAATAAAGAGAGATAGAAAGAATGCAAGGAAACAAAATAAAGAAAGACATAGAAAGACAGAAAGAAAGAAAGAAAAAAGAAAGAAAGAATGCAAGGAATCAAAATAAAGAAAGAAAGAAAGAAAGAATGCAAAGAAACAAAATGAAGAAAGAAAGAAATAAATAAAGAATGCAAGAAAACAAAATAAAGAAAGAAAGAAAGAAAGAATGCAAAGAAACAAAATAAAGAAAGTATGAAAATAAAGAGAGATAGAAAGAATGCAAGGAAACAAAATAAAGAAAGACATAGAAAGAAAGAAAGAAAGAAAGAAAAAAGAAAGAAAGAATGCAAGGAATCAAAATAAAGAAAGAAAGAAAGAAAGAATGCAAAGAAACAAAATAAAGAAAGAATGAAAATAAAGAGAGATAGAAAGAATGCAAGGAAACAAAATAAAGAAACACAAAGAAAGAAAGAAAGAAAGAAAGAAAGAAAGAAAAAAGAAAGAAAGAATGCAAGGAAACAAAATAAAGAAAGAAAGAAAGAAATAAAGAAGGCAAGAAAACAAAATAAAGAAAGAAAGAAAGAATGCAAAGAAACAAAATAAAGAAAGAATGAAAATAAGGAGACATAGAAAGAATGCAAGGAAACAAAATAAAGAAAGACATAGAAAGAAAGAAAGAAAGAAAGAAAAAAGAAAGAAAGAATGCAAGGAAACAAAATAAAGAAAGACATAGAAAGACAGAAAGAAAGAAAGAAAGAAAAAAGAAAGAAAGAATGCAAGGAAACAAAATAAACAAAGAAAGAAAGAAATAAAGAATGCAAGAAAACAAAATAAAGAAAGACATAGAAAGAAAGAAAGAAAGAAAGAAAAAAGAAAGAATGCAAGGAAACAAAATAAAGAAAGAAAGAAAGAAAAAAAGAATGCAAGAAAACAAAATAAAGAAAGAATGAAAATAAAGAGAGATAGAAAGAATGCAAGGAAACAAAATAAAGAAAGACATAGAAAGAAAGAAAGAAAGAAAGGAAGAAAGAAAGAAATAAAGAAAGAAAGAAAGAAAAAAGAAAGAAAGAATGCAAGGAAACAAAATAAAGAAAGACATAGAAAGACAGAAAGAAAGAAAGAAAGAAAAAAGAAAGAAAGAATGCAAGGAAACAAAATAAAGAAAGAAAGAAAGAAAGAAATAAAGAATGCAAGAAAACAAAATAAAGAAAGAAAGAAAGAAAGAAAGAATGCAAAGAAACCAAATAAAGAAAGAATGAAAATAAAGAGAGATAGAAAGCATGCAAGGAAACAAAATAAAGAAAGACATAGAAAGAAAGAAAGAAAGAAAGAAAGAAAGAAAGAAAAAAGAAAGAAAGAATGCAAGGAAACAAAATAAAGAAAGAAAGAGAGAAACAAAGAATGCAAAGAAACAAAATAAAGAAAGAATGTAAATAAAGAGAGATAGAAAGAATGCAAGGAACCAAATAAAGACAGACATAGAAAGAAAGAAAGAAAGAAAGAAAAAAGAAAGAAAGAATGCAAGGAAACAAAATAAAAAAAGACATAGAAAGACAGAAAGAAAGAAAGAAAGGAAGAAAAAAGAAAGAAAGAATGCAAGGAAACAAAATAAAGAAAGAAAGAAAGAAAGAAAGAAAGAATGCAAAGAAACAAAATAAAGAAAGAATGAAAATAAAGAGAGACAGAAAGAATGCAAGGAAACAAAATAAAGAAAGTCATAGAAAGAAAGAAAGAAAGAAAGAAAAAAGAAAGAAAGAATGCAAGGAAACAAAATAAAGAAAGAAAGAAAGAAAGAAATAAAGAATGCAAGAAAACAAAATAAAGAAAGAAAGAAAGAAAGAATGCAAAGAAACAAAATAAAGAAAGAATGAAAATAAAGAGAGATAGAAAGAATGCAAGGAAACAAAATAAAGAAAGACATAGAAAGAAAGAAAGAAAGAAAGAAAGAAAAAAGAAAGAAAGAATGCAAGGAAACAAAATAAAGAAAGAAAGAAAGAAAGAATGCAAGAAATAAAATAAATAAAGAAAGAAAGAAAGAATGCAAGGAAACAAAATAAAGAAAGACATAGAAAGAAAGAAAGAAAGAAAAAATTAAGAAAGAATGCAAGGAAACAAAATAAAGAAAGAAAGAAAGAAAGAAATAAAGAAGGCAAGAAAACAAAATAAAGAAAGAAAGAAAGAAAGAAAGAATGCAAAGAAACAAAATAAAGAAAGAATGAAAATAAAGAGAGATAGAAAGAATGCAAGGAAACAAAATAAAGAAAGACATAGAAAGAAAGAAAGAAAGAAAGAAAGAAAGAAAAAAGAAAGAAAGAATGCAAGGAAACAAAATAAAGAAAGAAAGAAATAAAGAATGCAAGAAAACAAAATAAAGAAAGAAAGAAAGAATGAAAGAAAGAATGCAAGGAAACAAAATAAAGAAAGACATAGAAAGAAAGAAAGAAAGAAAGAAAAAAGAAAGAAAGAATGCAAGGAAACAAAATAAAGAAAGAAAGAAAGAAAGAAAGAATGCAAGAAAACAAAATAAAGAAAGAAAGAAAGAAAGAAAGAATGCAAAGAAACAAAATAAAGAAAGAATGAAAATAAAGAGAGATAGAAAGAATGCAAGGAAACAAAATAAAGAAAGACATAGAAAGAAAGAAAGAAAGAAAGAAAGAAAGAAAGAAAGAAAAAAGAAAGAAAGAATGCAAGGAAACAAAATAAAGAAAGAAAGAAAGAATGCAAGAAATAAAATAAATAAAGAAAGAAAGAAAGAATGCAAAGAAACAAAATAAAGAAAGAATGAAAATAAAGAGAGATAGAAAGAATGCAAGGAAACAAAATAAAGAAAGACATAGAAAGAAAGAAAGAAAGAAAGAAAGAAAAAAGAAAGAAAGAATGCAAGGAAACAAAATAAAGAAAGAAAGAAAGAAACAAATAAAGAATGAAAGAAAACAAAATAAAGAAAGAAAGAAAGAAAGAATGCAAAGAAACAAAATAAAGAAAGAATAAAAATAAAGAGAGATAGAAAGAATGCAAGGAAACAAAATAAAGAAAGACATAGAAAGAAAGAAAGAAAGAAAGAAAGAAAGAAAGAAAGAAAAAAGAAAGAAAGAATTCAAGGAAACAAAATAAAGAAAGAAAGAAAGAAATAAAGAATGCAAGAAAACAAAATAAAGAAAGAAAGAAAGAAAGAAAGAAAGAATGCAAAGAATCAAAATAAAGAAAGAATGAAAATAAAGAGAGCTAGAAAGAATGCAAGGAAACAAAATAAAGAAAGACATAGAAAGAAAGAAAGAAAGAACGAAAGAAAAAAGAAAGAAAGAATGCAAGGAAACAAAATAAACAAAGAAAGAAAGAATGCAAGAAATAAAATAAATAAAGAAAAAAAGAAAGAATGCAAAGAAACAAAATAAAGAAAGAATGAAAATAAAGAGAGATAGAAAGAATGCAAGGAAACAAAATAAAGAAAGACATAGAAAGAAAGAAAGAAAGAAAGAAAGAAAGAAAGAAAGAAAAAATAAAGAAAGAATGCAAGGAAACAAAATAAAGAAAGAAAGAAAGAAAGAAATAAAGAAGGCAAGAAAACAAAATAAAGAAAGAAAGAAAGAAAGAATGCAAAGAAACAAAATAAAGAAAGAATGAAAATAAAGAGAGCTAGAAAGAATGCAAGGAAACAAAATAAAGAAAGACATAGAAAGAAAGAAAGAAAGAACGAAAGAAAAAAGAAAGAAAGAATGCAAGGAAACAAAATAAACAAAGAAAGAAAGAAAGAATGCAAGAAATAAAATAAATAAAGAAAAAAAGAAAGAATGCAAAGAAACAAAATAAAGAAAGAATGAAAATAAAGAGAGATAGAAAGAATGCAAGGAAACAAAATAAAGAAAGACATAGAAAGAAAGAAAGAAAGAAAGAAAGAAAGAAAAAAGAAAGAAAGAATGCAAGGAAACAAAATAAAGAAAGAAAGAAAGAAAGAAATAAAGAAGGCAAGAAAACCAAATAAAGAAAGAAAGAAAGAAAGAATGCAAAGAAACAAAATAAAGAAAGAATGAAAATAAAGAGAGATAGAAAGAATGCAAGGAAACAAAATAAAGAAAGACATAGAAAGAAAGAAAGAAAGAAAGAAAGAAAGAAAGAAAGAAAAAAGAAAGAAAGAATGCAAGGAAACAAAATAAAGAAAGAAAGAAAGAAAGAACGAATGCAAGAAAACAAAATAAAGAAAGAAAGAAAGAATGCAAAGAAACAAAATAAAGAAAGAATGAAAATAAAGAGAGATGGAAAGAATGCAAGGAAACAAAATAAAGAAAGACATAGAAAGAAAGAAAGAAAGAAAGAAAGAAAGAAAGAAAGAAAGAAAGAAAGAAAGAAAAAAGAAAGAAAGAATGCAAGGAAACAAAATAAAGAAAAACATAGAAAGACAGAAAGAAATAAAGAAAAAAGAAAGAAAAAATGCAAGAAAACAAAATAAAGAAAGAAAGAAAGAGAGAAAGAATGCAAAGAAACAAAATAAAGAAAGAATGAAAATAAAGAGAGATAGAAAGAATGCAAGGAAACAAAATAAAGAAAGACATAGAAAGAAAGAAAGAAAGAAAGAAAGAAAGAAAAAAGAAAGAAAGAATGCAAGGAAACAAAATAAAGAAAGAAAGAAAGAAAAAAGAAAGAAAGAATGCAAGAAAACAAAATAAAGAAAGAAAGAATGCAAAGAAACAAAATAAAGAAAGAATGAAAATAAAGTGAGATAGAAAGAATGCAAGGAAACAAAATAAAGAAAGACATAGAAAGAAAGAAAGAAAGAAAGAAAGAAAGAAAGAAAGAAAGAAAGAAAAAAGAAAGAAAGAATGCAAGGAATCAAAATAAAGAAAGAAAGAAAGAAAGAAAGAATGCAAAGAAACAAAATAAAGAAAGAATGAAAATAAAGAGAGACAGAAAGAATGCAAGGAAACAAAATAAAGAAAGTCATAGAAAGAAAGAAAGAAAGAAAGAAAAAAGAAAGAAAGAATGCAAGGAAACAAAATAAAGAAAGAAAGAAAGAAAGAAATAAAGAATGCAAGAAAACAAAATAAAGAAAGAAAGAAAGAAAGAATGCAAAGAAACAAAATAAAGAAAGAATGAAAATAAAGAGAGATAGAAAGAATGCAAGGAAACAAAATAAAGAAAGACATAGAAAGAAAGAAAGAAAGAAAGAAAGAAAAAAGAAAGAAAGAATGCAAGGAAACAAAATAAAGAAAGAAAGAAAGAAAGAATGCAAGAAATAAAATAAATAAAGAAAGAAAGAAAGAATGCAAGGAAACAAAATAAAGAAAGACATAGAAAGAAAGAAAGAAAGAAAAAATTAAGAAAGAATGCAAGGAAACAAAATAAAGAAAGAAAGAAAGAAAGAAATAAAGAAGGCAAGAAAACAAAATAAAGAAAGAAAGAAAGAAAGAAAGAATGCAAAGAAACAAAATAAAGAAAGAATGAAAATAAAGAGAGATAGAAAGAATGCAAGGAAACAAAATAAAGAAAGACATAGAAAGAAAGAAAGAAAGAAAGAAAGAAAGAAAAAAGAAAGAAAGAATGCAAGGAAACAAAATAAAGAAAGAAAGAAATAAAGAATGCAAGAAAACAAAATAAAGAAAGAAAGAAAGAATGAAAGAAAGAATGCAAGGAAACAAAATAAAGAAAGACATAGAAAGAAAGAAAGAAAGAAAGAAAGAAAAAAGAAAGAAAGAATGCAAGGAAACAAAATAAAGAAAGAAAGAAAGAAAGAATGCAAGAAATAAAATAAATAAAGAAAGAAATAAAGAATGCAAGGAAACAAAATAAAGAAAGACATAGAAAGAAAGAAAGAAAGAAAAAATTAAGAAAGAATGCAAGGAAACAAAATAAAGAAAGAAAGAAAGAAAGAAATAAAGAAGGCAAGAAAACAAAATAAAGAAAGAAAGAAAGAAAGAAAGAATGCAAAGAAACAAAATAAAGAAAGAATGAAAATAAAGAGAGATAGAAAGAATGCAAGGAAACAAAATAAAGAAAGACATAGAAAGAAAGAAAGAAAGAAAGAAAGAAAGAAAAAAGAAAGAAAGAATGCAAGGAAACAAAATAAAGAAAGAAAGAAATAAAGAATGCAAGAAAACAAAATAAAGAAAGAAAGAAAGAATGAAAGAAAGAATGCAAGGAAACAAAATAAAGAAAGACATAGAAAGAAAGAAAGAAAGAAAGAAAAAAGAAAGAAAGAATGCAAGGAAACAAAATAAAGAAAGAAAGAAAGAAAGAAAGAATGCAAGAAAACAAAATAAAGAAAGAAAGAAAGAAAGAAAGAATGCAAAGAAACAAAATAAAGAAAGAATGAAAATAAAGAGAGATAGAAAGAATGCAAGGAAACAAAATAAAGAAAGACATAGAAAGAAAGAAAGAAAGAAAGAAAGAAAGAAAGAAAGAAAAAAGAAAGAAAGAATGCAAGGAAACAAAATAAAGAAAGAAAGAAAGAATGCAAGAAATAAAATAAATAAAGAAAGAAAGAAAGAATGCAAAGAAACAAAATAAAGAAAGAATGAAAATAAAGAGAGATAGAAAGAATGCAAGGAAACAAAATAAAGAAAGACATAGAAAGAAAGAAAGAAAGAAAGAAAGAAAAAAGAAAGAAAGAATGCAAGGAAACAAAATAAAGAAAGAAAGAAAGAAACAAATAAAGAATGAAAGAAAACAAAATAAAGAAAGAAAGAAAGAAAGAATGCAAAGAAACAAAATAAAGAAAGAATAAAAATAAAGAGAGATAGAAAGAATGCAAGGAAACAAAATAAAGAAAGACATAGAAAGAAAGAAAGAAAGAAAGAAAGAAAGAAAGAAAGAAAAAAGAAAGAAAGAATTCAAGGAAACAAAATAAAGAAAGAAAGAAAGAAATAAAGAATGCAAGAAAACAAAATAAAGAAAGAAAGAAAGAAAGAAAGAAAGAATGCAAAGAATCAAAATAAAGAAAGAATGAAAATAAAGAGAGCTAGAAAGAATGCAAGGAAACAAAATAAAGAAAGACATAGAAAGAAAGAAAGAAAGAACGAAAGAAAAAAGAAAGAAAGAATGCAAGGAAACAAAATAAACAAAGAAAGAAAGAATGCAAGAAATAAAATAAATAAAGAAAAAAAGAAAGAATGCAAAGAAACAAAATAAAGAAAGAATGAAAATAAAGAGAGATAGAAAGAATGCAAGGAAACAAAATAAAGAAAGACATAGAAAGAAAGAAAGAAAGAAAGAAAGAAAGAAAGAAAGAAAAAATAAAGAAAGAATGCAAGGAAACAAAATAAAGAAAGAAAGAAAGAAAGAAATAAAGAAGGCAAGAAAACAAAATAAAGAAAGAAAGAAAGAAAGAATGCAAAGAAACAAAATAAAGAAAGAATGAAAATAAAGAGAGCTAGAAAGAATGCAAGGAAACAAAATAAAGAAAGACATAGAAAGAAAGAAAGAAAGAACGAAAGAAAAAAGAAAGAAAGAATGCAAGGAAACAAAATAAACAAAGAAAGAAAGAAAGAATGCAAGAAATAAAATAAATAAAGAAAAAAAGAAAGAATGCAAAGAAACAAAATAAAGAAAGAATGAAAATAAAGAGAGATAGAAAGAATGCAAGGAAACAAAATAAAGAAAGACATAGAAAGAAAGAAAGAAAGAAAGAAAGAAAGAAAAAAGAAAGAAAGAATGCAAGGAAACAAAATAAAGAAAGAAAGAAAGAAAGAAATAAAGAAGGCAAGAAAACCAAATAAAGAAAGAAAGAAAGAAAGAATGCAAAGAAACAAAATAAAGAAAGAATGAAAATAAAGAGAGATAGAAAGAATGCAAGGAAACAAAATAAAGAAAGACATAGAAAGAAAGAAAGAAAGAAAGAAAGAAAGAAAGAAAAAAGAAAGAAAGAATGCAAGGAAACAAAATAAAGAAAGAAAGAAAGAAAGAACGAATGCAAGAAAACAAAATAAAGAAAGAAAGAAAGAATGCAAAGAAACAAAATAAAGAAAGAATGAAAATAAAGAGAGATGGAAAGAATGCAAGGAAACAAAATAAAGAAAGACATAGAAAGAAAGAAAGAAAGAAAGAAAGAAAGAAAGAAAGAAAGAAAGAAAGAAAGAAAAAAGAAAGAAAGAATGCAAGGAAACAAAATAAAGAAAAACATAGAAAGACAGAAAGAAATAAAGAAAAAAGAAAGAAAAAATGCAAGAAAACAAAATAAAGAAAGAAAGAAAGAGAGAAAGAATGCAAAGAAACAAAATAAAGAAAGAATGAAAATAAAGAGAGATAGAAAGAATGCAAGGAAACAAAATAAAGAAAGACATAGAAAGAAAGAAAGAAAGAAAGAAAGAAAGAAAAAAGAAAGAAAGAATGCAAGGAAACAAAATAAAGAAAGAAAGAAAGAAAAAAGAAAGAAAGAATGCAAGAAAACAAAATAAAGAAAGAAAGAATGCAAAGAAACAAAATAAAGAAAGAATGAAAATAAAGTGAGATAGAAAGAATGCAAGGAAACAAAATAAAGAAAGACATAGAAAGAAAGAAAGAAAGAAAGAAAGAAAGAAAGAAAGAAAGAAAGAAAAAAGAAAGAAAGAATGCAAGGAATCAAAATAAAGAAAGAAAGAAAGAAAGAAAGAATGCAAAGAAACAAAATAAAGAAAGAATGAAAATAAAGAGAGATAGAAAGAATGCAAGGAAACAAAATAAAGAAAGACAAAGAAAGAAAGAAAGAAAGAAAAAAGAAAGAAAGAATGCAAGGAAACAAAATAAAGAAAGAAAGAAAGAAATAAAGAATGCAAGAAAACAAAATAAAGAAAGAAAGAAAGAAAGAAAGAATGCAAAGAAACAAAATAAAGAAAGAATGAAAATAAGGAGAGATAGAAAGAATGCAAGGAAACAAAATAAAGAAAGACATAGAAAGAAAGAAAGAAAGAAAGAAAGAAAAAAGAAAGAAAGAATGCAAGGAAACAAAATAAAGAAAGACATAGAAAGACAGAAAGAAAGAAAGAAAGAAAAAAGAAAGAAAGAATGCAAGGAAACAAAATAAAGAAAGAAAGAAAGAAATAAAGAATGCAAGAAAACAAAATAAAGAAAGACATAGAAAGAAAGAAAGAAAGAAAGAAAAAAGAAAGAATGCAAGGAAACAAAATAAAGAAAGAAAGAAAGAAAAAAAGAATGCAAGAAAACAAAATAAAGAAAGAATGAAAATAAAGAGAGATAGAAAGAATGCAAGGAAACAAAATAAAGAAAGACATAGAAAGAAAGAAAGAAAGAAAAAAGAAAGAAAGAACGCAAGTAAACAAAATAAAGAAAGACATAGAAAGAAAGAAAGAAAGAAAGAAAGAAAGAAAGAAAAAAGAAAGAAAGAATGCAAGGAAACAAAATAAAGAAAGACATAGAAAGACAGAAAGAAAGAAAGAAAGAAAAAAGAAAGAAAGAATGCAAGGAAACAAAATAAAGAAAGAAAGAAAGAAAGAAAGAAAGAATGCAAGAAAACAAAATAAAGAAAGAAAGAAAGAAAGAAAGAATGCAAAGAAACCAAATAAAGAAAGAATGAAAATAAAGAGAGATAGAAAGCATGCAAGGAAACAAAATAAAGAAAGACATAGAAAGAAAGAAAGAAAGAAAAAAGAAAGAAAGAATGCAAGGAAACAAAATAAAGAAAGAAAGAAAAAAAGAAATAAAGAATGCAAGAAAACAAAATAAAGAAAGAAAGAAAGAAACAAAGAATGCAAAGAAACAAAATAAAGAAAGAATGTAAATAAAGAGAGATAGAAAGAATGCAAGGAAACAAAATAAAGAAAGACATAGAAAGAAAGAAAGAAAGAAAGAAAGACAAAAAAAAGAAAGAATGCAAGGAAACAAAATAAAGAAAGAAAGAAAGAAATAAAGAATGCAAGAAAACAAAATAAAGAAAGAAAGAAAGAAAGAAAGAATGCAAAGAAACAAAATAAAGAAACACATAGAAAGACAGAAAGAAAGAAAAAAAGAAAGAAAGAATGCAAGAAAACAAAATGAAGAAAGAAAGAAAGAAAGAAAGAAAGAATGCAAAGAAACAAAATAAAGAAACAATGAAAATAAAGAGAGATAGAAAGAATGCAAGGAAACAAAATAAAGAAAGACATAGAAAGAAACAAAGAAAGAAAAAAGAAAGAAAGAATGCAAGGAAACAAAATAAAGAACGACATAGAAAGACAGAAAGAAAGAAAGAAAGAAAAAAGAAAGAAAGAATGCAAGGAAACAAAATAAAGAAAGACATAGAAAGACAGAAAGAAAGAAAGAAAGAAAAAAGAAAGAAAGAATGCAAGGAAACAAAATAAAGAAAGAATGAAAAGAAAGAGAGAAAGAAAGAATGCAAGGAAACAAAATAAAGAAAGAATGAAAAGAAAGAAAGAAAGAAAGAAAGAAAGAAAGAATGCAAGAAAACAAAATAAAGAAAGAAAGAAAGAAAGAAAGAAATAAAGAATGCAAGAAAACAAAATAAAGAAAGAAAGAAAGAAAGAATGCAAAGAAACAAAATGAAGAAAGAATGAAAAGAAAGAAAGAAAGAAAGAATGCAAGGAAACAAAATAAAGAATGACATAGAAAGAAAGAAAGAAAGAAAGAAAGAAAAAAGAAAGAAAGAATGCAAGGAAAAAAAATAAAGAAAGACATAGAAAGACAGAAAGAAAGAAAGAAAGAAAGAAAGAAAGAAAAGAAAGAGAGAAAGAAAGAATGCAAGGAAACAAAATAAAGAAAGAATGAAAAGAAAGAAAGAAAGAAAGACATAGAAAGAAAGAATGAAAAGAATGAAAGAAAGAAAGAAAGAATGCAAGAAAACAAAATAAAGAAAGAAAGAAAGAAATAAAGAATGCAAGAAAACAAAATAAACAAAGAAAGAAAGAAAGAAAGAATGCAAAGAAACAAAATGAAGAAAGAATGAAAAGAAAGAAAGAAAGAATGCAAGGAAAAAAATAAAGAAAGACATAGAAAGAAAGAAAGAAAGAAAGAAAAAAGAAAGAAAGAATGCAAGGAAACAAAATAAAGAAAGACATAGAAAGACAGAAAGAAAGAAAGAAAGAAAGAAAGAAAAAAGAAAGAAAGAATGCAAGGAAACAAAATAAAGAAAGAATGAAAAGAAAGAGAGAAAGAAAGAATGCAAGGAAACAAAATAAAGAAAGAATGAAAAGAAAGAAAGAAAGAAAGACATAGAAAGAAAGAATGAAATAATGAAAGAAAGAAAGAAAGAAAGAATGCAAGAAAACAAAATAAAGAAAGAAAGAAAGAAAGAAAGAAATAAAGAATGCAAGGAAACAAAATAAAGAAAGAAAGAATGAAAAGAAAGAAAGAAAAAAGAAAGAAAGAATGCAAGGAAACAAAATAAAGAAAGACATAGAAAGACAGAAAGAAAGAAAAAAGAAAGAAAGAATGCAAGGAAACAAAATAAAGAAAGAATGAAAAGAAAGAGAGAAAGAAAGAATGCAAGGAAACAAAATAAAGAAAGAATGAAAAGAAAGAAAGAAAGAAAGAAAGACATAGAAAGAAAGAATGAAAAGAAAGAAAGAAAGAAAGAAAGAAAGAAAGAATGCAAGGAAACAAAATAAAGAAAGACATAGAAAGAAAGAAAGAAAGAAAGAAAGAAAGAAAGAAAGAAAGAAAGAAAAAAGAAAGAAAGAATGCAAGGAAACAAAATAAAGAAAGACATAGAAAGACAGAAAGAAAGAAAGAAAGAAAAAAGAAAGAAAGAATGCAAGGAAACAAAATAAAGAAAGAATGAAAAGAAAGAGAGAAAGAAAGAATGCAAGGAAACAAAATAAAGAAAGAATGAAAAGAAAGAGAGAAAGAAAGAATGCAAGGAAACAAAATAAAGAAAGAATGAAAAGAACGAAAGAAAGAAAGACATAGAATGAAAGAATGAAAAAAATGAAAGAATGAAAGAAAGAAAGAAAGAAAGAATGAATGCAAGAAAACAAAATAAAGAAAGAAAGAAATAAAGAATGCAAGAAAACAAAATAAAGAAAGAATGAAAAGTAAGAAAGAAAGAAAGAATGCAAGGAAACAAAATAAAGAAAGACATAGAAAGACAGAAAGAAAGAAAGAAAGAAAGAAAGAAAAAAGAAAGAAAGAATGCAAGGAAACAAAATAAAGAAAGAATGAAAAGAAAGAGAGAAAGAAAGAATGCAAGGAAACAAAATAAAGAAAGAATGAAAAGAAAGAGAGAAAGAAAGAATGCAAGGAAACAAAATAAAGAAAGAATGAAAAGAAAGAAAGAAAGAAAGACATAGAAAGAAAGAATGAAAAGAATGAAAGAAAGAAAGAAAGAAAGAAAGAATGCAAGGAAACAAAATACAGAAAGAAAGAAAGAAAGAAATAAAGAAAGAATGAATGAAAAGAAAGAAAGAAAGAAAGAAAATGAAGGAAAAGAAAACGAGAAAGTAAGAGGTAAACAAATAAACGGGCCAACGAAGGAATTATGAAAAGAAAAACTACAAAATTAATGTAAAAAGAGGGAAAAATATACACGAAAAAATGCCATAGAAATTGACCTTGAAGGAATCGATTCCAAAGCGAAAAAAAGTGACAATTTAAAGACGATAAAAGAAAAATGCTAAACATTAATAAGTAATGTTAAAAAGATATGCATAACGATTAGAAAGAAATGGTGGAGGCATTATTTGGCAAAAGAAAGAAAATTTAAAAAAAGTACTAAGAATTATAACAATGAGAAATTGAAAACACTGGTGAATAAATAAAAATGGCGCCAAATGAAGAAAAAAAATAGAAAAAGGAACAATTGTTGTAAGGAAGGAGAACGAATAAAGAAACAAAAGAGATTTTAGAAGAAAAAAAAACGAGTTAAAATGAGAAAAAAGCGACTTTCAAAATAACGATTTCTTTTTAACAACTCTGTCTCAGCAATTTTCATCGTACAACATTTTGCTAACACACCCCAAATGTCTGAATTCGAAGTCTCCTTATTTGATTCTTGATACAAATTGTTAAAAATAGGTGATTTATTCCACCCAAATGCACCAGACGCTTTTTTTGACAACCATTGCTGCACAATGTTGAAAATAAAAGAAGTGGAACCGCTTGAAGCTTTGTTCCAAGTCGTGTATGATATCGGCTTTTCCCTTGTTTGCTTCCTTTTGTCGCTTGCCACTTCGTATCTATCTATCTATCTATCTATCTATCTATCTATCTATCTATCGTGTATGATATCGGCTTTTCCCTTGTTTGCTTCCTTTTGTCGCTTGCCACTTCGTATCTATCTATCTATCTATCTATCTATCGGGTATGATATCGGCTTTTCCCTTGTTTGCTTCCTTTTGTCGCTTGCCACTTCGTATCTATCTATCTATCTATCTATCTATCTATCTATCTATCTATCGTGTATGATATCGGCTTTTCCCTTGTTTGCTTCCTTTTGTCGCTTGCCACTTCGTATCTATCTATCTATCTATCTATCTATCTATCTATCTATCTATCTATCGGGTATGATATCGGCTTTTCCCTTGTTTGCTTCCTTTTGTCGCTTGCCACTTCGTATCTATCTATCTATCTATCTATCTATCTATCTATCTATCTATCGGGTATGATATCGGCTTTTCCCTTGTTTGCTTCCTTTTGTCGCTTGCCACTTCGTATCTATCTATCTATCTATCTATCTATCTATCTATCGTGTATGATATCGGCTTTTCCCTTGTTTGCTTCCTTTTGTCGCTTGCCACTTCGTATCTATCTATCTATCTATCTATCTATCGGGTATGATATCGGCTTTTCCCTTGTTTGCTTCCTTTTGTCGCTTGCCACTTCGTATCTATCTATCTATCTATCTATCTATCTATCTATCTATCTATCGTGTATGATATCGGCTTTTCCCTTGTTTGCTTCCTTTTGTCGCTTGCCACTTCGTATCTATCTATCTATCTATATATCTATCTATCTATCTATCTATCGGGTATGATATCGGCTTTTCCCTTGTTTGCTTCCTTTTGTCGCTTGCCACTTCGTATCTATCTATCTATCTATCTATCTATCTATCTATCGTGTATGATATCGGCTTTTCCCTTGTTTGCTTCCTTTTGTCGCTTGCCACTTCGTATCTATCTATCTATCTATCTATCTATCGGGTATGATATCGGCTTTTCCCTTGTTTGCTTCCTTTTGTCGCTTGCCACTTCGTATCTATCTATCTATCTATCTATCTATCTATCTATCTATCTATCGTGTATGATATCGGCTTTTCCCTTGTTTGCTTCCTTTTGTCGCTTGCCACTTCGTATCTATCTATCTATCTATCTATCTATCTATCTATCTATCTATCGTGTATGATATCGGCTTTTCCCTTGTTTGCTTCCTTTTGTCGCTTGCCACTTCGTATCTATCTATCTATCTATATATCTATCTATCTATCTATCTATCGGGTATGATATCGGCTTTTCCCTTGTTTGCTTCCTTTTGTCGCTTGCCACTTCGTATCTATCTATCTATCTATCTATCTATCTATCTATCTATCTATCTATCGTGTATGATATCGGCTTTTCCCTTGTTTGCTTCCTTTTGTCGCTTGCCACTTCGTATCTATCTATCTATCTATCTATCTATCTATCTATCTATCTATCGTGTATGATATCGGCTTTTCCCTTGTTTGCTTCCTTTTGTCGCTTGCCACTTCGTATCTATCTATCTATCTATCTATCTATCTATCTATCTATCTATCTATCGGGTATGATATCGGCTTTTCCCTTGTTTGCTTCCTTTTGTCGCTTGCCACTTCGTATCTATCTATCTATCTATCTATCTATCTATCTATCTATCTATCGTGTATGATATCGGCTTTTCCCTTGTTTGCTTCCTTTTGTCGCTTGCCACTTCGTATCTATCTATCTATCTATCTATCTATCTATCTATCTATCTATCTATCTATCGGGTATGATATCGGCTTTTCCCTTGTTTGCTTCCTTTTGTCGCTTGCCACTTCGTATCTATCTATCTATCTATCTATCTATCTATCTATCTATCGTGTATGATATCGGCTTTTCCCTTGTTTGCTTCCTTTTGTCGCTTGCCACTTCGTATCTATCTATCTATCTATCTATCTATCTATCTATCTATCTATCGGGTATGATATCGGCTTTTCCCTTGTTTGCTTCCTTTTGTCGCTTGCCACTTCGTATCTATCTATCTATCTATCTATCTATCTATCTATCTATCTATCGTGTATGATATCGGCTTTTCCCTTGTTTGCTTCCTTTTGTCGCTTGCCACTTCGTATCTATCTATCTATCTATCTATCTATCTATCTATCTATCTATCTATCGTGTATGATATCGGCTTTTCCCTTGTTTGCTTCCTTTTGTCGCTTGCCACTTCGTATCTATCTATCTATCTATCTATCTATCTATCTATCTATCTATCGTGTATGATATCGGCTTTTCCCTTGTTTGCTTCCTTTTGTCGCTTGCCACTTCGTATCTATCTATCTATCTATCTATCTATCGGGTATGATATCGGCTTTTCCCTTGTTTGCTTCCTTTTGTCGCTTGCCACTTCGTATCTATCTATCTATCTATCTATCTATCTATCTATCTATCGTGTATGATATCGGCTTTTCCCTTGTTTGCTTCCTTTTGTCGCTTGCCACTTCGTATCTATCTATCTATCTATCTATCTATCTATCTATCTATCTATCGTGTATGATATCGGCTTTTCCCTTGTTTGCTTCCTTTTGTCGCTTGCCACTTCGTATCTATCTATCTATCTATCTATCTATCGGGTATGATATCGGCTTTTCCCTTGTTTGCTTCCTTTTGTCGCTTGCCACTTCGTATCTATCTATCTATCTATCTATCTATCTATCTATCTATCTATCGGGTATGATATCGGCTTTTCCCTTGTTTGCTTCCTTTTGTCGCTTGCCACTTCGTATCTATCTATCTATCTATCTATCTATCTATCTATCTATCTATCGGGTATGATATCGGCTTTTCCCTTGTTTGCTTCCTTTTGTCGCTTGCCACTTCGTATCTATCTATCTATCTATCTATCTATCTATCTATCGTGTATGATATCGGCTTTTCCCTTGTTTGCTTCCTTTTGTCGCTTGCCACTTCGTATCTATCTATCTATCTATCTATCTATCTATCTATCTATCTATCTATCGTGTATGATATCGGCTTTTCCCTTGTTTGCTTCCTTTTGTCGCTTGCCACTTCGTATCTATCTATCTATCTATCTATCTATCTATCTATCTATCTATCGTGTATGATATCGGCTTTTCCCTTGTTTGCTTCCTTTTGTCGCTTGCCACTTCGTATCTATCTATCTATCTATCTATCTATCTATCTATCTATCGTGTATGATATCGGCTTTTCCCTTGTTTGCTTCCTTTTGTCGCTTGCCACTTCGTATCTATCTATCTATCTATCTATCTATCTATCTATCTATCTATCGTGTATGATATCGGCTTTTCCCTTGTTTGCTTCCTTTTGTCGCTTGCCACTTCGTATCTATCTATCTATCTATCTATCTATCTATCTATCTATCGTGTATGATATCGGCTTTTCCCTTGTTTGCTTCCTTTTGTCGCTTGCCACTTCGTATCTATCTATCTATCTATCTATCTATCTATCTATCTATCGTGTATGATATCGGCTTTTCCCTTGTTTGCTTCCTTTTGTCGCTTGCCACTTCGTATCTATCTATCTATCTATCTATCTATCTATCTATCTATCGTGTATGATATCGGCTTTTCCCTTGTTTGCTTCCTTTTGTCGCTTGCCACTTCGTATCTATCTATCTATCTATCTATCTATCTATCTATCTATCTATCGTGTATGATATCGGCTTTTCCCTTGTTTGCTTCCTTTTGTCGCTTGCCACTTCGTATCTATCTATCTATCTATCTATCTATCTATCTATCTATCGTGTATGATATCGGCTTTTCCCTTGTTTGCTTCCTTTTGTCGCTTGCCACTTCGTATCTATCTATCTATCTATATATCTATCTATCTATCTATCTATCGGGTATGATATCGGCTTTTCCCTTGTTTGCTTCCTTTTGTCGCTTGCCACTTCGTATCTATCTATCTATCTATCTATCTATCTATCTATCTATCGTGTATGATATCGGCTTTTCCCTTGTTTGCTTCCTTTTGTCGCTTGCCACTTCGTATCTATCTATCTATCTATATATCTATCTATCTATCTATCTATCGGGTATGATATCGGCTTTTCCCTTGTTTGCTTCCTTTTGTCGCTTGCCACTTCGTATCTATCTATCTATCTATCTATCTATCTATCTATCTATCGTGTATGATATCGGCTTTTCCCTTGTTTGCTTCCTTTTGTCGCTTGCCACTTCGTATCTATCTATCTATCTATATATCTATCTATCTATCTATCTATCGGGTATGATATCGGCTTTTCCCTTGTTTGCTTCCTTTTGTCGCTTGCCACTTCGTATCTATCTATCTATCTATCTATCTATCTATCTATCTATCGTGTATGATATCGGCTTTTCCCTTGTTTGCTTCCTTTTGTCGCTTGCCACTTCGTATCTATCTATCTATCTATCTATCTATCTATCTATCTATCTATCTATCGGGTATGATATCGGCTTTTCCCTTGTTTGCTTCCTTTTGTCGCTTGCCACTTCGTATCTATCTATCTATCTATCTATCTATCTATCTATCTATCTATCGTGTATGATATCGGCTTTTCCCTTGTTTGCTTCCTTTTGTCGCTTGCCACTTCGTATCTATCTATCTATCTATCTATCTATCTATCTATCTATCGTGTATGATATCGGCTTTTCCCTTGTTTGCTTCCTTTTGTCGCTTGCCACTTCGTATCTATCTATCTATATATCTATCTATCTATCTATCTATCGTGTATGATATCGGCTTTTCCCTTGTTTGCTTCCTTTTGTCGCTTGCCACTTCGTATCTATCTATCTATCTATCTATCTATCTATCTATCTATCGTGTATGATATCGGCTTTTCCCTTGTTTGCTTCCTTTTGTCGCTTGCCACTTCGTATCTATCTATCTATCTATCTATCTATCTATCTATCTATCTATCGGGTATGATATCGGCTTTTCCCTTGTTTGCTTCCTTTTGTCGCTTGCCACTTCGTATCTATCTATCTATCTATCTATCTATCTATCTATCTATCTATCGTGTATGATATCGGCTTTTCCCTTGTTTGCTTCCTTTTGTCGCTTGCCACTTCGTATCTATCTATCTATCTATATATCTATCTATCTATCTATCTATCGGGTATGATATCGGCTTTTCCCTTGTTTGCTTCCTTTTGTCGCTTGCCACTTCGTATCTATCTATCTATCTATCTATCTATCTATCTATCTATCGTGTATGATATCGGCTTTTCCCTTGTTTGCTTCCTTTTGTCGCTTGCCACTTCGTATCTATCTATCTATCTATATATCTATCTATCTATCTATCTATCGGGTATGATATCGGCTTTTCCCTTGTTTGCTTCCTTTTGTCGCTTGCCACTTCGTATCTATCTATCTATCTATCTATCTATCTATCTATCTATCTATCGTGTATGATATCGGCTTTTCCCTTGTTTGCTTCCTTTTGTCGCTTGCCACTTCGTATCTATCTATCTATCTATCTATCTATCTATCTATCTATCTATCTATCGGGTATGATATCGGCTTTTCCCTTGTTTGCTTCCTTTTGTCGCTTGCCACTTCGTATCTATCTATCTATCTATCTATCTATCTATCTATCTATCTATCGTGTATGATATCGGCTTTTCCCTTGTTTGCTTCCTTTTGTCGCTTGCCACTTCGTATCTATCTATCTATCTATCTATCTATCTATCTATCTATCTATCGTGTATGATATCGGCTTTTCCCTTGTTTGCTTCCTTTTGTCGCTTGCCACTTCGTATCTATCTATCTATCTATCTATCTATCTATCTATCTATCTATCGGGTATGATATCGGCTTTTCCCTTGTTTGCTTCCTTTTGTCGCTTGCCACTTCGTATCTATCTATCTATCTATCTATCTATCTATCTATCTATCTATCGTGTATGATATCGGCTTTTCCCTTGTTTGCTTCCTTTTGTCGCTTGCCACTTCGTATCTATCTATCTATCTATCTATCTATCTATCTATCTATCTATCGTGTATGATATCGGCTTTTCCCTTGTTTGCTTCCTTTTGTCGCTTGCCACTTCGTATCTATCTATCTATCTATCTATCTATCTATCTATCTATCTATCTATCGGGTATGATATCGGCTTTTCCCTTGTTTGCTTCCTTTTGTCGCTTGCCACTTCGTATCTATCTATCTATCTATCTATCTATCTATCTATCTATCTATCGTGTATGATATCGGCTTTTCCCTTGTTTGCTTCCTTTTGTCGCTTGCCACTTCGTATCTATCTATCTATCTATCTATCTATCTATCTATCTATCTATCGTGTATGATATCGGCTTTTCCCTTGTTTGCTTCCTTTTGTCGCTTGCCACTTCGTATCTATCTATCTATCTATCTATCTATCTATCTATCTATCTATCGGGTATGATATCGGCTTTTCCCTTGTTTGCTTCCTTTTGTCGCTTGCCACTTCGTATCTATCTATCTATCTATCTATCTATCTATCTATCTATCTATCGTGTATGATATCGGCTTTTCCCTTGTTTGCTTCCTTTTGTCGCTTGCCACTTCGTATCTATCTATCTATCTATCTATCTATCTATCTATCTATCGGGTATGATATCGGCTTTTCCCTTGTTTGCTTCCTTTTGTCGCTTGCCACTTCGTATCTATCTATCTATCTATCTATCTATCTATCTATCTATCGTGTATGATATCGGCTTTTCCCTTGTTTGCTTCCTTTTGTCGCTTGCCACTTCGTATCTATCTATCTATCTATCTATCTATCTATCTATCTATCTATCGGGTATGATATCGGCTTTTCCCTTGTTTGCTTCCTTTTGTCGCTTGCCACTTCGTATCTATCTATCTATCTATCTATCTATCTATCTATCTATCTATCGTGTATGATATCGGCTTTTCCCTTGTTTGCTTCCTTTTGTCGCTTGCCACTTCGTATCTATCTATCTATCTATCTATCTATCTATCTATCTATCTATCTATCGTGTATGATATCGGCTTTTCCCTTGTTTGCTTCCTTTTGTCGCTTGCCACTTCGTATCTATCTATCTATCTATCTATCTATCTATCTATCTATCTATCGTGTATGATATCGGCTTTTCCCTTGTTTGCTTCCTTTTGTCGCTTGCCACTTCGTATCTATCTATCTATCTATCTATCTATCGGGTATGATATCGGCTTTTCCCTTGTTTGCTTCCTTTTGTCGCTTGCCACTTCGTATCTATCTATCTATCTATCTATCTATCTATCTATCTATCTATCGTGTATGATATCGGCTTTTCCCTTGTTTGCTTCCTTTTGTCGCTTGCCACTTCGTATCTATCTATCTATCTATCTATCTATCTATCTATCTATCGTGTATGATATCGGCTTTTCCCTTGTTTGCTTCCTTTTGTCGCTTGCCACTTCGTATCTATCTATCTATCTATCTATCTATCGGGTATGATATCGGCTTTTCCCTTGTTTGCTTCCTTTTGTCGCTTGCCACTTCGTATCTATCTATCTATCTATCTATCTATCTATCTATCTATCTATCGGGTATGATATCGGCTTTTCCCTTGTTTGCTTCCTTTTGTCGCTTGCCACTTCGTATCTATCTATCTATCTATCTATCTATCTATCTATCTATCTATCGGGTATGATATCGGCTTTTCCCTTGTTTGCTTCCTTTTGTCGCTTGCCACTTCGTATCTATCTATCTATCTATCTATCTATCTATCTATCGTGTATGATATCGGCTTTTCCCTTGTTTGCTTCCTTTTGTCGCTTGCCACTTCGTATCTATCTATCTATCTATCTATCTATCGGGTATGATATCGGCTTTTCCCTTGTTTGCTTCCTTTTGTCGCTTGCCACTTCGTATCTATCTATCTATCTATCTATCTATCTATCTATCTATCTATCGTGTATGATATCGGCTTTTCCCTTGTTTGCTTCCTTTTGTCGCTTGCCACTTCGTATCTATCTATCTATCTATCTATCTATCTATCTATCTATCTATCGTGTATGATATCGGCTTTTCCCTTGTTTGCTTCCTTTTGTCGCTTGCCACTTCGTATCTATCTATCTATCTATCTATCTATCGGGTATGATATCGGCTTTTCCCTTGTTTGCTTCCTTTTGTCGCTTGCCACTTCGTATCTATCTATCTATCTATCTATCTATCTATCTATCTATCTATCTATCGTGTATGATATCGGCTTTTCCCTTGTTTGCTTCCTTTTGTCGCTTGCCACTTCGTATCTATCTATCTATCTATCTATCTATCTATCTATCGGGTATGATATCGGCTTTTCCCTTGTTTGCTTCCTTTTGTCGCTTGCCACTTCGTATCTATCTATCTATCTATCTATCTATCTATCTATCTATCGTGTATGATATCGGCTTTTCCCTTGTTTGCTTCCTTTTGTCGCTTGCCACTTCGTATCTATCTATCTATCTATCTATCTATCTATCTATCTATCTATCGGGTATGATATCGGCTTTTCCCTTGTTTGCTTCCTTTTGTCGCTTGCCACTTCGTATCTATCTATCTATCTATCTATCTATCTATCTATCTATCTATCGTGTATGATATCGGCTTTTCCCTTGTTTGCTTCCTTTTGTCGCTTGCCACTTCGTATCTATCTATCTATCTATCTATCTATCTATCTATCTATCTATCTATCGTGTATGATATCGGCTTTTCCCTTGTTTGCTTCCTTTTGTCGCTTGCCACTTCGTATCTATCTATCTATCTATCTATCTATCTATCTATCTATCGTGTATGATATCGGCTTTTCCCTTGTTTGCTTCCTTTTGTCGCTTGCCACTTCGTATCTATCTATCTATCTATCTATCTATCGGGTATGATATCGGCTTTTCCCTTGTTTGCTTCCTTTTGTCGCTTGCCACTTCGTATCTATCTATCTATCTATCTATCTATCTATCTATCTATCTATCGTGTATGATATCGGCTTTTCCCTTGTTTGCTTCCTTTTGTCGCTTGCCACTTCGTATCTATCTATCTATCTATCTATCTATCTATCTATCTATCTATCGGGTATGATATCGGCTTTTCCCTTGTTTGCTTCCTTTTGTCGCTTGCCACTTCGTATCTATCTATCTATCTATCTATCTATCTATCTATCTATCTATCTATCGTGTATGATATCGGCTTTTCCCTTGTTTGCTTCCTTTTGTCGCTTGCCACTTCGTATCTATCTATCTATCTATCTATCTATCTATCTATCTATCTATCGGGTATGATATCGGCTTTTCCCTTGTTTGCTTCCTTTTGTCGCTTGCCACTTCGTATCTATCTATCTATCTATCTATCTATCTATCTATCTATCTATCTATCGTGTATGATATCGGCTTTTCCCTTGTTTGCTTCCTTTTGTCGCTTGCCACTTCGTATCTATCTATCTATCTATCTATCTATCTATCTATCTATCGTGTATGATATCGGCTTTTCCCTTGTTTGCTTCCTTTTGTCGCTTGCCACTTCGTATCTATCTATCTATCTATCTATCTATCTATCTATCTATCTATCGTGTATGATATCGGCTTTTCCCTTGTTTGCTTCCTTTTGTCGCTTGCCACTTCGTATCTATCTATCTATCTATCTATCTATCTATCTATCTATCTATCGTGTATGATATCGGCTTTTCCCTTGTTTGCTTCCTTTTGTCGCTTGCCACTTCGTATCTATCTATCTATCTATCTATCTATCTATCTATCTATCTATCTATCGGGTATGATATCGGCTTTTCCCTTGTTTGCTTCCTTTTGTCGCTTGCCACTTCGTATCTATCTATCTATCTATCTATCTATCGGGTATGATATCGGCTTTTCCCTTGTTTGCTTCCTTTTGTCGCTTGCCACTTCGTATCTATCTATCTATCTATCTATCTATCTATCTATCTATCTATCTATCGTGTATGATATCGGCTTTTCCCTTGTTTGCTTCCTTTTGTCGCTTGCCACTTCGTATCTATCTATCTATCTATCTATCTATCGGGTATGATATCGGCTTTTCCCTTGTTTGCTTCCTTTTGTCGCTTGCCACTTCGTATCTATCTATCTATCTATCTATCTATCTATCTATCTATCGTGTATGATATCGGCTTTTCCCTTGTTTGCTTCCTTTTGTCGCTTGCCACTTCGTATCTATCTATCTATCTATCTATCTATCTATCTATCTATCTATCGGGTATGATATCGGCTTTTCCCTTGTTTGCTTCCTTTTGTCGCTTGCCACTTCGTATCTATCTATCTATCTATCTATCTATCTATCTATCTATCTATCGTGTATGATATCGGCTTTTCCCTTGTTTGCTTCCTTTTGTCGCTTGCCACTTCGTATCTATCTATCTATCTATCTATCTATCGGGTATGATATCGGCTTTTCCCTTGTTTGCTTCCTTTTGTCGCTTGCCACTTCGTATCTATCTATCTATCTATCTATCTATCTATCTATCTATCTATCGTGTATGATATCGGCTTTTCCCTTGTTTGCTTCCTTTTGTCGCTTGCCACTTCGTATCTATCTATCTATCTATCTATCTATCTATCTATCTATCGGGTATGATATCGGCTTTTCCCTTGTTTGCTTCCTTTTGTCGCTTGCCACTTCGTATCTATCTATCTATCTATCTATCTATCTATCTATCTATCTATCGTGTATGATATCGGCTTTTCCCTTGTTTGCTTCCTTTTGTCGCTTGCCACTTCGTATCTATCTATCTATCTATCTATCTATCGGGTATGATATCGGCTTTTCCCTTGTTTGCTTCCTTTTGTCGCTTGCCACTTCGTATCTATCTATCTATCTATCTATCTATCTATCTATCTATCTATCTATCGTGTATGATATCGGCTTTTCCCTTGTTTGCTTCCTTTTGTCGCTTGCCACTTCGTATCTATCTATCTATCTATCTATCTATCGGGTATGATATCGGCTTTTCCCTTGTTTGCTTCCTTTTGTCGCTTGCCACTTCGTATCTATCTATCTATCTATCTATCTATCTATCTATCTATCTATCTATCTATCTATCTATCTGTCTATCGTGTATGATATCGGCGTTTCCCTTGTTTGCTTCCTTTTGTCGCTTGCCACTTCGTATCTATCTATCTATCTATCTATCTATCTATCTATCTATCTATCTATCTATCGTGTATGATATCGGCTTTTCCCTTGTTTGCTTCCTTTTGTCGCTTGCCACTTCGTATCTATCTATCTATCTATCTATCGTGTATGATATCGGCTTTTCCCTTGTTTGCTTCCTTTTGTCGCTTGCCACTTCGTATCTATCTATCTATCTATCTATCTATCTATCTATCTATCTATCTATCTATCTATCGTGTATGATATCGGCGTTTCCCTTGTTTGCTTCCTTTTGTCGCTTGCCACTTCGTATCTATCTATATATCTATCTATCTATCTATCTATCTATCTATCGTGTATGATATCGGCTTTTCCCTTGTTTGCTTCCTTTTGTCGCTTGCCACTTCGTATCTATCTATCTATCTATCTATCTATCTATCTATCTATCTATCTATCTGTCTATCGTGTATGATATCGGCGTTTCCCTTGTTTGCTTCCTTTTGTCGCTTGCCACTTCGTATCTATCTATCTATCTATCTATCTATCTATCTATCTATCTATCTATCTATCGTGTATGATATCGGCTTTTCCCTTGTTTGCTTCCTTTTGTCGCTTGCCACTTCGTATCTATCTATCTATCTATCTATCTATCTATCTATCTATCTATCGTGTATGATATCGGCTTTTCCCTTGTTTGCTTCCTTTTGTCGCTTGCCACTTCGTATCTATCTATCTATCTATCTATCTATCTATCTATCTATCTATCTATCTATCTATCTGTCTATCGTGTATGATATCGGCTTTTCCCTTGTTTGCTTCCTTTTGTCGCTTGCCACTTCGTATCTATCTATCTATCTATCTATCTATCTATCTATCTATCTATCTATCTATCGTGTATGATATCGGCGTTTCCCTTGTTTGCTTCCTTTTGTCGCTTGCCACTTCGTATCTATCTATCTATCTATCTATCTATCTATCTATCTATCTATCTATCTATCGTGTATGATATCGGCTTTTCCCTTGTTTGCTTCCTTTTGTCGCTTGCCACTTCGTATCTATCTATCTATCTATCTATCTATCTATCTATCTATCTATCTATCTATCTATCTGTCTATCGTGTATGATATCGGCGTTTCCCTTGTTTGCTTCCTTTTGTCGCTTGCCACTTCGTATCTATCTATCTATCTATCTATCTATCTATCTATCTATCTATCGTGTATGATATCGGCTTTTCCCTTGTTTGCTTCCTTTTGTCGCTTGCCACTTCGTATCTATCTATCTATCTATCTATCTATCTATCTATCTATCTATCTATCGTGTATGATATCGGCTTTTCCCTTGTTTGCTTCCTTTTGTCGCTTGCCACTTCGTATCTATCTATCTATCTATCTATCTATCTATCTATCTATCTATCTATCTGTCTATCGTGTATGATATCGGCGTTTCCCTTGTTTGCTTCCTTTTGTCGCTTGCCACTTCGTATCTATCTATATATCTATCTATCTATCTATCTATCTATCTTTTGTCCATATAATTTCTATCACTCTAAGTCTGTTCATATTTATCTTTTTCCTCTTCTTATCTATCTATCTATCTATCTATCTATCTATCTATCTATCTGTCTGTCTGTCTATCTATTTATCTATCTCAGTCTCTTTCTATCTATTTTACTTTGTTCATATCTAAGTTCTTTCATATCTATCTATATATCTATCTAATTCTGTTCATATCTAACTCATTCTGTTCTTATCTATCTATCTATCTATCTATCTATCTATATATCTATCTGCCTGTCTGTCTCGGTCGCTTTATATCTATCTTTCTTTCTGTCGATCGCTCTATCTAATTCTGTTTTATGTACATATGGGGTTTAGTTAGAATTTTCATAGAGACACTGCGGTATTATGGTGTATGTTGTAAGAAAGGTTAAATAAGAATGCGTTTTTTTTATATGAGAAATATTGTTGTATATATGTACATTTCTGTACACAGCAGAAGAAATATCGATCTTATTTTATTTTGTTTTGTTTCTTGTAAATGTGTTTGTTTTCATAATGTAAAAACTCATTGGGGATTTTTTTTCACTTCCACAGACAATGAATTGTACATATGGGAACTAGTAAGGATTTTCATAGACACCATGTGGTACTACGGTGGATGTAGTTAGAAAGATAGGAAAGAATGTGTTGTTTTGGTGCTAGAATTATTGTGGTATATTTGCGTAAGTGTTTGTGGCTATCTAAGTTTAAAAGTTAAGACAGAAAAAAAACGTCCTTTTTCCCATACGCCGTTTTTCGCCTTGTGCCACATTTTCTGTATTGAAGCGGAAATAAATATCGCCCTTCACTAGTCCCTAGTTAGGACTTTCATAGAGAC
Source organism: Acanthosepion esculentum (assembly GCA_964036315.1). NCBI lineage: Eukaryota > Metazoa > Mollusca > Cephalopoda > Sepiida > Sepiidae > Acanthosepion > Acanthosepion esculentum. The sequence goes on along the minus strand of OZ038516.1, from coordinate 51,557,626 downwards.
ACTGTGGTATTATGGTGGTTGTAGTAAGAAAGGTAAGTCAGAATGCGTTGTTTTGGTGTAAGTAATATTGTTGTATGTTTGGGTCAGTGATTGTGGCTAGCTAAGTTTAATTTTAAGACAGAAGAAGACCGTCCGTTTCCCCCATTCCTCATTGTGCCATATTTTGTAAATAATTACAAATATATATCGCTCTTCGCTAGGGTACCAAGACTTTTTGAATTCAAGCACACTACTGTACTGGCGTCAAGGTCTCATCAATTTGCAGTTGAGCTGACAAGATGTAATTTGTGATCTGTCTATACTGGCCGTTGTATTATTATTATTATTATTATTATTATTATTATTTAATCAACGGCAATGTATTCTGTTCCTATACATTCTCTGAAAATTTGAGGTTATTGCAACAAGAATTGTACATATGGGGACCTGTTAGGATTTTCATAGAGACCCGACGTTTTACGGAGAATGTACTAAGAAAGGTATGTAAAAAAGCGTTGTTGTAGTGTAAAGAATATTGTTCTATGTATGTACACTTCTCTACATAGCAGAATAAATATCGCTCTTATTTTATTTTATTTGGTTTATTGTAAATGTGTTTATTTCATAATCTCATTGTGGCTAGTTTTTAAACTGTTGTTTTATTCACTTCCACAGACAATGAATTGAAAATATGGGGATTAGACAGGATTTTCCTAGAGACAATGAGGTATTATGGTGGATGTAGTAAGAAAGGTAAGTAAGAATGAGTTGTTTTGTGTATGGAATATAGTGCTATGTTTGGGTCAGTGTTTGTGGCTAGCTAAGTTTAATGTTATTCCTTCCCCCCCCCATTCCTCATTTTGGCCTTGTGCCACATTTGGTAAATAATTACAAATATATATATCGCTCTTCGCTAGGTTACGTAGACATTTTGAATTTAAGCCCACTACTGTACTGGCGTCAAGGTCTCATCAATTTGCAGTTGATCTGGCAAGATGTAGTTTGTGATCTATCCGGGCCGTTGCATTATTATTATTATTATTATTATTATTATTATTATTATTATTATTATTATTATTATTTCTATAATGATTTAATCGACGGCAATGTATTCTGTTTATATACTTTCTCTGAAAATTTGAGGTTATTTCAACAAGAATTGCCAAAATTATTGGCCTGCGAAAAGATGTCAAATTTTTTGAACACCCTGTGTATCGCAGAGATTTTCAACTGTCTCTTTTTCATTCTAAATATAAGTGCCCTTTTAGGGCCTGTCACCCTTAAAACCATTCTCTTTATTAAATGTTCCTGTTGTGCCATTCTCAACATCCTTCTGTGCAACCACATTTCTGTTGTCTCAAGTTCGCTGGCTTATAGAAGGATTAATATTTCATAGCAGGTTAGCTCTCTTTTCTTTGTTTCTCCTGCTAACCTACAGATGAGTGACTCATTGCGCTTGCTCTGGCTAACGATTGCCATTGACGTGAAGGTGGAAAGATGATAAGGAATCAGCAGCTAGGTCTAATCCTAGGAAAGTTGGTTCATTCCCTCGATCGAATCTGTCTTACCCATTTTTAAGTTTACTATTCGTCCACGCATTGAATACTGCTGCTCCATCTGGTAAGGAGATTCTGCTTTTTTTTTATTTAGAAACTGCAGTATTATTGGTCCTCGCCTGGCATCTCTACTTCAGTATCTTTCTGTTATGGTAATGATTACTGTTTCTGTTAATATATTTGTTTAAATCAATTCCTCTCTTGTGTCGTTATCTATAGGCCCAAACAAGGCGACAACACTTTCCCACCACCTTTCCCGAGTGCCTTTTCTATAAATGCCTTCATGTTTTTTTTTTGGGGGGGGTCCCATATCCAACAGACATTCGGCAGTAATATATAGACTCTGAATTCAAACCGGATTTCATTAAAAACGTATATGCATCCCATCGGGATCGATTGTAAGTCAAAACTCTCACTGAAACTCCTACCATGGATTTGCACGCCTGAATGAATGTCACCTCTGCTACGCTTGGTCACCATTCGCTCGGATGCCGCAGGTTGGTTTAAGAGAGACGGCTCAACCGACCTTGCTGAATGTAGCCACAGGTCCAGGCAGGTATCATTGTTTGCTGACTCTGTGCAACTAGCAGCTCCATTGCATTGGTCACCTGTCTCTTGACGTCCCGCTTTATCGAACCCTGACCTGGAATTTCCCACTACCGTGACGTGGCTTCCGCCTGTCATTGCTATATACCTTTCCGTAGCATTTGTTCTAATGCGCTCTTCTTGTTGGTACCGCAACCGCGTGAACTTAAGGTCATTACTAGATTAGCAATTAGGTCTCATCGTTTTGTTGTTGAACTAGCTAGATGTAACCGTAGGTACTATTCTAATAGTTTATTTTCTCGTGCTTCTTCCGTCTGGAACTCTCTTCCGGTCTCTTGCTTCTCTGCCACCAACAATCTTGTAAAAATTAAATGAAACGTCAATCGCCATCTTCTGCTTTCCTGAAGCATGTTTTTTTTATTGTCTTTTCCCCACACTAAAGTGTTCTCATTCTCTTTTACTCCCAGTAACCCCTTGCATCTGGATGGCATTATAGATTGCGTCTAGCATGAAAAAGGCTGTCGCCTCTGAGTGTTGATTCAATGTTCACTTTTATATTTATATTTACATACGCTCTGTCTCTGATATTGAAAGATATAAGAAAGACTATTAGAATAGTACCTACGGTTACATCTAGCTAGTTCAACAACAAAACGATGAGACCTAATTGCCAATCTAGTAATGACATTAAGTTCACGCGGTTGCGGTATCAACGAGAAGAGCGCATTAGAACAAATGCTACGGAAATGTATATAGCAATGACAGGCGGAAGCCACGTCACGGTAGTGGGAAATTCCAGGTCACTTTATCCCATAAATATAGCACACCTCAAAACTATATTTCTTCATATATATATATATATGTGTGTGTGTGTGTGTGTGTGTGTGTGTGTGTGTGTGTGTGTGTGTGTGTGTGTGTGTGTGTGTGTTGTCTCTCCTGCCGTAACGAACGTATGAAGGTCAAGCAGCTCAATTCTTAGGAACCGACAGCCAGACACCAGCACACATGATTTGATTATAGTGGTGAATGTTTTGTGCAGAACCAACCACACTTTTTGAAGGGCTGAATACAGAGACCTGGTGCACTACGTGCCACAAGGTCCCCAAACAAACTTCCACAGGTTTTGAATTCAGATTTGTCCTTCTCATAGACCAGTTGCCATCCAAGGCTATAGAACCAAATCCGTCCTGCTACTTACCCATAGCTGGAGGGTGAAGAAGATGATTAATACCTTTCCCAAGGGTATTATCACGTAAGTAAATATAATGGATTCAACTGGAATTAACACTTGGCTCTCCGATTCCTCAATCCGAGCTGCTATCCACTACTCCACCGTTCCATATATATATATATATATATATATATATATATATATATATATATAATTTATATGTGTGTGTGTGTGTGTGTGTGTGTGTGTGTGTGTGTGTGTGGGTGTGTACTTTCCCGTCGTATTCGACGTAAGAGGGTCAAGCAGCTCCGTTCCTAGGAACCGACAGCCCAGACACCATCACATATAATTTGATTATAGTGGTGAATGCTTTGTGCAGAACCTACCACACTTTTTGAAAGGCTGAATACAGAGACCTGGTGCATTACGTGCCACAAGTGCCGCAAACAACCCTCCACAGTTTTTGAGTTCAGAGTTGTTCTTCTCCTAGACCAGTTGCCATCAAAGGTAAACCGGTTGCCATCCAAGGCAATCGGGTTGTCTTACCCATAGCTGAAGGGAGAAGAAAAGGATTCATACCTTTGCCAACGGTATTAGCACATATGATTTGATTATAGTGGTGAAGGCTTTGTGCGAAACAATCTACATTTTTTGAAGGGCTGACATCCAAGGTCCTAAATTTGCAATATATATATATATATATATATATATATATATATATATATATATATATATATATACTGACATCTTACATTAACACTTCACCAAAATTACACAAAAACATCTTCAAATACTAAAGAGTAAATTTATTCAATAAAATCGTCATTGGCTTCAACCACGGCCTGCAGACGACTGCAGAATCTCCTGCAACACTTCTGGAAGTTTTCCTTGTTTAAGTTGGTGAATATCTGCCATATTCCTTGCCTTCAGTTTTTCTTCAGTGTTACAACGAGTTTTATAGGTCTCTCTCTCAGCTGTGCTCCACACATAATAATCAAGGTGGTTGCAGACTGGGTGGGGGTTGTTTCTGGCTGAGTTAATCGTATTATCGAAGTGTTTTTCTCACAGACGGTACACAACTGACCGTACTATAGTGTTCTGTCTAAAAATCAAAACAAACAACGCGCATGCGCGAAAATAAATATATGAAATGGCCATAATTTACCTATCACACCTTATATATATATATATATATATTTGGAAATCTTATTCCACTCCCACCCTCTTCTGCTCTCATATGGGTATCTCACCATACTTTAGAGGGCGTCAACGGTTTTCCCACTTCCTCGCAGTAACATCTCATACCTATCCTCTCAATGGGTGGTGGCAGGCCTCCTCTCTGCGTCACATGATCATCTCCGCCTGGCTATTCGGCCAATAGGCGTCAACTGATAATCTCAATTTTTATCCAACTTCACGGGATATGGTTTTTCTCAACCAGGTTTATCCGTCAACATTAAGTGGACGATTCTTTTTTGGCGAAATTGGGTTAATTAAAATACCCTAACATAGCCTTCGTTATCACAAACGAACCTAAACAAAATGCAGATGTCCTGTCCAGGCGACATCTCGATCGAGGGCCCTGCGTGCGGTCGGCAGACGACCCATCAACTACTGATAACACAAGTTCGTCATCCTGACACAGCCAATGTTTTATCTGCCGAGAAGCTCTGGTATCCCTCAACTAATTTTCACGACAATGACCATCAGAATTTTCGTGGGTGGTCTTTTTTTCTTTTATCATCTAAGTTGTTAAGTCTTGTCCCTCTGTTTCTTTCTCTTCTTTATCTCTTTCCTTCTTTTGTCCTCGCAGATAATTTGGCATATCTCTGCATCACACTTCCGCGAGAAAGTAATGTGGTTATCTTGAATTCGCACTTGAAAATAACAAAACAAAATATCTTTTTTTTTCTCCACCGATACTCTGTTTGGGAAAATAACAAAACAAAAAGAATATCGCTCAGTATGTCTTTCGTTATATCTATCGGTGTAAGTAATCGCTCAGTATGTCTTTCGTTATATCTATCGGTTTAAGTATCCCCGTAATTAACTTCTGTGGTTAATCAATTGATTAATTAACCTGCCGTTCCTAAATAGTGTTACAAACATCCCCGAACGAGACTCAGACCTTTGGCGAAGCCTCGTCCGGTTTCCTCTCTGCTCAGAGGCAGAAAGTTCGACCGGCTTGATTGAACAAGTTGCAGCAAGGCTGTCAACTGTAGACACCGATAATTACTGTCCCCCCACAGGAAAGGTGTGGCACAAGATCGAGTTTAATGTGGGTATTCCCGAGCACGAAGGCTCGGCCAACAAATGCGCGTAGAAACTGTAAAAACAGAATCTCCAGAACCTACCCGAACGAGACTCTTCTCTTCGGCGGAGCCTCCTCCGGATTCCTCTCTGCTCAGAGGCAAAGTTCGACCGTCTTGCTGTCAACGGTGGACAGCGATATTTACTGTCCCACCCCCGACGAAGGAAAGATGTGGCACAAGGCCGATTTTAATATGCGTATCGCCGCGCCCTTAGGCTCGGCCAAAAAAATGCCCGGGGAAACTGTAAAAACAGAATCGGGTTGGTCAACCTACCCGAACGAGACTCTGCCCTTCAGCGTAGCCTCGTCCGGGTTCCTCTCTGCTCAGAGGTAGAGAGTTCGACTCTCTTACTGGAACAAGTCGCAGCAAGGCTGTCGATGGTGGACAGCAATATTTACTGCCCCCCCCCCCCCCACGAGGGATAGATGTAGCACAAGGCCGAGTTTAATGTGGGTATTCCCGAGCCCGTAGGTGCGACCAAAAACTGCCCGTAGAAACTGTATAAACAGAATCGTGTTGGTCAACATCCCCGAACGAGACTCAGCCTTTCGGCGGAGTCTCGATCGGGTTCCTCTCTGCTCAGAAGTCGCAGCAAGACTGTCGATGGTGGACAGCTCTCTTGAGAGGCATAATCTCCCCGTATGTATAGTATTAGTTCGAGTCCATTTAGTTCATAAAGGTAGGTCCCATAACAAAATGCAATGTCAATCGCTATCCACTATCCTCTTGATTACTCTTTTCTTTTTCCACTCATTATTAATGTTTCTGTTCCTAATTCTTCCACACCCTGTAAACCCTTGTGTTTTACTGGCTTTAAAAGTTCTATGCTAACAGTTTTTTCTATCGCACATCTCGCTTGTGGAACTCTCTTCAGATTTTCAAGTTTAAACTGACAAATTATTTCTATCGCAAATACAAATAAAGTTATAAATTTTTTAAAGTGCACACAACCTTTATGGACACCCTATATATATATATATATATATATATATATATATATGTGCGTGTGTGTGTGTGTGTGTGCGTGTGTCTGTATATATATATATATATATATATATATATATATATATATATATATATATATATATATATAACTTTATTTCAATTCTTAATGAGCTTCCGATCCTTAACTATAATGATGAACATGCCATTTGCGTTTATGCTCGATTTACATTCTTCTTGCTCAAAGTAGACTTCATTAGTGTTATAAAAATCTCGGAGAATTCCAGTAATATATCTTTAATCATTTCTAAGATACAACAGTTCAAAGCTAAAGCTAACAAATGGATAAAAAGACTCCTCATCCGGCTCCATGCTTCCTGCACAAATTTAAATGCAATGTCAATCGCGATCTACAGTCCTCCAGATGTCTTTGTTTTTCTCTTCCCGCTCATTTTTCATGTTTCTGTTCGTTATTCTCCCCCACCCTGTAACCTCTTTTGTTTTAGTGACTTTACTGCCTTGTATTGGGTGATAGAGATTAAAAAAACTACTAATCTGAACCATATCGTACTTAGAAGATTGATGCTAATAAAAAAGACGTATTTTGACGATGCAGATGTGTCTTTTAGAGAAAGTTTCTTCTGCGTTTGTAAGTCATGTAGTTATTTGCGTATAAGTGTTTATCTATATTGCTCACAATTTTAAGCATAGAAGTTGTAGGTGCGTATTATACACGAGAATTCAATATTGGCTTCATCTGCTGGCTACGTGTGTCGCCATATTTTGTACAAGGTGCTATGCAATTGCTACTGTCTAGCGAAATACATGAAATATAAATTACAAAGGATACTGAGGAAGGTGCTGGAAATTTGAGGAGATTTGCTGTCACTAAATCTCTCAGAGGTGACGTCAGACTTACGCAAATTACCTCGTCGATTTTTTTTTCTAATATACATGATATGCATGTGCGGGGATATGCTGAAGAGTTCACTTGTCTCGAAGTACAATCGTCCTACATATATAGCAAGTTCCACACTAACATGTAAATAAATATAATTATGGGAATATTTTTAAAGATAGGTAAAAGAAAGAATTCAGAATTCCTTATTGGCGGTCGCCATCCAAACAACAAAAGATTTTCAGACGACACAGTATTGACAACAGGTACAGAGATCAAACTACAAGTGACCCTACAGGAATGCGAGGAGAAAGGACTTGAAGAGGACCGGGGGTTGAAGATGAAAATAAACATTTGCGTTTAAATCTCCTGCTAGAAGAAAGGTCAAGCTACATGAAAATGTCGGACTTGGATTAAGTCCAACTGAATATAAAGAAGATAAACAAACAAGATCGATATATATATATATATATATATATATATACATATATATATATGTGTGTGTGTGTGTGTGCGTGTGTGTGTGTGCGTGTGTGTGTGTGTGTGTGTGTATTAAACAAACAAGATCGATATATATATATGTGTGTGTGTGTGTGTGTGTGCGTGCGTGCGTGCGTGCGTGTGTGTGTGCGTGTGTGTGTGTATTAAACAAACAAGATCGATATATATATATATATATATATATACATATATATATGTGTGTGTGCGTGTGCGTGTGTGTGTGAGTGTGATCAATATATATATATGTGTGTGTGTGTGTGTGTGCGTGTGCGTGGGTGTGTGTGCGTGAGTGCGTGCGTGTGTGTGTATTAAACAAACAAGATCGATATATATATATGTGTGTGTGTGCGTGTGCGTGTGTGTGTGTGTATTAAACAAACAAGATCGATATATATATATGTATATGTGTGTGTGTGCGCGTGTGTGTGTGTATTAAACAAACAAGATCGATATATATATATATATATATGTATGTGTGTGTGTGCGTTTGTGTGTGTGTATTAAACAAACAAGATCGATATATATATATATGTGTGTGTGTGTGTGTGTCTGTGCTTATGTGTATTAAACAAACAAGATCGATATATATATGTGTGTGTGTGCGTGTGCGTGTG
>OZ038516.1:51529107-51544107 GCA_964036315.1 Acanthosepion esculentum | reverse complement strand
CCCATGGAGTCGTGGCGTTGATAAAACACTACTCCATGTCATAATGCAGAACTATTAATACTATATATAGAGCTCGATATCAATAGGTAAGGAAAGAGCTTTTAAGTGAGAAGGCATTAGCCCTGAAGAGTGAAGGCATTACTACAATGCGCCAACGAATTCGGCATAACTGAAAAAATTCTACGCAGTTAAGTGATAATATTCTTCACATTATTCTCTCTCTCTCTCTATTTCTCGATATATATATATATATATATATATATATATATATATATATATATATATATATATATATATACAAAGAAATAATCACGCATAGAATCAATCAGCAATATTAATGCGATTATTTGCGATATATAGGCATATTTTTTTCTTTAAAATTAAGAATTGGAGACAAAATATTTGTTTGTAGACCGAAAGATGTATTTTTTTATGAATATGACGGTTGTATACAATATCGGAACGTGCAAAGTCGCAACGCTAGGTTTTTCAGATTTTAAGTGAGAATTTTTTATTTGAATTTTTTTGTTATGTGGTAAATCCACGTATTCTATTTTTACAAGTTTTTTCAGTTAATATGTCATGAACTAAGTATATAGTACAATTAATTTAGTATAATGTCTCAGTAGTTTTTTAGTAATTTTTTGTACTGCGAATCAATATATATATATATATATATATATATATATATATATATATATATATATATATATATATATATATATACAATGAAATAATCAGGCATAGAATCAGTCAGCAATATTAATGCGATTATTGGCGATATTACATCGCTAGTAGAATTGCATGCATTAATATACTGTTAATCCATAGAATGATGTGATCCTCATTAATAAAAAAAAAATCTTTCGGTCTACAAACAATTATTTCGTCTCCAAGTCTTAATTTAAATGGAAGAAATATGCCTGAGGATGAATAAAGGATTATTCGAAAGTACTAGCATTTAAAAAAAATATAAATTGGAAACAACTGACAACAGTTTTATGAATGAGGATCACATCATTCCATGGATTAACAGTATTTTAATGCAAACATTATATTCTACTAGCGATGTGATAGCGCCAATAATCGCATTAATATTGCTGATTGATTCTATGCGTGATTATTTCTTTGTATATAAAATACATGCTGCCTAATGTTTTATATATATATATATATATATATATATATGTATATAGATAGATAGATAGATAGATAGATAGATAGATAGATAGATAGAAGTTTTAAAATCGAAACATATGAGGTTAAAAACTTAGAAAAGTCAACTGAAAAAAAAATACTTTGAAATAAATGCAGAAAATAGAATGAAAAAAAAACTTTTGCTCTCCATATCAAACCGCCACGGAAAAAAATACGAAAATCCTCAGAAACAAAATTGATATTGTAGACAGGATGAAGTGATTGGGAAGGTCATATCATTGCGTAAGTTCGATTTTTTTAATGAATTCAATTGATCAATAGCCAGATTTAAAAACGTTCCTGTTGTGGTGGAAGTCGGTATGTAGGTAGGTGGTTCTCACGTTAAGCAGTCTTATCGAATCGAAGAGTACAGGAAGGCTGGTAAGAAATTATGAGATATGAAAAGGTGATGTGTTTGGATTTTTTAGCACTCGAGATGCTGTTGCTGCTGCTTCTTCTTCGTCTTCAATGGCCTAAAATCTCGTGTCATGTTCTTAAATAGGTTCGTCAGAGGCATGCCTTCATGCGGATGTCACGCATGGCAACAAACAGATTCAGAAATATCTAAACTTTCAGCTGTGTAGAACTTCTTTTTCAGATCAATGTTTAAAAATGGCTTCGAGAAGATTGTATGTCTTAGCGAGGACTACCCCTCTTCGATCGTAGCAATTCGAATTGGCGCTACAGAATCATAGATAAAGAAATGTACCAAATAACAATAGTCAGATCATTTGATTTCAGCATCAGCAGCAACAACTAAAATGGATAGAACACACCCACACTCACTCACACCCACCCCCACACACACGCATACACACATACACACAAACACACACACACACACATACACACACACACACACACACACACACACACATATATATATATATATATATGTCATTCACAGACAGTGCTGTTTCGCTGTATCACAGCTCCTCAGTGCGACTAGACTCCCAAATGCCTCAAGCCAGGGTTGAAATACAACTAATTTGGTGTCAGCCAGAGCTATCTTCACTCAGTAGAGTTACACAACTAAATCTAGCGTATTGTTTTTACAAATGTAAACAAATGCCAATCAGTCAAAGTGCTCCATTCATTTTACTGAAGAGCTTTGCATTAGTGAAGGTGGCTGTTGTTTATAGAATTAGCTTATCACTCAACAGTGCTCAATTGAAATGTATTTTCAAGAGCTAAATTATGTCATTCACAGACAGTACTGTTTCGCTGTATCTCAGCTCCTCAGTGCAACTAGACTCCCGAATGCCTCAAGCCAGGGTTGAAACACAACTAATTTGGTATCAGCCAGAGCTATCTTCACTCGGTAGAGTTACACAAATATATATATATATGTATTAATACTGTTTATTATAAAAATAACAGAGCATTTACTTATATATTTGTATCTATAAAAAAAATGTATAAACATAAAAATGTCTTAAAATAATTGTCGCACTTTGTCCATTTCATAATGTGTGACGTCATTGGTTTACATTTGGATACGCTTTGAGCAGATATGAATGTACGTGAGAGATTCATGGACGATTGTAGTTCAAAAACAGTAAAATCGACCTTGCTAGTCGAACGATTCTCCGTGGCTCGATCGGCTAAGGCACGTCAGGCTAAATGACGGTTCCGTATAGGTTACATTCCAACCACCTGAAGAAGGCCGAAGCGTACGACGGCTGAAACGTTTTAATAAATATGACGTCAAAAATGCGGACAATGGTCCGAATAATGTAAATAGTGTACATAATATCTCATCTCAGAAATATAGACAGATACTCTTTGGGTCCTGTCACTGGAAACGTTGTAATAAATATAGCGACAAAGATGACGACAATAGTCCGAATAATGTAAATAGTGTACATAATACCTCATCTCAGAAATATAGACAGATACTCTTTGGGTCCTGCCACTGGAAACGTTGTAATAAATATGGCGACAAAGATGAGGACAATAGTCTGAATAATATAAATAGTGAAAATAATTACGGTTGACAATGCTCCATCTCGCAAAATAATTAATTAAATAAATAATTGACATGTATTCATTGTCAGTGCATTCAACTAAAATACCATTATTAATAAAGTCGCCTTCAGTCACGCACTCCCCGTGTCATAACGTAGCCTCCCTGTGGCTTTCCTATAAATACTTTCATGCCAATTGTTCTGATGAAATTTCCTGTAAGGTACCTAGACTTTAGGAATTGAAGCGCAGATTGATGGCAAGGTCTAATCATTTTACAGTTTAAATAATTAGATGCAACCGTAAGTTCTATGCTAACAATTTCTTCTCTCGCACTTCTTGCTTGTGTAACTCTCTTCCGGTTTCTTGCTTCCAAGTCAACATTGAACTTAATTCTTGCCCTTTTGTTGTTCCTTCCCCTTAATAGTTATTTTATCTTATTTTTTACTAAAACAGAATAACCACATGCGTCTTGGTGGCTTTATTGCTTTGTTTGGCGTGAAAGGATTAAAGAAATATCTGTAAATAGTTAAGATGAATAAAAACAAAAATAAAACGTATTCATGCCTTTTCTGAGGGCATTAGTGAAAAGGAAACACAAAGGTCTTTACTGGAATTCGAACTCGGTCCGCCGGTTTTTCCCACGCTTTATGTCACCTGCAGCTGCATTTTTGGTCTACGGGTCAGGTTCTTTTTGAAGGGGTTATAAGGAGTCGACAGTTTTTCCAGCATCTTTAGTGACTAATCGTATATATAATTTCCACTTGAGATTTTGGGGAGAATTTGACTCTCAAATGTGTTCAAAACAATTAGCCTTATTCATATACTCTAACTACACACCAATGTCCGTCTAGCTAAGTCACACACACGCCGCACTCTACTCAAAACAAATTTTAAAGCAAACTCAAATGTATCAAAGAGCTGGCCATTATCGACGCGACTCTTGCTTGCCACAGATGTCTATACGATTTACCAGAGACATTTTCATATCTTTTAAATGAAAATAAATCTTTGGTTATTTCTTCAAACCAGTGTCTAATTTGTTTCTTTACTCCAACCAACTGTTCACCTCGGATCATGTTCAAAACAATGAGCCTTGTGGGAGCATTTCGCGACAGGGGGTCAGCTCGGTGCTGATGAAATTATACTAATTTTGTTTTGGAGGAGTTCAAAGCCAGTTTCCCAACCCCCAATTGAGCAGTTTTATGTATTTCGTAAGGCTATGCGCATCTTGATTTTTGAAGGTGTTCCTTACACTGGAATATCATCAGCATATATATTTTCTAATAATACGAGAACGCCCCTAGGCAGATCGTTAATTAAGAGAAGCATGAGGATAGGCCCAAGGAGAGAGCATTGGGGAAAGCATGCTGTGATATTATGAGCTTTCGAATACTGTCAATTTTCAACGACCTTCATTCACGGACCTGTCTTAGAGAACGTACTTGCCAACGGCAAAGAATCCTCCGGAGGTGCCATAACTAAGAATTTGTATAGTACCCCCTACGTCACACTTTTTCAATAGCCTTTGAGATACTCATGGCAGTGGCTTTCGTTATGTAACTAGTATCATTTACTTCATTGATTGAGTAAATTAAAATTCATCATCTAAGAAATCAAATAACTCGGGTTAGTTTCAAAACCGAATGTAAAGTGGGGTATCCAAGCCCGTAGGCTCGGCCAAAAATTCTCCGATGACCCCGTATAAAACAGAGTCGGTTAGCTATTTCCCCGAGACGAGACTCTGCCCTTCGACATAGCCTCATCTGAGAATACTCACTGCCCGGAGGCAGAGAGATTGACCAGCACAGCTGGAGATAAATCTCCGACTACAGGATATCTACCGACCACCCCACGCGGTTAGATGTGGCACAAAGCCGAATTTAATGTGAGTTAACAGAGGCGTAGGGTCGGCCAAAATTTCCCCGTAGACCCCGTATAAAACGGGGTTGGGTAGCTGTTTCCCGAGATGAGAGTCTGTCCTTCTACATAGCCTCGTTTAGGGATCCTCTCTGTCCGGAAGCAGAGAGTTTGACCAGCACAGCTGGAGACGAATCTCCGACCGCAGAGTATCTACTAACCCTGCCCCACGCGGTCACATGTGGCAAAAGGACGAATTTAATATGGCGTATCCGAGCCCGTAGGCGCGGCCAAAAATTCGCCGTAGATCCCGTATAAAACGGGGTCGGATTGCTGTTTCCAGAGACAAGACTCTGCTCTTCCACATAGCCTCGTCTGGGGATCCTCTCTGCCCAAAGGCAGAGAGTTTAAACAGAACAGCTGGAGACGAATCTCCAACTGCAGACCAACATACAGTATTTACTACTGTAGTTATGTGAATGGGGCCCTATTATCGTCCGTAGGTATACTAGAACATAATTAAAAGCAGAAAAGTGAGTGGCCGAGCTGAGAGCCTTGACGAATGCCGAAATGTAAAGCAAATGTTTATTTTGTCAGAGGATTTTAAGAGTCCTTCGGTTGATACAGGAAGATACGCGTCGGAAGATGAAGAATAAGGATATTATACAAGAACTGGGCATGAGGAGCATCCTTGCAATCCCTGAGGAAGGCCAGCTAAGATAATATGAGTATGTCCGGGGCATTGATAACTCAAGAATATCGAAACGTTGGTACAACTAGAAACCGACTACCAAGAGGATAGTGTGACGTGCCAAGACAAAAATGCATCCAGACGGAGGCGGTAGGTCACGGCCGCCACCGGAACGGGCAAAGTGTTTGAAGACTGGAGAGTATGGTGATGATCTTGGTCTGAGAGATCGCAAGACATAGCCGGAGTATGGTATCATTTCTCAATGTAGAAATTTTCTCACTTTCTTCTGGTATCAATTCACAATGTAGACATGGAGTATTTTGTTGGGTTTATTTTAATATTGTTCTAAAATGACGAGTGAAAAAATATCTAAATACAATTTCGTTATTTAAATTTAATTTTTTTTATTTACAAAGCTGTTTTGTCTTCTTTGTTCCTCCGCCCTCCACCCATAAAAAATAAAACACGATGCAGCCTTCTCAGTGAACGTTTGGAGATCGCTGCTTTAATGTATTACCTAGGATTACATATCACATCTTTTATGATGTGTTCTTCGAACCGAAATGTTTGGAAACCGATATTTTAGACAAAACAAAACGAATTTTATATATTAAAAAAAAGAACGTGTTCAAGGGTTGGCTGGGTTTGGTCTGCACGCATGCGCATATCGGAGCATGCAGAAATCGCTTGCTGTTCAAATATTGTTTTTTGATTAATTTTGCCATTTTGTCTGGGAAGGAAAAGGTCTTGGTAATTTTTGCAGATCGTTTCCACTTGCCATTTTTTAAATTCCGTGTCGTATTTTTTAAATTTTTTTTATTATTTTTTGTTTATTATCATTTTCTTTTTACTTCTGTTTTTAATATAGATCATTGTTTTTATTTATATATTAACGTTTTTCTTCAATTTTCAGGAAAAAAATACCTACTGTCATCATCGCAACTGCTAGTAACAAATAAGACACCCATTTCCCAGCATTCACTCTTCTCATGCTTTTCTTTCTTCGTCTTTTACTGTCAATTGGCGGCTATTATCTTCATCAACACGAATTTTTCTTCTGTGTCCTTATCCTAAATCTTCTCCTTCCCAACGATTTCTTTTCGTTTTCTCTGTTCCTCTTTTAAACCGCGTTTTCATTCTTTTTTTTCTACTTTTACTTTCCTACGAACTTTTTAATGTTCTTCCTCCTCCGCCAGTTCCTTCTTCAATTTCTGCTCTTGCATATTTTACTGCTTCTCCTCTTCCTCCGCGTCCTTCTCCTCCTCTTCCTCCTCCTCCTTCTTCAAACTATTTCTTCTTTCTCTTCTGCTTAATATTTCCTTCCCACACTTTTTCTTGTCCTCCTTCTCTTAACTGATTCTTCTTCTTCTTCTTCTTCTTCTTCTTCTTCTTCTTCTTCTTCTTCTTCTTCTTCTTCTTCTTCTTCTTCTTCTTCTTCTTCTTCTTCTTCTAATCATTTATTCTTTCTTTCTTCTTTACATTTATTTCCCCTCCCTTCTTAATCTCCGTTTCTCCTCCTCCTCCTCCTCTTCTTCTTCTTCTTCTAATCATTTATTCTTTCTTTCTTCTTTACATTTATTTCCCCTCCCTTCTTAATCTCCGTTTCTCCTCCTCCTCCTCCTCCTCCTCTTTTTCTTCTTCTTCTTCTTCTTCTAATCATTTATTCTTTCTTTCTTCTTTACATTTATTTCCCCTCCCTTCTTAATCTCCGTTTCTCCACCTCTTCTTCTTCTTCTTCTTCTTCTTCTTATTCTTCTTCTTATTATTCTTCTAATCATTTATTCTTTCTTTCTTCTTTACATTTATTTCCCCTCCCTTCTTAATCTCCGTTTCTCCTCCTCCTCCCCCTCTTCTTCTTCTTCTTCTCCTCCTCCTCCTCCTCCTTCTTCTTCTTTCTGATTTTGCATTTTTCCACTCCTCCTTCTCCTGTTCTTCCTCCACTTGCTCCTCCTCGTCATCTTCCTTCGTCTTCTTCTGCATCTTTTATCTCTTCTCCCGCTTCCTTTCCTCGTCCTCCACATTCTTTTCCCTCTTTTTTCTTCTTCTTCTTTCGCATGTTTTTCCCGCTCATATCACGCCTCCTCCTCGTCCTTCAAATTATTCTTTTCTCATTCATATTTCATTCCTCTTGCTTTTCCTTTTATTTTTTTATTTCTTACTTTTTTGATTATTTCTTCTTTATATTACTTTTCTTTTCTTTTCCCTTCCTAATATCCGCTTCTCCTCCTCTTCCTCTTAACTGACTCTTCTTCTCTTTCTTCTTCGTCTTCTTCTAATTATTTCTTCTTTCTGGTTTCATCATATTCCTGTCCCTTCTTAATCTAACGTTTCTTTTCCTCCTTTTCTTATTTTCATTCAATCATTCTTCACCATTTCTCTTTTTTTTAAAATTCTTCACATCATGATCTCTCACTCTCTCTTCCACCCTCTCACTCTTTCTCGCTCTCTCTCTCTCCATCTCTCTCTTTCTCCCTCTCCATTTCTCTCTCTCTATCTATCTCTCTCTCTCTCTCTCTCTCTCTCTCTCTCTCTCTCTCTCTCTCTCTCTCTCTCTCTCTGTATTTTCTTCTCTTCTTTTTGGTGCTTTTCAAGTCAGTCTTTCTAATCTTTTTTTTTTCATTTCCATTTTTACTTTCCATTCTTTTCACTTCTAATTACCTCCCTTGACCCAGATACCGCAAATTCTTACAAAGAAAAAAAAATACACATTGCCATTAAATACGCTATTACTTGACACGTTTCTTCATCTTTTAAAAACTCCTTTCGAATTTTTTTCCTCACATTTTGTCCAAAATAAAAAAGGACATTAAAATGGAATAAAGAAACAATTTAGAAAAGTGTTTTAAAAAAACAAAAAACAGAAATAAACAAACGTTAAAAGCAAAGAAGAAAGTAGGAAACAATTTTTTTAATGGAGTTTACAATTGCATTATCCAACGTTAGTTCTTCTTCGGTAAATTACGGAAATAATCGGTTATCATTATTTTTCTTGTACAAGACATCTGGAAATCAAGTGACAGTAAATCTTTTCGAGTGCAACTCCATGGAGTGGAGTAAAGGTCATAAGAAATGGGTCACTTTTTTTCTTTCGTACATTTTTGAGTCTCAGGCAAACTGGACCTATATCTATCTTTTTTCACTCTCGCAGAAACTGGACCTATGTCTAACTTTTTCTTGCTTTCGTACAACCAGGACCTATTTTTACTTTTTCTTACTCTCGGGCAAACTGGATCGCTCTCTACCATTTTTTGAGTTTTGTACCAACTAGACATATGTGTAGCTTTATCTTACACCGGAAAATTGGACCTATATTTATTTATTTGAGTCTCGTGTAAACTGGACTTACGTCTAGCTTTTTTTTTAACTCTCACGCAAACTGGATCTATGTCAAACCTTTTTGAGTCTCATGAAAACTGCACCTTTGTTTAGTTTTTTGACTCTCACGCAAATTGGACATATGTCAACCTTTTTTCAGTCCCGTGCCAACTGCACCTATGTGTAGCTTTATCTTACACTGTCAAACTGGACCTATATTTATTTATTTATTTATTTGAGTCTCGTGTAGACTGGACTTACGTCTAGCTTTTTCCACTCTCACGCAAACTGGACCTATGTCAATGTTTTCTGAGACTCGTGAAAACTGTATCTTTTTTCTAGCTTTTTTGACTCTCACGCAAATTGGACCTATGTCTTCCTTTTGAATTGAATCTATGTCTAGCTTTATCTTAAACTCAGGTAAACTGGACCTATATTTACTTTTTTGTGTGTCCTGTGTAAACTGGACCTACGTCTAGCTGTTTTAACTCTCATGCAAACTGGACCTATGTTTGCCTTTTTTGACTCTCACGCAAACTGGACCTATGTTTGCCATTTTTGACTCTCACGCAAACTGGACCTATGTTTTCCTTTTTTGACTTTCACGCAAACTGGACCTATAGATAGATAGATAGATGGATAGATAGATAGATAGATAGATAGATAGATAGATAGATAGATAGATAGATAGATATGAATTACCTTAAATCGATAGATAGATACATTATGAATTACCTGTTATAGATAGATAGATAGATAGATAGATAGATAGATAGATAGATAGATAAGAATTACCATAGATAGATAGATAGATAGATAGATAGATAGATAGAAATTACCATATATATATATATATATATATATATATATATATATATATATATGCCCGGGGGTGGCGGCGCTGCTGGCAGTAATGTCAGTGGCGTCTCGTCGCTTCTCGGGCGAAACCGCGGTGACGCAAGCGAGCCCGGAGACGTCGCCCAGAGCCCCGGGAAGAGTTCTCTCTTCTTCGTAAAGGACCGTGTCCGTGGAATCGGCTCGTTCGGAGATACAGAAAAGGTACCTGTAGAGCGCCGCAGCTCGGGCGGCGTCCGGTGCGCTTTCGGCGGCCCTGGAAAATCCGGGTCCGGTTTTCGCAGCTCTCGAGTCGGTCCGTACCCACCATCCGCAGCAGGTCTCCAAGGTGTACAGCCTCTCGTCGATGGCATCAATGTAGGTCAGGGAAGTCGGCAAAATGGATCCGTACCTTCGGAAGAAGGATTGGCTCCGAGGGCTGTAGCGTTCGCTCCGTTCGCGCATTGCGGCGCGGGTTCAAGGTGTCGTAGCGCTCCGTCGGCGTTGCGGCGTCGTGCGCGTTCGGGTCGGGGTCAGTGGTGTTATATCTATCTATCTATGGTTATTCCTATCTATCTATCTATCTATCTATCTATCTCGAGTAATTCATTATCTATCTATCTATCTCGGTTGACTGTTGCTTTAATCTCCGGATCACATTGAAGATATTCAGTTGTTGGTTATGGAATTTATTACCTTTTTTTAAAATTTAAACCAAGTAACTGCATATATTTCAATTATATATATATATATATATATATATATATATATATATATATATTAAATAATAAGAAAGAACAGTAAGATTTACAATCCGGTGTTCTTAGTAAATATTTTTATTTAAAAAAAACAGTGCTCGATGCAAAAGAGCAAAAAAATGCTTAACAATGTTAATTCATATGAAAGGATGGCCCCAGTCCTAACCTGAGTTATGCGATCTTCTGACTAATTGATATATACACACATACAGGGTGTCCCCCAAAATTGAAAAAAAAGTCAAAAGTTTGGGTGAATCAAGTATACAGGGTGACCCCCGCCAAATAAATTGACATAATTTAGAATATTAATATTTGAGTAACTACATATCCCAGGCAAACGAAATTAAATAGGATTCATGTTGAACTATAAAAGATTTCTTTATCAAAATTCGAACAAGATATTCAAAGGTATATAGATTTTAAAACCGATTTCACAAATGTTCAATGTGCGTAACACCTGTGATACGACACACGTCAAATCGGTAGTCTAGATCCTACCAAACACGTTGTAGCATGTCTTGCGTAACATTCTCAAGAGCCAAAGTGTGGTACGAGGAATCTGAGTTTCTATAGAGGCTATCTTATAGATTTTCTGGGGCTTTGCGCTGTTGTATCTCGGACCCGATCGACGATATCTTCCGATACTGATGGGTTTCCAGGTCCCTTTGCCCTGCAAGGACAGCGCTCCTCTTTGAATATTTTGCCACTTGAGGTAGAAGGCCATTTGTGTGTATAAGAGTGGAAGATAACAGTTAACCCTAGCCTTGAACAGGTCACGATTTTCGTGATCGGGGAAACATCTTCTTGGGAGTCGGTTCCACAGGACAGTGGTTCGCGAGATGATGATCGAGTAGAACACACTTCTTACCGATGGAATACGGATGTAATGTGGGTGGTTTGCTACTATGTAAGTGGCATGGAAAGGTCCTAGCCGTGACGGGAGCAGGTAATATAGTTCTTGCCACATCCCGCCTGTGGGAGAGAGGCTGGAGGGTGGAGAATAATTTGTCACCAACGAGAGCTCGGAGACACCTTTGGTTTGGTATGGTTTGGTTTGGTATGGTTTGGTTTGGTATGGTTTGGTTTGGTTTGGTTTAGTTTATTTTGTTTTACAACATATCAACCGCAATGGGTTATTTCAGATTTTTAGGATAGGTTCGTATGAGTAGAATATGTATTTTTTTGTAAGAAATCAGTTTTTAGACCAGGTTTCATTGACGTATTTCTGTAAAGATGCTTTTTGTCGAGAGTCAAATGTATCACCGGTAACATTTCTTTTTTCAAAAATGTATTGCTGGTATTTTTACTATAAAAATCTGTTTTATGCTTTCATGTTGTTTTGACTCCAGTAGTTTTTTTTTTGGTTGGGGGTGATTATTTGACCGAGAATTAACTGAAAAATAATGTCAATTTTGTGAGGAAACTCTGTATTTATTTTTTTCGTTTTTTTTTTTTGTGTGTTTGTGGGTGGTGACTATTTGCCCAGAGCTAGGACCATAACAGGTGCTAACACCCCGGATCGGAGTGGATCTTGGAACACCGGCAATTAAGAGGTGGTTCCACGTTCCTCCAAACCTCCCAATCAGGGGCATTGCTACCGGATGTAATTTATCGTCATACCCAGGACGGACGCTTTTGGACTTTCTCAAGTCTAGAGAGTGGGGTCTGGACAGGTCCTGCCCAAATATGACAACGGCACTCCATTTTGGGTTAGTTTTTACACATTTTTTTTAATTTGAGATTATTTGACCGAGAATTAGCTGTAAAATAATGTCAATTTTGTGAGAAAACCCTGTATTTTAGGGTGTGTTTTTTTTTTATAATCGTAGTATTTTTTTTTCTTTCATTTTTTTATTATTTTGCAAAACCGTTCCCTTAAATTATTTTATTCCCGTTTCGCCTGGATATATTCTTTTCTTTTCTTTTTTTCTTTTCCATTTATTTCCATTTGACCCTTGCTTTCGTTATTTTAAAAATTGCAATTTTCTTTATATGATAAAGCTCTTTATCTACGGACATATACAATGGTTGGTTGCACACAAGGTCAAAAGTAGGGTGTACCAGAAATTGCCAGTTCCCTAGGCACTTCCTTTTTTGGGGATCACCTTAGGCATAAGAAATCGATCCTGACCCTTTTTCTTTAAATGTAATGACGATAGTAAAGCCCCAGGAGATAGTGCCTGACCCTGGAAATTGTTTTTTGTTAAGTTCAGTCTCGGGGCCAAAAAGTTCGGGTTCGAGTGGCAATAATAATATTGACTAAACTTAATTTTAGGTAGCCGGAAGTCGTCTCCAACGACCAACTGTGGGACAAGACCAGACAAGCCCCAATCGAGACTGACATCAAGAAACGGAAATGGGATAGATCGGCCACACACACAGAAATCCTGGTTTTAGAGTCACCAGGCAGGCCCTTGATTGGAAACTACAAGGAATGCGAAAAGTGGGTCGACCAAAACAGACTTGGAGCAGAAGTGTTGACGCGACTTAAACATGGAAGCCATGTGCTTCGTGTCTGTAGCTTTTTAAAAATAAAAATAATTCATAAATTACCCTTCTGCTGACTTGGTGCTCACCTGGCTGGCTTTCAGATCGCATTAGTGTGCCTGGCCACACCTGGCTACCTTTCAGGTATGAAAGTTTGGTTTAGCATTCCCAAAAATGGTATTGGAATCAGTTTTCATTTAAATATATTTTCGAAGAATCTACTATTTTTTTTTAGAGAGGTCAATAATGACTGATTTAAATCCCTTGAAAAAAAGGCAAAAGCAAAGGATTATCCACTCCTTCTTAAAGATTAAGAAGTTTAGCATCCAGTTTAAAATAACAAAGATTTGACTTAGGCGTGGAAGCCATGTGCTTGTTGTCTGTAGCTTTTTAAAAATAAAGATTTTTTTCTAAATGTAAAAATAATTCAGGACCTGACAAGCCCCAATCGAGATTGACATCAAGAAACGGAGATGCAGATGGATTGGTCACACACTTCTCAAGGCTGTTTCTAGAGTCACCAGGTAGGCCCTTGACTGGAATCCATACGGGAAGCGAAAAGTGGGTCGACCAAAACATATATATATATATATATATATATATATATATATATATATATATATATATATATATATATATATATATATCGTCATCTACCTGATGATTGTGTTTTGTAGGAAACAGTCTGTCGCCTCTGAGTGTTGACTTCAATGTTCACTTTTATATTTACACACGCTCTATCTCTGATATTGAGCTCTTTATCCCATAAATATACAATACCTTATAATTATATTTCTTCATATATATATATGTTTTATTACAGGTTTTACATCTATGTATGATTCTTCATTTCCATTTCTCTCTCTCTTTCTCGATATATATATATATATATATATATATATATATATATATATATATATATATGTATGTGTGTGTGTGTGTGCGTGCGTAAAAAGTGTGTGTATATAAATAAAAATAAATAAAAATATATATATATTTATATATATATAATTGACGGACTTTGTCCATTTCATATATATATATATATATATATATATATATATATATATATATATATATATATATATATAATTTATTAATTAATTAAACATAAAGAGCCAGACAAAACTACCAAGGTTTAATCTACGTGGATCGTCAGGGAAGGCTTCTGTAGGTGAAACCTTGGTAGGTTTGTCTGGCTAATTAGGTTTGCTCTGCTTAGCGTATAGAGCACTTTATTTAGTTATTTTACTAACTCGTATCGTTTTTTTTTCTTTGGACCCTGAACTTGGATGCTAGACGATTATTGTCGGCTGACGTACATGTTCTCTGTTCTTTCTTTTTTGTACCCTTTTTTTACCTTTGGTATTCGTTTGTTTATTTATAAATCAAGACACCGAAGGTTTTCCGGACGAGTATAATTTCTTATATTTATAATATTATTACTAGTATATATATATATATATATATATATATATATATATATATATATATATATATATATATATATATATGTGCAATATATTATATATATTATTATTTATATATTATAAGCGCGGTACTTATTAGAAAGCGTTCAATATCAGAGATAGAGCTAGCATATTTAGTTGGAGTGATGTGAGATTGTGACCCTGGGTTTCACGCTTTTGCGATCGTCAGTGAAACCCATGGTCACAAACTCACATCAATCCTTATCTATCTATCTATCTATGTATCTATCTGAGTTTGTTCTTATCTATTTATCTATCTATCTGAAAGAAAGAAAGAAAGAAAGAACATAAAGAAAAATGTGTGTAAACAAAGAAGGAAAGAAAGAATAAGAAAAGAAGAAACAGAGAAAAGAAAACTATGATTAAAAAAAGAAAGAAAGAAAAAATAGAAAGAAAAAAGAAA
>OZ038516.1:51514107-51524107 GCA_964036315.1 Acanthosepion esculentum | reverse complement strand
AGTACTGTATATTGTATCGGTGTAACTTACGTGCTAATACCCTTGGGAAAAGCTATGAATCCTCTTCTTCTCCCAGTTATAGGGTAAATAGCAGGACAGACCGGGTTCTATAGCCTTGGATGACAACTGGTCTACCACAGAAAGAAATAACAACGGGAAAAAATGTGCCTCGTCAGAAAGATACATGATCGCCTAAGCGTGTATCACGCACGGCACATAACTAACTGACGCTTTTTTTCATTGTGTTTCATTTTCATTTCATTTTATTCATGAGGGTCGATCAAAAGGTAATATCTGTCTTTAATTCCGATTCTTGTGATTTCAACGAATACTCGTTGTCATTTTCGTAATGCTCGTTGTAGTAGAGATTTTGTAATCGCAGGTACAACTATAGTAACGCCGTTGAACAATACTGGTATCAGACGCCTTCGAATAACACTTACACTAATAGTACTTGCTCTATAATACTCGCTCGAATAGTAATCCGTATAGTGATCTGAATAGAGAAATAGTATAGTGAATACAGTAGAGAATAGTGGTCCGTATACTAATAGAGTAGGAACAGCGATCAATTAGACACACGCTACCTCCCATATATACGTTTCCTCTATGGTCACGCGGTCTACTTAATTCAATAATGGAATCGTCTGTGTTTACTCACTGGCGATCTATGTTCAAACTCAAGTGTCGGCAACGACATTTTATTCCTATATAACCCCAATGTATTTAATAGTAGAAGCAAAAACATCTTAACAGAATGAATACAAAGTCTCAGTATTTTAAATCCAGTACTCAAGTAACTGGTTGATAACTTAGCGAACATTTAAAATTTGCCAGGTTTACTGATAAAGGCTTTAAAGATCAACATCAATTCCTATAAAATATTAATACCCTAGATTACACATCACCCCAGGTATTTTTATAGTACTGCTACGTATCGTATATTACTGTAAAACACAGTGATGTAAACAAACAAACGATGTGCGCTGTAGCGTTAACAGAATTGGAATACTGAATTTCTGTTACTATTTTATTAATTTATATTAATTTCTATGTTAGTATTTTAATTACTTTCACCAAACACAAGTTTCAGCGGGATATATTTTGGCAGCTTGCCGGAAGTACGTTTGGTTTGGTTTGTTTTGGTTTTACGGCATATCAACCTCAATGGGTCATTTAATGCCGACAAAAATTTTTATTGTTGGTAATATTTTTTTTTTTTAATCTATTTCTGGTAATATTTTTCCTTAAAAAATCTATTTCTGGTAATAATTTTCGTTCAAAAATCTATTTCTGGTAATAATTTTCGTTCAAAAATCTATTTCTGGTAATAATTTTTGTTCAAATATGTATCACTGGTAATATTTTCTTTTTTCAAAAAATGTTTAGCTGGTAATATATATTTTTCTTTTTTTTTTCCAAAATATATTACTTATTTTTCCAAAAACGTATAACTAGTAATATTATTTTTTTTTTTAAACGTATAACTGGTAATATTTTTTTAAACGTATAGCTCGTAATATTATTTTTTTCAAAAACGTATAGCTGGTAATATCATTTTTTTCAAAAACCTTGCTGGAAGTACGATAAGTGGTGTACAATAATTGCTAGGTGGACCTGGTGAATGCTGTACTTGGCCTCAAAACTGATTCACAAGCCATGGTCACTGATAGAAACTCTGGGATACGGAGAGACGACCACACTCTACACATTTTCCTTCCAAACACGGCTAAGAACAACGGAAGCGAACGGGAACGTTGTAACTTCGAGGTTCAATGTTCAAGGTCAGTCTGTGTCAAGTGGCTTCACTCTGTGTATTTTAGCTCCTTTACCATAGCAACAATCCCGATACTTTTTGATTAGGCATCGTATATTTGCTTATATGTAATGTGCGTTGTGGTGTAGTGGATATCGGTTGGCTATGAAAAATCAGATAGCAGAGTTCGAATCCCAGTCGAGTTCGTCATATTCACTTACGCACAAATAACACTGGAAAAGATAGGAATCCATCTCTACACCCCCAGCTATGAGGTAAATAGCAGGACAGACTGGTTCTAACGTAGAAAGAAATGGCAACCTACTGCTGGAAAAATCTTCTGCCTCGTCAGTCAGTCATGTATGGAAAGATACGCGATCGCACAAGCGTACATGTGGCATTTAACTGACTGATAATTCTAGTGTCTTACAATAATATTTCATAAAACTAAATAAGTTATTGCCAATATTTCTAATATTATAATATTATTATTATAATTTTATAGTTCCTAAAGCTCTTTCGTAATGGACTATTACATATAGTTACCAGGGGTGTACTATTTACTCCATAGCACAAACATATCCTAAAATGCTTACCAGCATTTATTTGATTAATACCAATTTTATTATAGAAAAAATAAATTGCCCAATAAAATCTGACATAGCATATCTGTTTGTCTGTCTATCTATTCGATTCGCTGCATGTTTGTTTTATTTAGATACTATTTTTCACCCGGCACAAGAGCCACTCACTGTAGAGGGTTACAGAAGAAGACGGCAGAGGTGCATATTATGAAGATAGGTAAGACAGATAAAGATCTACTCAACACCACCGACTCAACGCCGCCGACTCAACGCCGCCGACTCGACGCCGCCGACTCAACACCGCCGACTCAACACTGCCGACTCAACGACATGCAAACTATGAAATTTTTTCGTTGACTTTTAAAAAACAAATTTATTGAGGATCATTTTTTAAACCTAATTTTTTTTAAAACCGAATAAATGCGATTTATATTATTGATTTCTTTTCAACTTTTTAAAACACTTGTTTGCTTCCTTGAAAATTGCCTCAAACTTTGTATGAATCCTTGCATTCACTTTGAGCCTTGGTCACAACGCCACATTTTCATGTTGCTGTCTCTTTTACTAAACTTATGAAATACAAATTTTCGTGTGCAAATTTTTCTTTTCATCTTTGTCTAAGAATCTCCATTTTCGACGTGATGAACAATTTAAAAGTTAAACACCAGTCAGTCAAATAGTTGTTGTTACTAATAAAACACTAAGATGAACAACCAAACTTTCAAAATCTCTACGAGTCAAAAACGAGCCAAAGGATGTTCAGGTTATGACAGCCAACACCGGCTTGAAGCTATGAATTCGACGCCAGGGTTGAGTTGTCCTCGCGGCTGGTCGTGAGTTGTTACGGAGATGAGTTGGCCTGTGTTGATTTAGCGGCGTTGCGTTTTGACAGAGGATAGTAAGTGCGACACTGAGATCCGTAGACGTATTGGGATGGCCAAGGACGCATTCCAAAAGCTGGGCAGAGTATTACGAGACAGGAGGATTTCTTCAGTAACAAAGAAAGGAATACGGAGCTGTTACGTGACATCTGTCTTTCATTACAGCAGCGAATGTTGGACGATTTCCTCAAAGATGAAGAAGAGACTCGGGGCGACAGAGATGTGGTTCTACAGGAGGATGCTAAGGATATCATGGACCGAGCATGTGAGCAACGATGAGGTCTTAGAGAGGTTGCAAACAAGGAGGAGGCTTATACTTAACATCAGGAAGAGGCAACTGAAGTTTCTAGGACGCATAACGAGAAAGGAGGGCCTGGAGAATCTGATACTCATGGGTCGAATAGAGGGAAAGAAAGACAAGGGTGATATACCTAATGGGCTTGAGCAAGTGTTTGACAGAACGTGGTCTGGCGGAGATGGCAAAGCGAAGGAACTTGTTAAGAGCTGCAAGGGATAGAGGGAGTTGGAGAGCCATGATCGCCTACGTCCTGAAAGGACACGGCACATAAAAAGAAAAAGTTGGTAGTAAAGAATTTTCCCCTCCCGGTTAAGATTGTTAAGATCATGTGCTTGTTCCAAAAGTGATCGGGTGCCTGTTCCAAAAGTGATCGGGGGCCTGTTCCAAAAGTGATCGGGTGCCTGTTCCAAAAGTAACCGGGTGCCTGTTCCAAATGTGATCGGGTGCCTGTTCCAAAAGTGATCGGGTGCCTGTTCCAAATGTGATCGGGTGCCTGTTCCAAATGTGATCGGGTACCTGTTCCAAAAGTGATCGGGTGCCTGTTCCAAAAGTGATCGGGTGCCTGTTCCAAAAGTAATCGGGTGCCTGTTGCACAAAGTTCTTTGGAAGAAACCTTCGGTGTGGAACTTCTTCCTTATCAAAGGAACACGAACGAACTCGGGATAGTGTGATGACGTGTGCGTGGCATGGTAGGCTCTAGTTGTAAACCTCTGAACTGGTGGTACTAAGGACTGTTGCTTTTCAATTTCTGTCTGCTCCCTTTCATTCTCAAATCGACTTTACTCAATATCTTAGGCACAGTCACATACAATAATTGGCGCTCTCTTTTCACATTCTCCTCTCTTCTCCTCCTCACATTCTCGGTCTATCCCCCTCTTTCTTTAATTACCATTTCCCTCAGCCTTTAGCACAAACACGTACTCACATACACATATTAAACATCACTCAATCGCTCACGCATTCTCTCTTTCTTGCCCCCCTCTCTATGGTTGGATTACCATTTCCCTCTTCTCTAACATTCTCTTGTATTCCGTATTATATAGTTACCTTCTTTTTTTCTAATATAAATCTCTCTGTGAGAACCTGTATAAATTATCTCTTCCTATTTTTTTAAAACTTTTTCTGTCTTTCTAAATTTAAGATTTCCTTATTAGATTTCTTTTCTTTTTTCTACATTTTCGAATATTCCCCAATTCTAATGTCACTACTAACTTCACACCTGCTTCAACATTTATATATTTTTTTTGAATTTCAGATAACAAAACTGATATTCCGTCGTTAAGAAAAACAAAGAAGGTAAAAACGTAAGACAAAGAAAAGAAAAAAAAAGACGAGAAAGCAATATGTGAAGAGAAAGGAGGAAAAAAAATAAATATAAAAGAACACGAACAGATACAGGCCACGTGACAAGCCACCTGAAAAGCCAGTCATAAAGCGAAGTTTAAGGAGATATTTAGGTGTGTGTGGGGGGAGGTGAAATAGACTGAATTCGATCATAAAAAAAAGATGATGGTGATGATGATGATATAAACAGGAACAAAGAACATAAATTGGAAAGAAAGAAAGAAAGGAAATAGAAACAGGTTATTAAAAAGAAAGAAAACTGATAAAGACAAAAGACCGTTAATTAAGAAAGATTAAAGTAAAGAAAGAAAGCAGAGACAAGTTATTAAATGAAAAAAGAAAAGAAACCAGAAGAAAGAAATAAAGAGAGAAAGGAAAAAGAAATAAAGACAAAATGAAAGAAAGAAGGAATTAACAAAGAAAGAAACAAAGAAACAAAAAGAAAGAAACAAAAAAGAAAGAAACAAAAAAGAAAGAAACAAACAAACAAAAAGAAAGAAAAAAAAAAGAAAAAGAAAGAAAAAAGAAAGAAAGAAAAAAGAAAGAAAGAAAAAAGAAAGAAAGAAAGAAAGAAAGAAAAAGAAAGAAAGAAAGAAAAAAGAAAGAAAGAAAGAAAAAGAAAGAAAATAAACAGAAAGAAAGGAGGTAGGAACACGTTATTAAAATGAAAGAAAAGTGATAAAGACAAAAGACCGATAATAAAAAAGGTTAACGTAAAAAGAAAGAAAGAAAGAAAGAAAGAAGAGACAAGTTATTAAATGAAGAAAGAAAAGAAACGAAAAGAAACAAAGAAAAAAGGAAAGAATGAAGGAAGAAAAATCAAAGAAAGATTGAATGAATGATGGATGGAAGGAAGGAAAGAAAGACAAATTATTAAATAAAAAGAAACGAAAAGAAAGAAAGAAAGAAAGAAAGGAAAAAAGAAAGGTTGAAGAAAGGAAAGAATGAAGGAAGAAAAAAAGAAGGAAGGAAGGAAGGATGGAAAGAAGGAAGAAAGAAAGACAAGCTATTAAATAAAAAAAATAATGAAAAAAGAATTAACCTTAAAGAAAAGAAAGAAATAAGGAAATAAAGAAAGGGAAGAAAGAAGAAAGAAAGACAGATAAAAGAAAGAAAAAAAGAATGAATGGAAGAAAGAAAAAAGAAAGAAAGAATATAGATACAAGATATTATAAAGAATAAGAAATGACAAATGACAAATGAAAAAAATAAGAAAAGGAGGTGATTAAAAAGAAAGAAAAATTAAAAGAGAAAGTTTAGAAAGCAAAGAAGTTAAAAGTGAGGCAGAAAGAAAAGAAAAGAGAATAGACACGAAAGAAAGAAAGAAAGAAAGAAAGAAGAAAGAAAGAAAGAAGAAAGAAAGAACAAGAAAAAAAGAAAGGTATATACTATTGATAGGAAATATTAAAAAAGAAGTAATGAAGATAGGTACATGCTTAATAAAACTGTTAGGAAAATGTTAAAGAAGAAAAAAATAGCAGAAGGAAAAAATGAAAGAAAAAAGATAGGCAGGAGGAAAAAAATGAAAGATTTTCGAAAAATATCAGAGAAAATGTAGAGAATGGCAAATCAAAGAAGGAGACGATAAGGAATGGAGAGACATAATATTAACAAAAAATTATTTAAATTATCAATATAAAAAAAAAAAAAAATGTTTGCAATGAAATAAAATAAAAATTTTTAAAAAAATTAAAAATTGGAAAAAAACATGAAGAAAAAGTTTTACAAAGATTAAATGAAAGGAAATAAAGACTTGGTATGGGTAACAGAAAAAAAAATCTTAAAGTTTGCAGCTGCGTTTCGTCTGAGAATAAGGGCAGAGAGTTCGAATTTTGGGAGAAACTCAGGAGTTTCAGCGATAAAAGGAAAGAAATAAATGAAAAGATATAAAAACAGAAAAAAAGCAAAAGAAATAAATCGGGAAAACACTGAGAAGAAATATATAAGAACTTGTAATGGCCGGATTGTAGATGGACCAATACTATTTATATTAGCGATATTTCCAACGTACAGGATTCAAATAAACAAAAATAACCCAAAATTGTTCATCAACAAATATATATAGAAATAACATACAAGAACAAACATGCAAGAAAATTGTGTTCAATGTATAGATTAATGGAAAGAAGTTGTTCCCCATAAACTGAAGATTGATTTGTAATTAAATGTCCGAAGAAAATTCTCTTGAGAGAAGCATGTTCAGAAATCAATATTAGAACAAAGTCTGCATGTTAAGAATAAATAACACAAGAATACAATTATTCAAATATATGTTGTGTTATAGAAGGGTTTGAAACCAACAGAGTTCTGGTTGATAGAACTTGGCAAAGGTCAGAGAGAGAAATATAAGTTTATATTACGAAATTCTGTGTCTGTGTGTGCGTTTGAAATGTGATGAGCAAGATCGTGGATTTGTGTTACAGCCGGAATCTTACTGGACCTTACTGATGACTTGTGAAAAGTCGCCCCTTTTAAGGAAAAAGGGTAGGCTCCCACGGAAACGCGGGAAAACTTAATCTTGCATTAAAAATATGTGATTGGATAAAAATTAACCAATCACTGCACTCGTACTAACAGGGCAGGCAAGCAAGCTTAAAACCAAAGGATTCAAAGAAAACGACTGCGATGGCTAAATTGTCCTATATTAAGGTAGTAGTGATTTATTAGCCAATCGCAGGCGAATAAAATGTGGGCGTGGAAAAAAACATAGCAACCACTACAAACTGGTGCTAAAAAGTTAGAGGCACAAATTACTTTCCAAAAATCAAGGAATGAATGATCAAATACGAAACGAAATAATGATTATGGGAACTGGGCCAAACTAAAAACTTTACGCCCACCGTCACATGATAAACGTCAAATCGTTAAACGAGTTTGACCAATGGGGGCAAGGAAAAGCGATGGTTTCAGTTCTCGTTACAATAACATTTGCCCAACTCATTGCAACTTCTTGGAATACCTTACTGCCTTCAGTAATAGTACGGGTCCACTTATTTCGATCACAAGTAATAGTTTCCCACTCAAGATTTTCCTTGGTTTGTAGTGTGG
The DNA here is from genome assembly GCA_964036315.1 of Acanthosepion esculentum. NCBI lineage: Eukaryota > Metazoa > Mollusca > Cephalopoda > Sepiida > Sepiidae > Acanthosepion > Acanthosepion esculentum. The sequence goes on along the minus strand of OZ038516.1, from coordinate 51,516,196 downwards.
GTGAACGTTGTAGAGCATATATATATATATATATATATATATATATATATATATATATATATATATATATATATATATTACAATGAATCATTCATACAGAAAACAGATATAGAAGTTAATGATAAAATGGCGAGAATACATCTTCACAAACAATTTACTAAAAGACATTAACCCCGAACCTGTAAATGAATGTTATGATCCCTGCTTATAAATTTCAGTTGAATAAGGTCTTTTTTTAATATATTTACGAGCTTTCATCTGTTCCTACAGATATCATCAGGTAAGAAAATATTTGTTGTTTTATAATTCCAGGTAATAACAGGACATCGAAAGAGTAGTTTATAGTCCGAAATTTGTTCTTAAAAATGTGATATTGTTACTGGTAAGAGATTTCGATGTCCTATTATTACCTGGAATTATAAAACAACAAATATATATATTTATATATCTTTGTGCATTTTTATCTGTATATATATATGTGTGTCTGTGTGCATATATATGTATACATATGCAATATATAAGTGTGCTCTATTTAAAAAAAACTGAGACTGAGGGGAGGTCAATCCCAGCGTGCGGCACATTTGAAAAGTGCCTGAAAACCATACCCTGGTTTGACCCAAGACTTGTAAATGAAATTGGGTAGACGGAACCCTTGGGTGACCTCGATCGCTGTGTTAGCACGAAGTCACAATATATATATATATATATATATATATATATATATATATATATATGTGTGTGTGTGTGTGTGTGTGTGTGTGTAGCAGGAAGCGACCACAAATTTGTCCTTCTGTCCTTTTTCGAGAGAGGATGGTTGCATTATTTGAGGATGGTTGTTTTATTATGACGGACAGACCCTTTTCTCGAGATGCGCTGTCGAGTAACAAATATTAGTGTACCCCACGCGACAGATATTAGTGCACCCCACGCGATAAATATTAGTGTAGCCCACGCGACAAATATTAGTGTAGCCCATGGGACAAAGTGGGAAATACAAAAATGAACACCAGTTTGGGTGATGTGGCATATATATATATATATATATATATATATATATATATATATATGGTGAAATGAATGAAGTTCCACAATTATTTAATATATTTTCTGTTCATACGTTATTTTTCATAGAAACAATTTATGGTCTGTTTTTTTTTTAAATAAAGATTATTAATTACATTTACCTTATTGAATATATACTTAATATAGATATATTAATCAAAACAATAAAAATAATAGATTCCTCACACCTACTAACGCGCTAATGTATCGTACTTTATATACTGTACACCCATCATTGTTTACAATTGAAAATCCCGCTACCGCCGCCAAGCGATCACTTTGAGAACTAATACGACTCATTCGTCAAATCCCGCAAATTTTGAAATAGATCACTGAGTACTTGGAAGTTTTTTTCCTCCAGATTATTTTATATTTTGCCTGCAGATTTTGTCTGTTGCATCCGAAGTTGGTTGATGGGAGGGGTCCGCAGATAATATATTTGTCTGTATATTGAACTCTAACGTCGTTTTCGACGTATGAGTGCACCACTGACACGGTTCTTAAAATAGCCAGTTTAATCGCACATATAACTTGATTATGGAGCTGAAGGTTTGTGTAGAACCAACCAAAATTTTGGAAGCGTCGAATACAGAGAACTGGTCACATGATGTTCCACAAATTCTCAATTTGGATTTTAAATTCTCTCAGAGACTGGTTGCCACACCAATCTGAAAGACCCAGTCAGTCCTGGTATACATATATATATATATATATATATATATATATATATATGTGTGTGTGTGTGTGTGTGTGTGTGTGTGTGCGTGTGTGTGTGCGCGCGCGTGCGTGCGTATGTGTGTGTGTGTGCGTGTGTGTGTGCGCGCGTGCGTATATGTGTGTGTGTGCGTGTGCGTGTGCGCGTGTGTGTGTGGTGGTAGGATAGAATGATCCATTTTTTCCTAAGAGTATTTGCAAATAAGCGAATACAACAAACTCGAGTGGAATTCGAATTCGGTAACTGATTCTTCAATTCCATATATATATATATTTATATATATATATATATGTGTGTGTGTGTGAGTGTACG